>OY804585.1:70342160-70686847 GCA_963680875.1 Bathymodiolus brooksi | reverse complement strand
TGTAGTAGTGGTAGTTTTTATATTTTATTTTGTTTTATTTCAGGAAGTCTGATAGCCATTATAATCTTGGCCGTGTTGTTGGCTGTAGTAGTTGTAGTTTTTATATTTTATTTTGTTTTATTTCAGGAAGTCTGATAGCCATTATAATCTTGGCCGTGTTGTTGGCTGTAGTAGTGGTAGTTTTTATATTTTATTTTGTTTTATTTCAGGAAGTCTGATAGCCATTATAATCTTGGCTGTGTTGTTGGCTGTAGTAGTGGTAGTTTTTATATTTTATTTTGTTTTATTTCAGGAAGTCTGATAGCCATTATAATCTTGGCTGTGTTGTTGGCTGTAGTAGTGGTAGTTTTTATATTTTATTTTGTTTTATTTCAGGAAGTCTGATAGCCATTATAATCTTGGCTGTGTTGTTGGCTGTAGTAGTGGTAGTTTTTATATTTTATTTTGCTTTATTTCAGGAAGTCTGATAGCCATTATAATCTTGGCCGTGTTGTTGGCTGTAGTAGTGGTAGTTTTTATATTTTATTTTGCTTTATTTCAGGAAGTCTGATAGCCATTATAATCTTGGCCGTGTTGTTGGCTGTAGTAGTGGTAGTTTTTATATTTTATTTTGTTTTATTTCAGGAAGTCTGATAGCCATTATAATCTTGGCCGTGTTGTTGGCTGTAGTAGTTGTAGTTTTTATATTTTATTTTGTTTTATTTCAGGAAGTCTGATAGCCATTATAATCTTGGCTGTGTTGTTGGCTGTAGTAGTGGTAGTTTTTATATTTTATTTTGTTTTATTTCAGGAAGTCTGATAGCCATTATAATCTTGGCTGTGTTGTTGGCTGTAGTAGTTGTAGTTTTTATATTTTATTTTGTTTTATTTCAGGAAGTCTGATAGCCATTATAATCTTGGCTGTGTTGTTGGCTGTAGTAGTTGTAGTTTTTATATTTTATTTTGTTTTATTTCAGGAAGTCTGATAGCCATTATAATCTTGGCCTGTGTTGTTGGCTGTAGTAGTTGTAGTTTTTATATTTTATTTTGTTTTATTTCAGGAAGTCTGATAGCCATTATAATCTTGGCTGTGTTGTTGGCTGTAGTAGTTGTAGTTTTTATATTTTATTTTGTTTTATTTCAGGAAGTCTGATAGCCATTATAATCTTGGCTGTGTTGTTGGCTGTAGTAGTTGTAGTTTTTATATTTTATTTTGTTTTATTTCAGGAAGTCTGATAGCCATTATAATCTTGGCCGTGTTGTTGGCTGTAGTAGTTGTAGTTTTTATATTTTATTTTGTTTTATTTCAGGAAGTCTGATAGCCATTATAATCTTGGCTGTGTTGTTGGCTGTAGTAGTTGTAGTTTTTATATTTTATTTTGTTTTGTTTCAGGAAGTCTGATAGCCATTATAATCTTGGCTGTGTTGTTGGCTGTAGTAGTGGTAGTTTTTATATTTTATTTTGTTTTATTTCAGGAAGTCTGATAGCCATTATAATCTTGGCTGTGTTGTTGGCTGTAGTAGTGGTAGTTTTTATATTTTATTTTGTTTTATTTCAGGAAGTCTGATAGCCATTATAATCTTGGCTGTGTTGTTGGCTGTAGTAGTTGTAGTTTTTATATTTTATTTTGTTTTGTTTCAGGAAGTCTGATAGCCATTATAATCTTGGCTGTGTTGTTGGCTGTAGTAGTGGTAGTTTTTATATTTTATTTTGTTTTATTTCAGGAAGTCTGATAGCCATTATAA
This sequence comes from Bathymodiolus brooksi, assembly GCA_963680875.1. Lineage (NCBI taxonomy): Eukaryota > Metazoa > Mollusca > Bivalvia > Mytilida > Modiolidae > Bathymodiolus > Bathymodiolus brooksi. The sequence goes on along the minus strand of OY804585.1, from coordinate 70,685,122 downwards.
TCTTGGCTGTGTTGTTGGCTGTAGTAGTGTTAGTTTTTATATTTTATTTTGTTTTATTTCAGGAAGTCTGATAGCCATTATAATCTTGGCCGTGTTGTTGGCTGTAGTAGTGGTAGTTTTTATATTTTATTTTGTTTTGTTTCAGGAAGTCTGATAGCCATTATAATCTTGGCTGTGTTGTTGGCTGTAGTAGTGGTAGTTTTTATATTTTATTTTGTTTTATTTCAGGAAGTCTGATAGCCATTATAATCTTGGCTGTGTTGTTGGCTGTAGTAGTTGTAGTTTTTATATTTTATTTTGTTTTATTTCAGGAAGTCTGATAGCCATTATAATCTTGGCTGTGTTGTTGGCTGTAGTAGTTGTAGTTTTTATATTTTATTTTGTTTTATTTCAGGAAGTCTGATAGCCATTATAATCTTGGCTGTGTTGTTGGCTGTAGTAGTTGTAGTTTTTATATTTTATTTTGTTTTATTTCAGGAAGTCTGATAGCCATTATAATCTTGGCCGTGTTGTTGGCTGTAGTAGTTGTAGTTTTTATATTTTATTTTGTTTTATTTCAGGAAGTCTGATAGCCATTATAATCTTGGCCGTGTTGTTGGCTGTAGTAGTTGTAGTTTTTATATTTTATTTTGTTTTATTTCAGGAAGTCTGATAGCCATTATAATCTTGGCCGTGTTGTTGGCTGTAGTAGTTGTAGTTTTTATATTTTATTTTGTTTTATTTCAGGAAGTCTGATAGCCATTATAATCTTGGCCGTGTTGTTGGCTGTAGTAGTGGTAGTTTTTATATTTTATTTTGTTTTATTTCAGGAAGTCTGATAGCCATTATAATCTTGGCCGTGTTGTTGGCTGTAGTAGTTGTAGTTTTTATATTTTATTTTGTTTTATTTCAGGAAGTCTGATAGCCATTATAATCTTGGCCGTGTTGTTGGCTGTAGTAGTTGTAGTTTTTATATTTTATTTTGTTTTATTTCAGGAAGTCTGATAGCCATTATAATCTTGGCTGTGTTGTTGGCTGTAGTAGTTGTAGTTTTTATATTTTATTTTGTTTTATTTCAGGAAGTCTGATAGCCATTATAATCTTGGCCGTGTTGTTGGCTGTAGTAGTTGTAGTTTTTATATTTTATTTTGTTTTATTTCAGGAAGTCTGATAGCCATTATAATCTTGGCTGTGTTGTTGGCTGTAGTAGTTGTAGTTTTTATATTTTATTTTGTTTTGTTTCAGGAAGTCTGATAGCCATTATAATCTTGGCCGTGTTGTTGGCTGTAGTAGTTGTAGTTTTTATATTTTATTTTGCTTTATTTCAGGAAGTCTGATAGCCATTATAATCTTGGCTGTGTTGTTGGCTGTAGTAGTGGTAGTTTTTATATTTTATTTTGTTTTATTTCAGGAAGTCTGATAGCCATTATAATCTTGGCTGTGTTGTTGGCTGTAGTAGTGGTAGTTTTTATATTTTATTTTGTTTTATTTCAGGAAGTCTGATAGCCATTATAATCTTGGCCGTGTTGTTGGCTGTAGTAGTGGTAGTTTTTATATTTTATTTTGTTTTATTTCAGGAAGTCTGATAGCCATTATAATCTTGGCCGTGTTGTTGGCTGTAGTAGTTGTAGTTTTTATATTTTATTTTGTTTTATTTCAGGAAGTCTGATAGCCATTATAATCTTGGCTGTGTTGTTGGCTGTAGTAGTGGTAGTTTTTATATTTTATTTTGTTTTATTTCAGGAAGTCTGATAGCCATTATAATCTTGGCCGTGTTGTTGGCTGTAGTAGTGGTAGTTTTTATATTTTATTTTGCTTTATTTCAGGAAGTCTGATAGCCATTATAATCTTGGCCGTGTTTTTGGCTGTAGTAGTGGTAGTTTTTATATTTTATTTTGTTTTATTTCAGGAAGTCTGATAGCCATTATAATCTTGGCTGTGTTGTTGGCTGTAGTAGTGGTAGTTTTTATATTTTATTTTGTTTTATTTCAGGAAGTCTGATAGCCATTATAATCTTGGCCGTGTTGTTGGCTGTAGTAGTTGTAGTTTTTATATTTTATTTTGTTTTATTTCAGGAAGTCTGATAGCCATTATAATCTTGGCCGTGTTGTTGGCTGTAGTAGTTGTAGTTTTTATATTTTATTTTGTTTTATTTCAGGAAGTCTGATAGCCATTATAATCTTGGCTGTGTTGTTGGCTGTAGTAGTGGTAGTTTTTATATTTTATTTTGTTTTATTTCAGGAAGTCTGATAGCCATTATAATCTTGGCTGTGTTGTTGGCTGTAGTAGTTGTAGTTTTTATATTTTATTTTGTTTTATTTCAGGAAGTCTGATAGCCATTATAATCTTGGCCGTGTTTTTGGCTGTAGTAGTGGTAGTTTTTATATTTTATTTTGTTTTATTTCAGGAAGTCTGATAGCCATTATAATCTTGGCCGTGTTGTTGGCTGTAGTAGTGGTAGTTTTTATATTTTATTTTGTTTTATTTCAGGAAGTCTGATAGCCATTATAATCTTGGCTGTGTTGTTGGCTGTAGTAGTTGTAGTTTTTATATTTTATTTTGTTTTATTTCAGGAAGTCTGATAGCCATTATAATCTTGGCTGTGTTGTTGGCTGTAGTAGTGGTAGTTTTTATATTTTATTTTGTTTTATTTCAGGAAGTCTGATAGCCATTATAATCTTGGCTGTGTTGTTGGCTGTAGTAGTTGTAGTTTTTATATTTTATTTTGTTTTATTTCAGGAAGTCTGATAGCCATTATAATCTTGGCCGTGTTTTTGGCTGTAGTAGTGGTAGTTTTTATATTTTATTTTGTTTTATTTCAGGAAGTCTGATAGCCATTATAATCTTGGCCGTGTTGTTGGCTGTAGTAGTGGTAGTTTTTATATTTTATTTTGTTTTATTTCAGGAAGTCTGATAGCCATTATAATCTTGGCTGTGTTGTTGGCTGTAGTAGTTGTAGTTTTTATATTTTATTTTGTTTTATTTCAGGAAGTCTGATAGCCATTATAATCTTGGCCGTGTTGTTGGCTGTAGTAGTTGTAGTTTTTATATTTTATTTTGTTTTATTTCAGGAAGTCTGATAGCCATTATAATCTTGGCCGTGTTGTTGGCTGTAGTAGTTGTAGTTTTTATATTTTATTTTGTTTTATTTCAGGAAGTCTGATAGCCATTATAATCTTGGCCGTGTTGTTGGCTGTAGTAGTGGTAGTTTTTATATTTTATTTTGTTTTATTTCAGGAAGTCTGATAGCCATTATAATCTTGGCCGTGTTGTTGGCTGTAGTAGTTGTAGTTTTTATATTTTATTTTGTTTTATTTCAGGAAGTCTGATAGCCATTATAATCTTGGCTGTGTTGTTGGCTGTAGTAGTTGTAGTTTTTATATTTTATTTTGTTTTATTTCAGGAAGTCTGATAGCCATTATAATCTTGGCTGTGTTGTTGGCTGTAGTAGTGGTAGTTTTTATATTTTATTTTGTTTTATTTCAGGAAGTCTGATAGCCATTATAATCTTGGCCGTGTTGTTGGCTGTAGTAGTTGTAGTTTTTATATTTTATTTTGTTTTATTTCAGGAAGTCTGATAGCCATTATAATCTTGGCTGTGTTGTTGGCTGTAGTAGTGGTAGTTTTTATATTTTATTTTGTTTTATTTCAGGAAGTCTGATAGCCATTATAATCTTGGCCGTGTTGTTGGCTGTAGTAGTTGTAGTTTTTATATTTTATTTTGTTTTATTTCAGGAAGTCTGATAGCCATTATAATCTTGGCTGTGTTGTTGGCTGTAGTAGTGGTAGTTTTTATATTTTATTTTGTTTTATTTCAGGAAGTCTGATAGCCATTATAATCTTGGCCGTGTTGTTGGCTGTAGTAGTTGTAGTTTTTATATTTTATTTTGTTTTATTTCAGGAAGTCTGATAGCCATTATAATCTTGGCTGTGTTGTTGGCTGTAGTAGTGGTAGTTTTTATATTTTATTTTGTTTTATTTCAGGAAGTCTGATAGCCATTATAATCTTGGCCGTGTTGTTGGCTGTAGTAGTGGTAGTTTTTATATTTTATTTTGTTTTATTTCAGGAAGTCTGATAGCCATTATAATCTTGGCTGTGTTGTTGGCTGTAGTAGTGGTAGTTTTTATATTTTATTTTGTTTTATTTCAGGAAGTCTGATAGCCATTATAATCTTGGCTGTGTTGTTGGCTGTAGTAGTGGTAGTTTTTATATTTTATTTTGTTTTATTTCAGGAAGTCTGATAGCCATTATAATCTTGGCCGTGTTGTTGGCTGTAGTAGTGGTAGTTTTTATATTTTATTTTGTTTTATTTCAGGAAGTCTGATAGCCATTATAATCTTGGCTGTGTTGTTGGCTGTAGTAGTGGTAGTTTTTATATTTTATTTTGTTTTATTTCAGGAAGTCTGATAGCCATTATAATCTTGGCTGTGTTGTTGGCTGTAGTAGTTGTAGTTTTTATATTTTATTTTGTTTTATTTCAGGAAGTCTGATAGCCATTATAATCTTGGCCGTGTTGTTGGCTGTAGTAGTTGTAGTTTTTATATTTTATTTTGTTTTATTTCAGGAAGTCTGATAGCCATTATAATCTTGGCTGTGTTGTTGGCTGTAGTAGTGGTAGTTTTTATATTTTATTTTGTTTTGTTTCAGGAAGTCTGATAGCCATTATAATCTTGGCTGTGTTGTTGGCTGTAGTAGTGGTAGTTTTTATATTTTATTTTGTTTTATTTCAGGAAGTCTGATAGCCATTATAATCTTGGCTGTGTTGTTGGCTGTAGTAGTGGTAGTTTTTATATTTTATTTTGTTTTATTTCAGGAAGTCTGATAGCCATTATAATCTTGGCCGTGTTGTTGGCTGTAGTAGTGGTAGTTTTTATATTTTATTTTGTTTTATTTCAGGAAGTCTGATAGCCATTATAATCTTGGCTGTGTTGTTGGCTGTAGTAGTGGTAGTTTTTATATTTTATTTTGTTTTATTTCAGGAAGTCTGATAGCCATTATAATCTTGGCTGTGTTGTTGGCTGTAGTAGTGGTAGTTTTTATATTTTATTTTGCTTTATTTCAGGAAGTCTGATAGCCATTATAATCTTGGCTGTGTTGTTGGCTGTAGTAGTTGTAGTTTTTATATTTTATTTTGTTTTATTTCAGGAAGTCTGATAGCCATTATAATCTTGGCTGTGTTGTTGGCTGTAGTAGTGGTAGTTTTTATATTTTATTTTGTTTTATTTCAGGAAGTCTGATAGCCATTATAATCTTGGCTGTGTTGTTGGCTGTAGTAGTGGTAGTTTTTATATTTTATTTTGTTTTATTTCAGGAAGTCTGATAGCCATTATAATCTTGGCTGTGTTGTTGGCTGTAGTAGTGGTAGTTTTTATATTTTATTTTGTTTTATTTCAGGAAGTCTGATAGCCATTATAATCTTGGCTGTGTTGTTGGCTGTAGTAGTGGTAGTTTTTATATTTTATTTTGTTTTATTTCAGGAAGTCTGATAGCCATTATAATCTTGGCCGTGTTGTTGGCTGTAGTAGTTGTAGTTTTTATATTTTATTTTGCTTTATTTCAGGAAGTCTGATAGCCATTATAATCTTGGCCGTGTTGTTGGCTGTAGTAGTTGTAGTTTTTATATTTTATTTTGTTTTATTTCAGGAAGTCTGATAGCCATTATAATCTTGGCCGTGTTGTTGGCTGTAGTAGTTGTAGTTTTTATATTTTATTTTGTTTTATTTCAGGAAGTCTGATAGCCATTATAATCTTGACCGTGTTGTTGGCTGTAGTAGTTGTAGTTTTTATATTTTATTTTGTTTTGTTTCAGGAAGTCTGATAGCCATTATAATCTTGGCTGTGTTGTTGGCTGTAGTAGTTGTAGTTTTTATATTTTATTTTGTTTTGTTTCAGGAAGTCTGATAGCCATTATAATCTTGGCCGTGTTGTTGGCTGTAGTAGTGGCAGTTTTTATATTTTTCATCATCAGAATTAAAAGAGGGTAAGAAGTAATTCTCATCTTCATTGGAGTCAAATTTAGTCATGAGTTCCATTGTCGTATACATTTATTAACAGAACATTTATTTGATATCAGCATCGAAATCCTTATTTTATCATTCGAGTAATAACCGCATGGTGGTGTAATTGTTAGCGTGCTCGCCTCAAGTGCGGTAGGTAGATCGTTGGTTCGAGCACCGGTAGAATCCAACCATTTACAAGAAGAGTTTGCAGATACCAAAGGGGTAATTAGAATCCGTATATCGAAGAAGAACAGACAACACAATGGCCAAAAGAAAAATGTACAAAAGAACAAACAACGATCTGCAAAACATACACATAAAACTAAAGATCGAGTAACACGAGCCCCATTAAAAAACCGGGGGTGAACTCAGGTGATCCGGAAGGGTAAGCAGTTCCTGCTCCACTAGTGACACTCGTCGTGTTAATCTGGTTACAAACCCGGTGATAAGTCATGAACGAGGAAAGGACTGGGAAGGGTTTACAACAAGTGGAACATATCCGTGGTCATTTGTGACACAGATATTCCGTAGCGGTCAACCAAGTCATGGTGGCGACCGTAAAACTTTCGAAGTGATGACTTCAACTTAACTATAAAATTTGCAGTTTCTTCGATAAGCACACATCATTAAGAAGTAAGGGACAAAGACTGTTTGCTCGGAATCAAGAGATTGTGTCTGAGTGGAGCGACGACATGTCTACTCCAGGACAGTAATTCAGTGAGCTAGCACTATAGAAATCCAACTAAGCGCATTGGTGTAGTACAATTTAAAGCGAACATCATCATCATCTCACTAAAATGTTACTTCTGTAAGTTCTGATCTTGATCAATTCAATTCAATTCAAATTCATATTTATTGCTTACTTGACGTTAACAAGAATCGCCCACTCACTCGCAATAACGCAACAAGAATGCGTTTAATGGTTATAATGAGGTCTATGTAATTGTTGATGGTTTTGTGGGATTCGGTGTGGCATTCGAATGATTTAGAATTACTGTTTGGGCATGATGAATAAGGATTGAATATTTACTGTTGTATTCAACACTATTTACAGGGACATTACATTTTTGTCTTCAAGTAAAGGAAATGTTTCAAAACCGGAAACACATAAAAAATGTAAGTATAAAAGAACTCTGATATCTCCCCCTATAATACTAGGGTATAGAATTATGGGTATTGTCGTAAATTGTCACTTTCAACAATGTTTAGCTGATCAGTGACACCGCGGCCTAGGGTAAGTATCTGGAAAACCTTAACACTTGAGGTAAATATCATGGCGTGAACCAAAATTAGATTTGTGGTCAGACATAACAACATGAACCACTCAGTCACTGAGGCCCTAAACTTAAAAGGATGGCAACTGTGTATTTAAAAAAATGACTTCATGACAACAACAAAAAATGCAGTCTTCAACTGCATTATTATAATTAATTATTTTTAAGGTAATTTTTAGCAGTGATATATTTTTTTTAACTCTGTGCTAAAAGTAACTTTCAACAATAAAAAATATGAATCATATGCTTATTATGATTTTGAAGACGTTGTGTTGAGTCATCTGAATATTAAATTCAAACCATTGAACATTGATTCTGTAAGCTGTAAAAATATGACTTGGTTATACTTATTTAAACCTCTCCGATTGGTTTGGTTTGATGGTGTTTAACGCAACTTTCAACAATATTTCAGTTATATCGTGCAGGTGAGCTTTATTGGTGGAGGAAACCGTAGTACCACGAGAAACCCACCACCGTCCTGTCGCATGTCACTTACAAACTTTATCACATAATGTTGTATCGAGTACACCTCGCTTGGTCGGGGTTCGAACTCACAACATTAATGTTGATAGGCACTGATTGCATAGGTAGTTGTAAATCCAACTACCATACGATTTCTGTAAGCTGAAAAAATATGACTTGGTTATACTTATTTAATCCGCTTGGACATTGAAATGGAAATTGAATGTTGGGAGTATTGCAATTAAAATGATAATATACACCTGTATAATATTTGTAAACAGACAGAATTAGAAATACAAAAATATTGAAGAAAAAAAGTGTGGAGACTGAATAACTTATGCTTTTAGCTTGTTTCCGAATCAACATTATGTAATGAGTGTATATGATTATCATTTATGTTTTCATGGAAAAAATATCGTTTAAACCCATTATTTTTTTTTTTACTCTCAGCTCAAAAGTTGGAGTTAGAACCTCAGTCATCACAATTATATTACAATGCAACGGGCTTGGCGTATGAAAACACAACACCTAATGGAAAAGCTGCAAAAGACGTTCGATACGAACCCGTGAACATTTTACCCCAAACTGTATACGAAAATTTCACAGGAAAAGGAATCATTGAGAAGGATGGCCCATCTGAGGAAAAATACGAATCCCTGGATGCCAAATCTCCAGAAAATGCTTACGAATCATATAGTGGTAAAAATCAGGACGACCAACACACCTACACGGCACTGACTGGAAAAAAGGGACAGTAATATTCCATTCTGTAACTTGGAATTTTAATTTCGAATTAAGTATTTTCCATTCTGAAACTTGGGATTTTAACTTAGAATCAAATAGTACACGGTAAATCCAGAATGGATGTACCCTGGTGACTTTTTTTTCTATATTCTGTTTTGTTATACACAGTTCGAATTTTTTTTATTTTCTGAATACATTGATTGTGTATGGTCATGGAAAGGTATAGATGTATTGTATGTTAGCCATATATTCGGTAAAAAGCTCTCGAGAGCTTATGTTTTTTGTTTATATTACATGCCGAATTGAAATAAAGTTTTACTTACTTACTTACCTACTTAGCCATAAAAGGCATCCGAAAACATGTAAACTTTATATATTCGTGCATCTCATGGCAATCATCATAGGGCCATGTGAACATAAACTGACAGAATTAGATGTAGACCTCCAAAAAGTTTCTCAATATGGCTGAAATATGGAAAAATCAGAAATCACCGTTTTTTAAACTAAATTGTTTCTGACTCTAAATATCTACTTTAGACCCCTTGAGATATGTATGTACATGCAATAGTTTTTGTTTTTCTTGAATGTGAAAACAGATTACTTTCTAAAACAATTCAAGCTGGTTCGAGCACCGGTCGGGTCAAAGCAAAGACTCTAAACTTGTAATTTATAGTTTCTCCGCTAAGCACGCAATATTATGAGAAAGAGCAAAGAGGGTTTGGCACGGAATCAAGATACTGTTTCTCACGGAGTGTTGTTTCAGTGAGCTAGCACTATAAAAATCGAACAAAGTGTCTAGCACAGAGCGGACATCATTATCAAGTGTAACTTATTATCGTCATGATATAACTGAAAAAAAATGCTCTTTTAGCGATAAACACAAATTACTCACTTACTCTTGAAATGTGAAAGTTTCCTGTCTAAAGCAGCTCGTCAATTTAAGCTTCGTTATTTCGATTGGTTATGGTGTTTAACGTCACTTTCTACAATATTTCAGTTATATTCTGGCGGTCAGTTTTCTTGGTGGAAAAATCACTGTACTGGATAAAACCGCCAAACTCTCGCAAGTCACTGACAAACTTTATTTCGACTTCGTACGGACTCGCATATGGCTTTTATGTAGCATCCGATATATTTGCTACCAGTTTCTGCTATTTAAAAAAGCAAGAAAAAAGTCTGGACGTGCCAGTCTAAATGAGAAAAAAACAGAAACAAACTTGGAAGATTTTCATTCACATTATGCTGATATTCATAGCCATCATTAAGATGATGCTTCAGAAGTCTGTCTCTAACTAAATATTATCAGAACATGACCCATTGCTTGTTCTACCACTGAAAATGTATTAAATGTACTTGTTAACCGTGTATTTGGTAACTGTTTTGAGATTGCACTAAGTATGAGATTACAGATCCAATTGTGCACATGCTGTCATTCATTCTGCATTTATTTTATTTACATCACAATGTCATATTTTGGATTAAAAAATGGTCAACAATTGTTGAATTTTTGTATGTCCCTTCCAGGTACGGATTCAGACTCAACGCCCCCTTCTCATAAATAATGGCTGGGTCGGCTGTCATTAAATCATACAATGTTATTTTCTTTATCACCATTTACATCCTCTAATGTTTCATTCGCGGGAGCTTACTCGGACTAGGAGCTTGGTCGCTATCCTGGGCCCGCTGAGGTCCCCAGACTTCTCTGTCTGCAAAATGCGTCCTCTAGTTTAAATCTTTCAATCATGCCCGACTGGACAGTTATTGTAGTGTCCATAATTTCACATGACATGAGTCAATATTGCCAATGCGTGCTTTGTAGCAACCCCCGAATGCAATGAAACGCCTTAATGCAATAATATTGCATTATAATTACATCTGTATGTAAAGGGACATCATGTTTACGCTCATAATCAGAAGATTAGAAATCCAAAATACATTAAAATTCTTTGGGAGAATGAAAACCAAAGTCTAAACAGTCTTGCTAAATTCGTCTAATGGCATCTATGACTGAGGGAATACCTTAGATTTATTTACAATTACATTATTTAGGAACTAAATTTCAATAATAAAATTACCTAATAAACCATGTTCGTGCCGAAATAGAGACTATGCAGATGATACTCTCGAGAACTAATAGTCCACCAACAGAGGTATCGAATCAGTGATCGTAATAAGAACGTAGATGTCAAAATTAGTGCACATGACCCGTTTCCGGAATAACGTCATCAGGTAAGGAAAGAAAGGAAATGGATTTAACTGTACATAAGGAAACAACACATACATAAAATATTGAGTAGTATATACATAAGATGTTCTCTCATGGACATATATATATAATTAGTAAGTAAGGTCAGATAATACCAAGACGTACATGATCCACAGACATATATATAACTAGTAAGTAAGGTCAGATAATACCAAGACGTACATGATCCACAGACATATATATATAACTAGTAAGTAAGGTCAGATAATACCAAGACGTACATGATCCACAGACATATATATATAACTAGTAAGTAAGGTCAGATAATACCAAGACGTACATGATCCACAGACATAAATCAATAGAAAACGACAAAACCATGGTAACAAAAAATGGACATGGACAAACACAAATACTTAACACAGAAAACTAAAAAATAGGAACACAAACCTTATCCAAAAATAACCGATAGTACATTCGGGTGCTCCGGAATGATAAGCTGTTCCTCTGCTCCATTGTTGGGTGCCGTCATGTTACCCAGTCAAAATCTAGTAAATAATCCCAATCAAGTCAGAGGGTTGCATTAATTTTATAACAAGGTCATCTGTGAGAAAGATCAGCAAATCCTGCTTGAGTAGATAGTTGGAATGCAGTAACCCTCTATATAGAAACACAGACTTTATACTGAATATCAGCTTTAATACATATACTCCATATGCTGGGGGCGTTGGGATTTTGGTACATACGAAAGGGAAGAGTTTGAAGATACCAAAGGTGCAATCAGAATCCGTATATCGGATATTTTCTGGTCCGTTAGTAGACCCGGAATAATGTCAGCTTCAAACGAATACGAAAACTGGTCAGATACATGGAGGGCAATTGGGATGCCCCTTGTCTGTTTAAAAATGCACCCAAAACACAACAAAGATGTTGTCAATAAGACATCAATTTAGAAATGTCAATTTCGGAATACTTTATTACAGTTATAGGGAAGACATCCTTAGCGAGGGGAAACTCTTAACGGATTTCATATTGCAGTTTGTCTTTACCAAATACCACTACATAATGGATGAGTTCGATCCCCAGTCAATTCAAAACGAAGATACCAATTTATTTAGTGTATCCGTTAAGAACACAGCATAATGGAGTTAGAGCAAAGACTGACTGGCTCACGTGTATTCATTTTACGATCGTAGACCAATTATTGTCATTACCAGTTCAGGAATATAGAAATAAATGAACATAAGAGAGAAAATATATTTCACACCCTTCTATGCCTAGTCTATCCGCTGCGGGAATCACCACCTCCACAGGAAGGTGCAAATCAAATACATTACTAGCCAACAATGACGGGGAGTAAATATCTACTGTTTATAAATGTTTCCCTCTCCTGGTACGATGAAAACAACTTTCAGCAGCTCCTGGTTAACAATATTTGTTATGAGTGGTCGTTATGAGTCTGTTGCAAGGCATTAATTGTCCAACTCTATCTTTCACCAATTATTGTAGCATTGTAGTTATCAAAACGTCCATCCATTGACACATCCCATGGCCCTTTTTCTACATGATTTATTTTAGATATGTTCTCTTTATGAATATAGATGAAAACCTGGTCTCGTGACGTTAGACAACAATCAATATTTTACACTGACTCAGAAGGGAAGAACGCTTTATTGCTGCTCTACATTAATAACAAGTAAACAACTGTAAACAATTGTAACTTTGAAAAGTAACATATACAGGGGCAGATCCAGGGGGGCACCCGGCGCGCACCCCCCCTAAAATTGGAAAAAATATGATTTTTTGGCGTAAAATCGTGATTTTTCACACGAAATACCCCAAAAATTTTCGCGCCTCCCTCCGCTCGGCACAATTTTTTTAAGTGCGCCCCCCCCCCTAATTTTAAATCCTGGATCCGCCCCTGATATATATATACAGCATTGTGAGAATAAAAGAAATGTTGAATGTTTTACGTTAGCGGTTTCCCATGTCATGGTCTAAGACGTTTAATGTCGCGAAGACAATTACACTTGACTATGGGTACACAGGTACTTGTGGACAGGACCCTATGTTGCTCCCTTTATTTTATTATTTTTTTTTTTAACATCGACTTTTTTCATATAAACAACATTTTGCAACTTTCTATGTATCACTGTATGACATATATACAATAAATACAATCAAGCAGTAGTTTCTATCCATGCCGGGTTTCTGATATGATATATGTTAGATGGTAAGTCACTCTTCTTTGTTTACATTGGGATACTTGTTGTGTATTCATCTTAAATTTAGTGAATAAAAAAGGCCTACCTGTCTGGAAATTGGCTTATTCCTTCTCTGTATATATTATTCTCCCTGAAAACACACATCAATATTTATTTACAGCAGCTGACAACTCTCCATGGAGCATTTTCCACTAGCATTTTGCGATGTTCAGACGACATTTTTGAAAACTCGAATTAAAGCTACGGAAGTGTGTTTATTAGCGACATCTGCTGGTCATTTGAAATATTGACGATACGGTAAAACGCGAGAGTTCCGGGTAAAATTAAATTTTGCGCCAAAAAATTCCCGAACTTTTTACCCGGAACTCTCGCGTTTGATCATGATCAATATCCCAATGTAAACAAAGAAGAGTGACTTACCTTCTAACTTATATCATGTCAGAAACCCGGCATGGATAGAAACTACTGCTTGATTGTATTTATTGTATATATGTCATACAGTGATACATAGAAAGTTGCAAAATGTTGTTTATATGAAAAAAAGTCGATGATAAAAAAAAAAAAAAAAGAAAAAAAAAGGGGGGGGGGGCAACATCTTAAAAAAAAAAAAAATAATAAAATAAAGGGAGAAACATAGGGTCCTGTCCACAAGTACCTGTGTATGGGTATTGCAAAGTAAATTCTTAATCTCCAATACCAATTAATTGATTTTGTTCGTTATTTTGTCTGACATGTAGGTATTTAATTTTTCATCTGATAAAGTGGTAATTACAAGCCATAAATCGAAGGATAGGCAATGAAATTGTCATAAGAAAAAAGGACAAACATGTAAATAATAGTCCACAAACATTATATATAAAACAATAAATATTGAACAACACGAACTAATGTGAAATCAGATGCCCCGGAAATGTAATAGGCAGTCCCTGTTCTATTGTGTGGCACCTGTCGTGTTACAAATGAACAAATAAATCGACGATAAGTCACATTCGGTGAAAAGTCATGAACGACGAAAGAGCAGGATTGTGAATACAACTAACGGTACATATCGGTTATCATATGTATAACAGACAATGTAAACAAATCGAGTTTTCCCTTTATCTTATAAATGATCTTGGTGGTTATTTGGGACACAGTCAATGTTTTCTCGACAAAATACCATACACTTACAAACGATGCAAAGGAAACACGTACGTAACAAGAAATGCTTAACATTCTTTTGTTTTCAACGGTTTGGTTTATTTCGTTTATGATGATTAACGTCACTTTCAACAATATTTCAGTTATATCGTGGAGATCAATTTTATTGGTGGAGGAAACCGGAGTACCCGTAGAAAACCACCGACCTGCCGTAAGTCACTGACGAACTTAATAACATAATGTTGTATCGAGTACACCTCGCCATGAACGGGGTTCGAACTCACAACTTTAGTGGTGATAGGCATTGATTGCACAGGTAGTTGTAATTCCAACTATCATACGATCACGGCCATGACTCCGCCTTGTTTTCAACGGTAAAATAGACAATTAAGACAGCTATTGTTCTGCAGCTTCGACAGGATACAGGTCTCGGCAGGATGATTAGGCAAGATTAGTCTGATTACCTCAACGTATATATGGTGGTGGGTATTCTTTGGATTAGTAGATGCGCCATCGCGAAAGGGACGACCCTCCTTATTTATTATATATTTCATTGTGACATTACACATTTTTAAAAGAGATGAAAGAACATCTTATCTTTGAAGATAGTTTTATGCAGGGGATTATAGTATGTATTTTTGTAGACCAAGTTCGGTCTTTATTATATATCCGGATTCATATCCATACAATATAAATGGTAATAGCCAGTGGCGGATTTAGAGGGGGCGTGCGGGGCGTGCGCCCCCCCCCCCCCCCCTAAAATTCGCAAAGCAACATTAATTAAGCAGTTCAATAAATAACTTTTTCATGAATGGTTAACTCGTGACCTGCAGTAAAATATTCCTACACATTGTAAATACACGTTGGATGTGTTCGCTGATTCATATATGTATTCGCCGTCAGTGGTTCAAAGATTATTCCATTCTGATTGGTTCCGAGGTACCAGACATCAACTATTTTCTCACGCTAATTAAACCTTATTTCTTCAGTCAATTTTACAACTACATGTACACGTCCTATTTAGAAATTATAAAATGGACGAAAATTCTAGGCCAAGAAAACAAGCAAGATTGGATACATTTCTGATTCCTCGACGAGACGAGAAAAGTCAAAGGTAAACTAAAAAGTAAATTCAATCAATACTTCGAATATTAATTTAACAATTGATCTCATTTATAAAACATACAACGAAAACCTATAACGAGAGAATCAGATGATGAAACTGAGATAGTGTGGAGAAACTTGAGTGTCCCAAGAAAATGGTCACTTCTCTTTAAATAATGGTTCAAATAGTTCTTGAATTCGAAATTCTGCAATTTCATATGTAAAAAAATATAAGTTTGATTTGTATACAAATACCCGAAAATGTTGCCTTTTACTTTTCATGTAAAGATCAGTAAAAATACGCGTTGGTATATTGTACATTAAAATACAAAAGTAACATATTAATAAAAAAAAAAATTAGCGGCAATTTATTTGTAACAATCTCTGCATCTGTCCGAGGTATCTGCACAAGAAAGTGTGAACAAATCCTTTGTCCGGGTACGTTTATATTATTTATATCTACCAATAGATGTCTGTACAATTTTTTTGCACATTTTTAACAAAAAATTCTGACTACAATTTATTTGTAATTAATTAATATCTACAACTGCACATGAAAGTGTGAAAATAATCTCGACAAAAAGGTTTATGCATATCTCACACCTGATTTCCGTAAGCATATTTCTCGAGAACTTTGATACATTTTTTTTTTGGATCTTTTAGTGTAATGAGGTTTTTACGCCCGTTGCTCAAATACCTGATGTCCGTCCGTCTGTAAGATTTCTGCAATCTGCAACTCCCCTGACTGTAACCACGCAATTGATTGACGTTAAACTATATATTGTACTTGAAATACGTTGTAGTTGTGCACAATGGTTTTTTGATTTTTCATTGAAGGCCGGGTGGAGGGGGTAGTAGGATGATTCTGCAACCCGCAACTCCTAAATAACCACTCAATGGATTGAAGTGAAACTTAAACTACAAATTTGACATACAATGTAGTTTGCTCACCACGGTTTTATTTTTAGAATTGGAGGTTAGGGGTAGGAGGGAGATTCTGTAATCTGCAGTTCCTCAATAATGCACTGAATGGTTTGAAGAGAAACTTGTACAATAGACATGACATACATTGTACTTGTGCACCGTGTTTTTTTAGGTCCCTCCACTGAATGGAGGAAATACGAGGGGCTGTGGGTATTAGTTATCCCTACGCTCACTTAAATTTGTGATAGGTTAGCATCATACTAAAAGTAATGATTTTTAATTAGAAAAACGAAACTTCGCAATTAGTTTTATTCCGTAAAAGATAATCGGAAATTTCAAACGGGAGTTTTGTACAAAATTTAGGGACCTATCTTAATTTATGAAATTAATGCACCTAGTCCAAAGGATCATTCGACGTTTTTTCATCACCCTGCGTCCGACGTCACGGTTGTTCAAAAAAAAAGTTTTACTTCAGGTTCTTATAATCTGACAAAAACATACTGTTAACAATTATCCGACAAAATTAAGACTCAAAGTAAAGTTTTTTTGGTCTGATAAAAATGGTGTGGTTGGTTCAAATACATGTCTGTAATTCCTCAAACCCCCAGAGCTTACGGGGGTGGGGGTTCGCCCCCTGGACCCCCTACTAGGGCTCTGCCCTGGACCCGCTGGGGACCTTAAGAGGTCCCCAGATCCCTCTCCTACTCACGCCCCCCGTAATCCCAAATCCTGGATCCGCCCCTGATAGCTGCTTACACGTGACAGCCCTCGATACGCGGACAATAATAAGAGTATGCTGTTTACATAAGAATGTATGGATATGGACACGAACACATAGAAAGAAAAAGTGAAAATTAGGGGGAGGGAGAGATTGGGGGGGGGGGGGGTAATTCCATGCTTGTTCTCTGACCTATTTGGTGGCTATCCTCCTTGTATCGTATACGTATATCTCACATCATTTGTCGTTCATGTTTGCAATTATCTTTTTATTATCATTATTATTATTACAATTATTTTACACCGTATGTAAATCAGCCAAACGTACATTTGGAACTAATTTGATTATTGACATTTGTAAAATCCTCATCCTGTCTGACCGACGATGAATTTTTTTTATAAGAGTCAAGAGTATTTTTTTTCAAATATTTTAACGTGTCGAGAGAAATTACATTGAAAAACAATAAATATTTTGCGGGCACACTCTAACACAAAATAATGGAGATTGGTGAACACAGTTCACAGGTCAATATGGAAGTGGAAAGGTGAGTGATTTATATTTCATTAAAAAAAATCATGTGTACAATTTTATCTTGAAAAGTATGCACATTATTTTCTTGAAGATCCGAGAGATCATTTTTGTGGGATAAATTTCAGAAAAACGTTAATAAGAGAATGACACAGAAGTTTGTGGTATGGAATAACTCCCCCCTTTAAAAAAAAAATTATTATAAGAATAGAGGGCGTCACATGTGAGCTGTTGTTACCATAAGATTGTATGGATATGTGTTAAAACCACCTGTGATGTAAATCTATTGTCAAAACTCTCCATTATTTTTAAGGAATGGAGAGTTATTGTTCTCTTTGTACTTTAGATACTACACACAGACTTTGTTTTGTTACAAGATTAATAATTAATAAAATTAATAAAGTACAATGGGTGAATTTTAAGTTGGAGAATGTCCTCGTATCTCTCCATTCCGTAAAAACAATGGGTCTCGGCTCCATTATTTTTAACGAATGGAGAGTTACGAGTACATTCTCCTATACGTCACGTACAAAAGGCAAATGAAATAATAAAGCAAATTTTATTGAAATAAACATGTAAACAGAAAGTTTTTTAAATTAAAAAAAGGAAATTATTCCATACCACAAGCGCCTGTGTTGAGAATTGAACATTACTATCACCACATCCCATACAACAATCATGCATTATATCACAACCACACTCTATGTAAAAAATATTAACTACATTATATACGATAGCTCTCTGTTTTTATTTTACATATCGTATACTTCCTATTTGAAGGGGGCCATCGTGACCGTGATCGTATGGTGGCTGGATTTATAACTACCTGTGCAATCAGTGCCTATCACCACTAAAATTGTGAGCTCGAGTCCCGTTCATGGCGAGGTGTACTCGATACAACATTATGTGATTAAGTTTGTTAGTGACTTGCAACAGGTTAATGGTTTTTTTCCGGTTTCCTCCACCAATAAAACTGATGGCCACGATATAATTTAAAAGTTTTTTAAAGTGGCATTAAACACCATAAGCTTAAACCAAGCCTTCCTATTTGAGAAATGTTTGATATATTGGACGATATTTATTTTAATCAAAAGTATTCAACATTTTGGTTGAGTGGGAAGTGGGGGGACTGCAAGGTACCACATACTGAAAAAAATGACCATTTACACCCTTCGATCAAAAAGTAGATTGCTCAACTAGATCTTAAGCTTTGTGTGCAATATACATAATAATAATATACATAATAATAATATACATAATAATAATATACATAATAATAATATACATAATAATAATATACATAATAATAATATACATAATAATAATATACATAATAATAATATACATAATAATAATATGCATAATAATAATATACATAATAATAATATACATAATAATAATATACATAATAATAATATACATAATAATAATATACATAATAATAATATACATAATAATAATATACATAATAATAATATACATAATGATAATATACATAATAATATGCATAATAATAATATACATAATAATAATATACATAATAATAATATACATAATAATAATATACATAATAATAATATACATAATAATAATATACATAATAATAATATACATAATAATAATATACATAATAATAATATACATAATAATAATATACATAATAATAATATACATAATAATAATATACATAATAATAATATACATAATAATAATATACATAATAATAATCAGTGAGCTGACACTAAAACAATCCAACTAAGTCTGTTGGTCTACTACACAAAGGATATCATTATCATCTCATCAAATGTAGCTTGTTCTCGTCATGAGGCACATATATGTAGCTGACAAAATGCTCATTTTAGCGATATACAACAATCACTCACCCACTCAAGACCATGACAGCTAATATGAGGGCAGTTACATTTATAACAATATCATATTGCCACTTCCTTTTTAGCAAATATCAGATGTATATCTACTTGGACAATATCAGGGGCGGATCCAGGGGGGGGGGGGGGGCGCGCGCCCCCTAAAATTGGAAAATAATATGATTTTTTGGCGTAAAATCGTGATTTTTTCACACGAAAAACCCCAAAAAATTTCGCGACTCCCTCCGTTCGGCGCAATTTTCTTAAGTGCGCTCCCCCCCTTACTTGAATACCTGGATCCGCCCCTGAATACCATGCATGACCAAATCGTTATAGCAATATCATACTCAAGATTAGATAAGTCATGACTAATTGTGTAAACAAATACCAGACTCAAATATATAGGAACAAAACTATGTTATAGTTACTATCAGACTACAATACACGTGGACAAGATCGTGACCAATCGTGTTAGCAAATATAAAACTCGGTCTTGTGCAAGGCAGTTGTATAAGCAAATACCGGTATCAAACTCAGATGATGAGCGAGTGATTGTTGAGCAATTTTTCAGCTATATCATGGCGAGTACATGTTACATTCAATGAAATTATGATGTTTATTTCCTTTTGTACTACACCGCCAAATTTGTATAAAGCTAGCTCACTGAAACAACAGTACGCGGACAGACATGTCACACAACTCGTACACATTCTCCTAATTCCGAGCCAACCAGTCTTTGCTCTTACTCGTTAAAGTTGGGTGCTTATCAGAGAAACAACAAATACAAATTTTATAGTCTTTGGTTTGATCCGACCGGGGTCCGAACCCACGATATATCGCTCTATAGGCCAGCACGTTAACCAAATACCACCGGTGCGGTTTAATCTCAGATAGACTTTGGTAAAAACCATCAGCAATCGGGTTATAGAATAGAATTGAATAATTTTATTTTCCAAATCAGGTCCCAAGGGGGCATTTACATTTAACAGTCATGATTGTTTAACATATATAAAACAGCATATGACAGCAAAATCAGTACATATCAAGGACTAAACAATAAAATTATTTATTGAACAATAAAATGACCAATAAAGTATGTGCAGCTGTGTTGCTACTCTTGGTAATGGAAACAATGTTTAATAGAATATTGTTTGCTGCAATGGGCACCAAGGGACGGTGCTAAGGTTTGTTGACGTTCTATCAAAGCCTCCTCGTGCATGTCCAATACAACAGAACATATAAACATAAGACGAATGGATCTATGGGGGGGGGGGGGGGGGTCAATTAATTGTGTGCTATTATATTTTTTTGTAATTTTTACTTGATACAAGTAGTGTTTATGACATTTGTTTAATATTGTAGAACCAGGAAGAAAATACTGAATATATTGAATAGCTACCCTGCTATGATAGTCCTAGCTGTACTCATAGCGTTTGATTGTTTTGATCTCGTGGCTGAAATTATGATAGAACAAGAAATAAGAGGTGAGAATTTAATCAAAATCATTATACTGTGTACGGTTCTAACGAGAAATATTGGATTATATTTGAGTACATTTGTATATGCATGATCAAGATTTGATTAGAGTTATTGTGTTTAATGCCACTTTCAATAATATTTCAGTTATCGCGGATGTCAGTTTTATTGGTGGAAGAAACTGGAATACTCGGATAAAACCACTGACCTGTCACAAGTCACTGACAAACTTTATCACATAATGTTGTATCGAGTACACCTCGCCACGATCGGGATTTGAACTCACAACGTTAATGGTGATAGGTGAATCCAACTACTATACGACCACGACCACCCCTTGTCCAAGATTGGCTTACCATAATGGCAGATCGAATATATTTTATGATACGTTTCATGTGTATACTAGCTTATATAGTGTCTATAATACATGGATGGTCAATTCCATCGCTATCACATTGAATAGTTTGTACATAACATGCCTCCTCTTCAAATTTGTCAAGTGGCCGGTCACCACGTCAAGTGTTAAAATTTTCAGACACTATCTCATGACCCCCGTCAAGTGTTAAGATTTTCAGACACTATCGCATGGCCCCCGTCAAGTGTTAAAAATTTCAGACACTATCTCATGGCCCCCGTCAAGTGTTAAGATTTTCAGAAACTATCTCATGGCCCCCGTCAAGTGTTAAGATTTTCAGACACTATCTCATGGCCCCCGTCAAGTGTTAAGATTTTCAGACACTATCTCATGGCCGGGAATTTCATCTGGCAGTTTGTTACCTGCTCAATCCCACCTAATAAATCTGGTAGTCACGATATAACTAAAGAACGGCTGAAATAAACAAATACTAGTATTATCAATACCCCCAACCCCACCTTTTTCTTTTTTTTATCAAAAATAAACTTAGGAATAATTCAGTATACCTCTCTAATGTAACCAAGCTTGTCAAGAATCAGTAAGAGGGAGTGAGTGATTGTTGTTTAACGCCAAGTGAGCATTTTTCAGCTATCGTGACAAGACAAAGTTACACGAGATGATGATTCTTAAATCATTGCTGGATTTCACTAGTCTTATAAATTGAAAATGCAAAATGGCAATATAACACTATTACTAGCTCACTACAATAATCCACGAGAAGACATGTCACTCCTATCGGACATATTATCCTGATTCCAAGTCAATAAGTCTTTGTTCTTACTCCAGTAGTATATGGGTACAGCTCAATTATTATTTGTGGTGGATCATGACCAGAAGTCACGCGACAGGAATGTTCTGTGCATGCGCAACCGGAAATTGTACAATATCCGCCCTAATGAGGCCTTTACACTGGAAGTGACGTCTGTCACGTGACTTCCGGAAGAGGCCCTGTCCTGAAGCGGCCATGACCGGAAGTATGTTCTGCGCATACCCGGCTTTTTCCCGCGCTTTTTTCTTAGTAGTAGTACAAAATGTAGTACAGTAGTAACATGGCTACTGAATGTGACCGAAGGTCACGTGACCCCAACATTTTTCTTAGTAGTATTACAAAATCTAGTACAGTAGTACCATGGCTACCAACGTGACCCCAACGTCGCCCGAGCCATTTTCCCATAATGCATCACTATACGTCATAATAAATTATCCCGATAGGTGGCGTTACTATCTTGTAACTTGGTAACTTGTTACCAAGGTCTTTCGTAACTTATTTCGTAACCTTTTCGTACCTTTGCTGCTGCTGCTCTGTGGTATATGGCTGCTGCTACTGCTCTGGATACTGGATTCTATCATCTCATTGGTTCAATTTCCATATTCAACTTACTTTTCTTCCATAATTTCCATATCTTTTCACTATTCAACTTACTTTTCTTCTGTATTTTCCATATCATTTCACTATTCAATTTACTTTTCTTCCGCATTTTCCATATCTTTTCACTATTCTACTTACTTTTCCTCCATATTTTCCATATCTTTTCACTTTTCAACTTGCCTTTCTTCCATATTTTCCATATCATTTCACATTTCATCCTTATTTTCCATATCATTTCACAATTTCCTTCTGTATTTTCCAAATCTTTTCACTATTCAACTGACTTTTTTTCCGTATTTTCCATATCATTTCACATTTCTTCCATATTTTCCATATCATTTTACAATTGTCTTTTGTGTTTTCCAAATCTTTTCATTATTCAACTTACTTTTCTTCCATAATTTCAACAATTCACAATTTTCTTCTGTATTTTCGAAATATTTTCACAATTCATAATACTTTTCTTTCGCATTTTCCATATCTTTTCACTATTCAACTTACTTTTCTTCTGTATTTTCCATATTTTTTCACTATTCAACTTACTTTTCTTCTGTATTTCCCATATCTTTTCACAATTCAACCTACTTTTCTTCCGCATTTTCCATATCTTTTCACTATTCAACTTACATTTCTTCTGTATTTTCCATATCTTTTCACTATTCAACTTACTTTTCCTCCATATTGTCCATATCATTTCACATTTCTTCCATATTTTCCATATCATTTCACAATTTTCTTCTGTGTTTTCCAAATCTTTTCACTATTCAACTTACTTTTCTCCCATATTTTCCAAATCATTTCACAATTTTCTTCTGTATTTTCGAAATCTTTTCACAATTCAACCTACTTTTCTTCCGCATTTTCCATATCTTTTCACTATTCAACTTTACTTTTCTTCTGTATTTTCCAAATCTTTTCACTATTCAACCTACTTTTCTTCTGCATTTTCTATATCTTTTCACTATTCAACTTACTTTTCTTCCATATTTTCTCCATCTTTTCACTATTCAACTTACATTTCTTCTGTATTTTCCATATCTTTTCACTATTCAACTTGGGTTTCTTCCATATTTTTCATATCTTGTCACAATTCAACCTACTTTTCTTCTATATTTTCCATATCTTTTCACTTTTCAATTACTTTTCTTCCATACTTTCCATATCTTTTCACTATTCAACCTACTTTTCTTCCGCATTTTCTATATCTTTTCACTAATCAACTTACTTTTCTTCCATATTTTCCCTATCTTTTCACTATTCAACTTACATTTCTTCTGTATTTTCCATATCTTTTCACTATTCAACTTGGGTTTCTTCCATATTTTTCATATCTTTTCACAATTCAACCTTACTTTTCTTCCATATTTACCATTTTTTTTCACTTTTCAACTGACTTTTCCTCCATATTTTCCATATCTTTTCACTTTTCAACTTACTTTTCTTCCATACTTTCCAAATCTTATCACTATTCAACTTACTTTTTTTCATTTCTTACTCACTCACACAACTCACTCAATGATATTCCCAACATAATTAAGTTTTAAAATTCTCCTGTGATTTAGATTTATTTCAAAGAATACCCATTGCTCTAAAATATATTTTGTTCTCCAGCTATTTGAAAAGAGTATTGGGCAATGTTTTCCAATTATCAGAAACAAGCATTAACAGTTATGATATCTCCTTTATGTACAAACTGCCATGATATAACTGTAATATTGTTGAATGTGGCATTAAACACCATAAACCTAACCCTTTATTTACAAAGACATA
Organism: Bathymodiolus brooksi; assembly: GCA_963680875.1. Lineage (NCBI taxonomy): Eukaryota > Metazoa > Mollusca > Bivalvia > Mytilida > Modiolidae > Bathymodiolus > Bathymodiolus brooksi. Next base: position 70,660,920 of record OY804585.1, on the reverse strand, counting down.
TACCTACCTACCTATCTCTCTACATTTTTATCAGAATTATAGATTTTATTCAATTTTTGCTAGTTATTTTCTTATCTTGATGAGTTTCAAATTTCCACAATCAAATTTATTTTACATAACAGCCTGACACAGTGTTCTATTATTAGAGCAGTAAGAAAACTTACTTCCTGATCAGGCAAGCAAATATCTGTATATAGGTTTAAATATATCTATTTTCCTGCCAAGTGCAAGTAACTGTCTGTATAAATCGATTTCCAAATAGTCATTTCTTGATACGTATTATATAGTATTTCTCTTTCTGCACATATATATGTCCCAATACAGAGTGATGACACCCCTTTGTCCTCCACATAAAGAGTTATGTCCCCTACTACTGTGTTATTCCTCCACATACAGGGTTATGTCCCCTACTGCAGTGTTATCCCCACATATATAGTTATGTCCCCAACTGCAGTGTTAAACCTCCACATAAATAGTTATTCCCCCTACTTTAATATTATCCTTGCACATACAGAGTTGTAACTTATTCCCCACATAAAGAGTTATGTCCCCTATTATAGAGTTATCCCTTCAGATACAGAGTTATTTCCCCTTACTGTAGGGCATAATGCAAACTTAAATCAATTACATGCAGTATTAATTGTTTTGTAAAAAAAAATACTTTTCTTCCATATTTTCCATATCATTTCACATTTCAACTTGGGTTTCTACCATATTTTTAATATCTTTTCACTATTCAACTTGGGTTTCTTCCATATTTTCCATATCATTTCACATTTCAACTTACTTTTCTTCCATATTTTCCATATCATTTCACTATTCAACCTACTTTTCTTCCATATTTTTCATATCTTTTCACAATTTTCTTCTGTATTTTCCAAATCTTTTCACTATTCGACTTGCCTTTCTTCCATATTTTCCATATCATTTCACATTTCAACTTACCTTTCTTCCATATGTTCAATATCTTTCCACTATTCAACTTACTTTTCTTCCATATTTTCCAAATCTTTCCACTATTCAACTTGGGTTTCTTCCATATTTTCCATATTATTTCACATTTCTACTTACTTTTCTTCCATATTTTCCATATCATTTCACATTTCAACTTACTTTTCTTCCATACTTTCCAAATCTTATCACTATTCAACTTTCTTTTCTTCCATATTTTTCATATCTTTTCACAATTTTCTTCCATATTTTCCCTATCTTTTCACTATTCAACTTACGTTTCTTCCATATATGTTCCATATCTTTTTTTCATTGTTTCTAATGATTTGCGGAAAAGTAAGTTGAAAAGTGAAAAGATATGGAAAATATGGAGGAAATGTCAGTTGAAAAGTGAAAAGATATGGTAAATATGGAAGAAAAGTAGGTTGAATTGTGACAAGATATGAAAAATATGGAAGAAACCCAAGTTGAATAGTGAAAAGATATGGAAAATACAGAAGAAATGTAAGTTGAATAGTGAAAAGATAGGGAAAATATGGAAGAAAAGTAAGTTGATTAGTGAAAAGATATAGAAAATGTGGAAGAAAAGTAGGTTGAATAGTGAAAAGATTTGGAAAATATAGAAGAAAAGTAAGTTGAATAGTGAAAAGATATGGAAAATATGGAAGAAAAGTAGGTTGAATTGTGAAATGATATGGAAAATACGGAAGAAAAGTAGGTTGAATAGTGATAAGATTTGGAAAGTATGGAAGAAAAGTAAGTTGAAAAGTGAAAAGATATCGAAAATATGGAAGAAAAGTAGGTTGATTTGTGAAAAGAGATGAAAAATATGGAAGAAACCCAAGTTGAATAGTGAAAAGATATGGAAAATACAGAAGAAATGTAGGTTGAATAGTGAAAAGATAGGGAAAATATGGAAGAAAAGTAAGTTGAATAGTAAAAAGATATAGAAAATGCGGACGAAAGGTAGGTTGAATAGTGAAAAGATTTGGAAAATACAGAAGAAAGGTAAGTTGAATAGTGAAAAGATATGGAAAATGCGGAAGAAAAGTAGGTTGAATAGTGAAAAGATTTGGAAAACACAGAAGGAAATTGTGAAATGATATGGAGAATATGGAGGAAATGTGAAATGATATGGAAAATACAGAAGAAAAGTAAGTTGAATAGTGAAAAGATACGGAAAATACAGAAGAAATGTAAGTTGAATAGTGAAAAGATAGGGAAAATATGGAAGAAAAGTAAGTTGAATAGTGAAAAGATATGAGAAATACAGAAGAAAGGAAAGTTGAATAGTGAAAAAGATATGGAAAATATGGAAGAAAAGTGAAATGATATGGAAAATATGGAACAAAAGTCAGTTGATTAGTGAAAAGATTTGGAAAATACAGAAGAAAATTGTGAAATGATATGGAAAATATGGATGAAATGTGAAATGATATGGAAAATATGGAAGAAAGGCAAGTTGAAAAGTGAAAAGATATGAAAAATATGGAGGAATAGTAAGTTGAATAGTGAAAAGATATGGAAAATGTTGAAGAAAAATAAGTTGAATAGGGAAATAATATGGAAAATACAGAAGAAAAGTAAGTTGAATAGTGAAAAGATATGGAAATTATGGAAGAAAAGTAAGTTGAATATGGAAATTGAACCAATGAGATGACATAATCCAGTATTCAGAGAAGTAGCAGCCATATACCCCAGAGCAGCAGTAGCAGCGCCACCACCACCACCACAGCATCAGCAGCAGCAACAGCACCACCACTTAGAGATTTGGAAGTACCATAGATCGATAGATAAATAAAAGGGCTACAAGTTACGAAAAAGGTACGAAGTTACGAAAAAGGTACGGAAAGGTTACGAAATAAGCTACGAAAGACCTTGGTTACGAAGTTACCAAGTTACGGGATAATGTATTATGACGTATAGTGATGCATTATGGGAAAATGCCTCGGGCGACGTTGAGGTCACGTGACCTTCGGTCACATTCGGTAGCCATGGTACTACTGTACTACATTTTGTACTACTACTAAGAAAAACGTTGGGGTCACGTGACCTTCGGTCACACTCGGTAGCCATGATACTACTGTACTACATTTTGTACTACTACTAAGAAAAAAGCGCGGGGAAAAAACCGGGCATGTGAAGAACATACTTTCGGTCAGGGCCCCTTCTGGACAGGGCCTCTTCCGGAAGTCACGTGACTGACGTCACTTCCGGTGAAAAGACCCCACTAGGGCGGACATTGCGCAACTTCCGGTTGCGTATGCGCAACTTCCGTTTGCGTATGCGCAGAACATATTTCCGGATAGGGCTCCAGTCACGCTCCAGTGACTGACGTTACTTCCGGTCACGTCACTTCTGGTCATGATCCACCACACGATCCACCACACATAATAACTGAGCTGTACCCATATACTACTTACTCCTTAATGTTGCGGGCTTAGCAAAGAAGCAGCAAATATACGATTTTATAGTCTTTGATTTGACCCAACCGGGACTCCAACCCACGGTCTACCACAATCCAGGCGAGAACGCAAAATAATATACCAACGATACGATTTAATACTCAGTTGGGAAAATGTCTTTATTTCTTTTTCCTTACAGAAACTATGGTGGAAGATAGCGCTCGAATCCAAAATTTCGTTTTGAAATTGAAACATGGCAACCATTTTGGACCGGAAATTACGTCATCAATAGATCATGTGATAATTGCCATCAATGATGTACTCAAAGTGTATAAAGTTATAATAAGAGGAGACGAAACTTCATGTGATAACTGTACATTGGGTGGGTTATTTCACCACCGTTCTACTGTATTTTCTCTGAGTCTGTTGTCAGATGACGACACCGTTTATTGTGGAATACCCAGTGATATTGACCATCTAGACATTCATGAGGTCTCCATACGAACGGACAAATCCCTTCAACGTGCAGTCTATGGTCTGAAGATATTTGGATTAATTAATATTTTATTTATGTCACTCGAGGTACGAATATATTTAATATTTTAATATCATTATTTTTTTTTACCCCTTTTTCAAGTTTAGTTCACACGAAACTATGCTTTATTTTTTAAATCACCAACAGATAATCAATAAACCTGCTTAATGTAGGTTTAGGTTTATGGTGTTTAACGCCACTTTCAACAATATTTCAGTTATATCGTGGCGTACAGTTTTATTGGTGGAGGAAACTGGAGTACCCGGAGAAAACCACCGACCTGTCGCAAGTCACTGACAAACTATCACATAATGTTGTATCGAGTACACCTTGCCATAAACGGGGTTCGAATTGAAAACTTCAGTGGTGATAGGCACTGACTGCAACTACCAAAAGATTACGACCACGAAGGTCCCGATTTCTATCATAATAAACACACAAGACATAAGTATTGTATTACATATATGAATTGAAAAAAAAAATACCACACTGTCAGAACATTTCCAAAATCCAATAGAAAATGACGTAAAAAAAGGAAGCAAAATCGATATCCTAACTGAAATACACGACCGTTTACTTTCGTAGCTTGATACGGGCACTGCAATAAAAAAAAGGTGGCGGGCTTCAACTAATTTTAGGGGTCTAAGCCACCCATCTTAGTGAAATGATGCGGTCATTCAAGTGATTTCACATGTGAGTGAGTGATTGTGTAAATGTTTAGTCAAGTGATCGGTTTGTTAGGAGTATCATGGCGCGAAGAAGAGTTAGGGTTATGGTGCTTAACGCCACCTTCAACAATATTTCAGTTATGTCGTGGCGGTCAGTTTCATTAGTGGAGGAAACCTGAGTGAGAAAACCAAACCTGTCGTAAGTCAGTGAAAAATTTATCACATAATGTTGTATCGAGTACACCTTGTCATTATCGGGATTCGAACTCAGAACGTTAGTGGTAATACCGGTAGGCACTGATTGCATAGGTAGTTGAAAATACAACTACCATACGACCACGACGATCCATATCATGGCGAGAAGAAGTATTTTTGTAAGATGAATATAATGTGTGTTTTATACTAAATCAACAGTTGGATTTTTATAGTGAGTGCAATGAGTCATTGGTGTTCAAGTCCAAGTAAGCAATGTTTCAGCTACATATATCATGACGGGAAAAAATTACTCTTGATGATAGTTGATGATGTCTGATTTATACTGATGAGTGGAGAGTAATCGAAGCGTGATCAGCTTTGGGTTGCCGACGATGTCCTCCTAGAGTGGAGGTAGTCGAAGAGTGATCAGCTGTGGGTTTCTGACGATGTCCTCCCAGAGTGGGGGTAGTCGAAGCGTGATCAGTTGCGGGTTGCTGACAATGTACTCCTAAAGTGGAGGGTAGTCGAAGCGTGATCAGCTGTGAGTTGCTGACGATGTCCTCCTAGAGTGGGGGTAGTCGAAGCGTGATCAGCTGTGGGTTGCTGACGATGTCCTCCTAGAGAGGAGGGTAGTCGAAACGTGATCAGCTGTGGGTTGTTGACGATGTCCTCCTAGAGTGGAGGGTAGTCGAAGCGTGATCAGCTGTGGGTTGCTGACGATGTCCTCCTAGAGTGGAGGGTAGTCGAAACGTGATCAGCTGTGGGTTGCTGACGATGTCCTCCTAGAGTGGAGGGTAGTCAAAGTGTGATCAGCTGTGGGTTGCCGACGATGTCCTAGAGTGGAGGTAGTCGAAGAGTGATCAGCTGTGGGTTGCCAACGATGTCCTAGAGTGGAGGGTAGTCGAAGCGTGATCAGTTGCGGGTTGCTGACGATGTCCTCCTAGAGTGGGGGTAGTCGAAGCGTGATCAGCTGTTGGTTGCTGACGATGTCCTCCTAGAGTGGAGGGTAGTCGAAGCGTGATCAGCTGTGGGTTTCTGACGATGTCCTCCCAGAGTGGGGGTAGTCGAAGCGTGATCAGCTGTGGGTTGCTGACAATGTACTCCTAAAGTGGAGGGTAGTCGAAGCGTGATCAGCTGTGAGTTGCTGACGATGTCCTCCTAGTGTGGGGGTAGTCGAAGCGTGATCAGCTGTGGGTTGCTGACGATGTCCTCCTAGAGATGAGGGTAGTCGAAACGTGATCAGCTGTGGGTTGTTGACGATGCCCTCCTAGAGTGGAGGGTAGTCGAAGCGTGATCAGCTGTGGGTTTCTGACGATGTCCTCCTAGAGTGGGGGTAGTCGAAGCGTGATCAGCTGTGGGTTGCTGACGATGTCCTCCTAGAGTGGGGGTAGTCGAAGCGTGATCAGCTGTGGGTTGCTGACGATGTCCTCCTAGAGAGGAGGGTAGTCGAAACGTGATCAGCTGTGGGTTGTTGACGATGTCCTCCTAGAGTGGAGGGTAGTCGAAGCGTGATCAGCTGTGGGTTGCTGACGATGTCCTCCCAGAGTGGGGGTAGTCGAAGCGTGACCAGCTGTGGGTTGCTGACGATGTCCTCCTAGAGTGGAGGGTAGTCGAAACGTGATCAGCTGTGGGTTGCTGACGATGTCCTCCTAGAGAGGAGGGTAGTCGAAACGTGATCAGCTGTGGGTTGTTGACGATGTCCTCCTAGAGTGGAGGGTAGTCGAAGCGTGATCAGCTGTGGGTTGCTGACGATGTCCTCCCAGAGTGGGGGTAGTCGAAGCGTGACCAGCTGTGGGTTGCTGACGATGTCCTCCTAGAGTGGAGGGTAGTCGAAACGTGATCAGCTGTGGGTTGCTGACGATGTCCTCCTAGAGTGGAGGGTAGTCAAAGTGTGATCAGCTGTGGGTTGCCGACGATGTCCTAGAGTGGAGGTAGTCGAAGAGTGATCAGCTGTGGGTTGCCAACGATGTCCTAGTGTGGAGGGTAGTCGAAGCGTGATCAGTTGCGGGTTGCTGACGATGTCCTCCTAGAGTGGGGGTAGTCGAAGCGTGATCAGCTGTTGGTTGCTGACGATGTCCTCCTAGAGTGGATGGTAGTCGAAGCGTGATCAGCTGTGGGTTTCTGACGATGTCCTCCCAGAGTGGGGGTAGTCGAAGCGTGATCAGCTGTGGGTTGCTGACAATGTACTCCTAAAGTGGAGGGTAGTCGAAGCGTGATCAGCTGTGAGTTGCTGACGATGTCCTCCTAGTGTGGGGGTAGTCGAAGCGTGATCAGCTGTGGGTTGCTGACGATGTCCTCCTAGAGATGAGGGTAGTCGAAACGTGATCAGCTGTGGGTTGTTGACGATGCCCTCATAGAGTGGAGGGTAGTCGAAGCGTGATCAGCTGTGGGTGTCTGACGATGTCCTCCTAGAGTGGGGGTAGTCGAAGCGTGATCAGCTGTGGGTTGCTGACGATGTCCTCCTAGAATGGAGGGTAGTCGAAGCGTGATCAGCTGTGGGTTGCTGACGATGTCCTTCTAGAGTGGGGGTAGTCGAAGCGTGATCAGCTGTGGGTTGCTGACGATATCCTCCTAGAGTGGAAGGTAGTCGAAGCGTGATCAGCTGTGGGTTGCTGACCATGTCCTCCTAGAGTGGAGGGTAGTCGAAACGTGATCAGCTGTGGGTTGCTGACGATGTCCTCCTAGAGTGGAGGGTAGTCAAAGTGTGATCAGCTGTGGGTTGCCGACGATGTCCTCCTAGAGTGGAGGGTATTCGAAGCATGATCAGCTGTGGGTTACCGACAATGTCCTCCTAGAGTGGAGGGTAGTCGAACCGTGATCAGCTGTGGGTTATCGACGATGTCCTCCTAGAGTGGAGGGTAGTCGAAGCGTGATCAGCTGTGGGTTGCTGGATGTCCTCCTAGAGTGGAGGGTAGTCGAAACGTGATCAGCTGTGGGTTGCTGACGATGTCCTCCTAGAGTGGATGGTAGTCAAAGTGTGATCAGCCGTGGGTTGCCGACGATGTCCTCCTAGAGTGGAGGGTATTCGAAGCATGATCAGCTGTGGGTTGCCGACGATGTCCTCCTAGAGTGGAGGGTAGTCGAACCGTGATCAGCGGTAGGTTATCGACGATGTCCTCTTAGAGTGGAGGGTAGTCGAAACGTGATCAGCGGTGGGTTACCGACGATGTCCTCCTAGAGTGGAGGGTAGTCGAAGCGTGATCAGTTGTGGGTTGCCGACGATGTCCTCCTAGAGTGGAGGGTATTCGAAGCGTGATCAGCTGTGGGTTGCTGACGATGTCCTCCTAGAGTGGAGGGTAGTCGCAGCGTGATCAGCTGCGGGTTGCCGACGATGTCCTCCCAGAGTGGGGGTAGTCGAAGCGTGATCAGCTGTGGGTTGCCGATGATGTCCTCCTAGAGTGGAGGGTTGTCGAAGAGTGATCAGCTTTGGGTTGCCGACGATGTCCTCTTAGAGTGGAGGGTAGTCGAAATGTGATCAGCGGTTGGTTACCGACGATGTCCTCCTAGAGTGGAGGGTAGTCGAAGCGTGATCAGCGGTGTGCTACCGACGATGTCCACCTATATGATAACCGAAAATGATTTCCATTAGTGTAATAAAGTTGAAAATATCTTATGATTTGACTTTTTTTTCGCATTCCAGACGGTGGTGAGGATAGTTTGTACCGGGAAGACATTTTTTAAGAAGAAGATTGAGGTGTGTGTTACATAATTGCTTGTTCGCACCACGATAAGCATATTTTATGTGCATGTAACGATCCGTGATTTTTTTTTAAAGAATTATGGTGAAATACAATTTAATTATATATAGACGTATTTGAGTATACTTGGTAAATTACACAGTTATTGTCAGTAAGGTACGTTTTCTTGTCTGTATTTGATGAAGCATTACAAATATTTGCATTTTGACTTGTAAAGATAGTCCGAAAAGGGCTTCCCTTGTTGATAATTTCATTTAAAACATTGCTTTGAGTGTTTCAATACTTTGTCTCTCCTATCACGGAAATAGTTGAGTGATTGTTGTTTAACGCCAAATGAACAATATTTCAACTATATCAAGGCGAGAATAAGTTCCTTTCAATGAATGATGATGGCGTCCGCTTTGTACTAGAACAACACGCTGAATTGGGACTTTATAGTGTTAACTCACTGAAACAACACTCACAGGTAGACATGTAGCTCCACTCGGACACATTATCTTGATTCCGAGCCAACCTGTCTTTGCTCTTATTCCTTAATGCCGCGTGATTAGTGGAAAAGTAGTAAATTCCAATGTTATAGTCTTTGGTTTGACCGAACGGGGATCGAACTCATGATTCACGATCTAATCATTACACCACAGATGTGTTTTGAAAAATGTTGAACGCAAAATAAAGTTCTTGTCTGAACGACAAAATCCTATGCCATATCATTGGTCGTGACCTCTTTGCTTTATTCTCTATATTATATTCTATATTCGAATCCAGATCAGGCGAGGTGTACTTGATACAACAATATGTGATAAAGTTTGTCAGTCACTTGCTTCAGGTCGGTGGTTTTCTCCGGATACCCCGGTTTCCTCCACCAATAAAACTGACCGCCACGATATAGCTGAAATGTTGTTGAAAGTGGCGTTATATACCATAATCTCTCCCCCTCTTTTATGTGCGCTTTTCTTTGTATTACTAGGATGAAAAATAAGCGATACGGTATTCAAGTGTGTGTGACCATGATAGTCTTAATACATAATTTTAAAGTGGGGAAAATGATCGAGGAAGTAAAATGTTTTTGTTACTTTCAGGTTTTTGATGCCTTTGTGGTATTTACATCATTAATACTGGACTGTGTATTTTACAATGGTGAATTTAAAAGTTCGTCAACAATTATTTTACTTCTGTTGCCATGGAGAATTATTAGAATGTTCAACAGTAAGTTGTTTTTTTAAAGAATCATTTAAAACATATTGTCTTGTTTCAGCTAAAGTTTTTTTTTTTTGAATAAGTGTCTCTTCAAATCAATTTTGCATCCAACGCTTTGGATTTTTCATCTACATGAGTATTTGGAGTTCCAACAAAAATCCATCCAGCTTCGGTATTTACTATTTCACTTAATGTACTTTTAAATTTGAATGTATTGCAAACTTAAAACATCAATTTATTGAAGGAATTATGGTTATTACTGGCGACGGATAGTAAATAATCGCTTGTCCAGACAATCGATCGCATTCAGGCACGGAGTGGTAGGCGTGCACCACTCTTCAAAAATTTGAAAAGTATATGTATTATATGCATCATTTATTACAAAACTAGTAATAAGGGGTTGGGCTATTGTGTAAAACGCAACTTTCAACAATATTTCAGTTATATCATGGCTGTCAGTTTTATTGGTAGAGGAAACTGGAGTACCCGAAGAAAACCACCGACCTGCCTCAAGTACACCTCGCCGTGAGCGGGATTCGAACTCACAACTTTAGTGGTGATATGCACTGATTGCACAGGTTTCCTCCACCAGTAAAACTGACCGCCACGATATAACTGAAAGATTGTTGAAAGTGGCGTTAAACACCATCAAACAAACAAACCTAAACCTGGATCCTCTATTGGTATTCACAACTTGTCCACTTCATCACTTGCTGAATTTATCAGGAAAACGATAGTAGAGAAGTGTAAGTTACATTTTACATTGTGTAGGCTTAATAGGTGCTGTAAGTAACAAACAGAATATACAAATAAAGAATCTGAGAGCAGACAAGAAAAAGATGGAAGAAAAACAGGCGAAAATGAAAAGGAATTTATTGGATGTTAAGGTAATTGGTTTTTTTGGGGTTTTTTTTTCAAGAATGTATATGAATAAATTATGAAAAGAAAGTTTAAACACTGATGGTCAACAATTCTACCAATATCAACAAAACGAACAATCACCTCTGACCTCGATTCATTGACCATATAAAATACTACGACATAAACACATCATTATCTGTCATACTACGACATAAACACATCATTATCTGTCATACTACTACATAAACACATCATTATCTGTCATACTACGACATAAACACATCATTATCTGTAATTGACAGTTGTTTTATCTCTCAGTTTTTACGAAGAACAAATGAAATTATGGAAATGTCCAGTAGATCCCAATGAATACAGGGACAGTCGTGATCATATGGTTGTTCGATTTACAACTACCTGTGCAATCAGTGCCTATCACCACTAACGTTGCGAGTTCGAACCCCGTTCACGGCGAGATGTACTCGATACAACATTATGTGATAAAGTTTGCCAGTGACTTGCAACAGGATGGTTTTCTCTGGGTACTCTCGATTTCCTCCACCAATAAAAATGACCGCCATGATATAATTGAAATAGTGTTGATACCCCCCCCCCCCCCCCCGCGTTAGACACCATAGATTTAAATCCAAACCTAATTAATACAATATCAATATTATATATCCATACAACTGAAAACGCTAAATTATTTATCATATTCAAAACTAAGCCAAACGTGTCTATGTATTTTAATTTAATGCAAATGTGTGTGTACATATTTAATACATGGAGGAAGCCACTGACCTATCGTAAATCACAGATGAACGTTGTATACAGGACATTGACAGTGATGGAAATCACAACCTTGAGAGGGGGAGTGGTGTTTAACACCACTTTCAACAATTTTACAGTTATATCGTGGCTGTCAGTTTTATTGGTGGAGGAAACCGAGAGTACCCAGAGAAAACCATCGACCTGTCTCAAGTTACTGACAAAATTTATCACATAATGCTATATATATCGTCATGAGCGGGATTCGAACCCACAACTTTAGTGAATTTAGTTTATGATGATTGTATTTGTTAAATTAACAAAAGGGATAGGACACAGTGAATGTAATAGGCACTGGGTACATATATATAAGTAGTTGTAAATCCGACTACTATATATGATCACAGACACAGATGAACAAAATGTCTTATTATTTTTGCAACAAATTTATCTATCAATTTGATATTATGATTTAGCATTAGAATACAGTCTTCTTAGCTCAGCTGTATAAATGATATAATTAGGTGTAATGGAAAAATATAGTGTCATAAAATGCTCAATTCGCATTGTTGGGTTATTTCATATAATTGATGGGACCGCCGTGGTCTCGATCGTATGGTAGTTGGATTGACAACTACATGTGCAATCAGTGCCTATCACCACTAACGTTGTGAGTTTGAATCTCGCTCAGGCGAGGTGTACTCGATACAACAGTATGTGATACAATTTGGCAGTGACTTGCGGTAGGTCGGCGGTTTTATTTCGATTCTGATATGTCTTAAGAGTACAAATACTGTAGTATACTTTGATTGGAAGACGGTAATATATATTTACGTCTGCGGACAATTCATGCTGCCAAATTCGAGCAGACGATAATTCATCAACATGTACATTTACGACGGGAAAGTCAGTCACATGCACCGGCGCATGTGCTAATGAGATTATACCCAATCGATAAATCGCTCGTTTGTTTACAAAGCGAAAGAAGGATGTGATGTTAGAATTTTATTTATATTACGCAAATTAAGACTATTTGAATATACCTTTTCGTCTTGGCTCATAAATATTTATTTCTCTACTAAAATAGTATTTTTTATTCAAGGGAAACCAAGACAGACTTGCAGAGCTTTGTAAAAGTAGAGGCGCAACATACAAAGAAATTTCGTCCTGCATTTGTAAGTTTTTGTGTTTAACGCCACTTTCAATAATATTTCAGTTATATCGTGGCGGTCTGTTTAATTGGTGGAGGAAACTGGAGTGCCCGGATAAAACAGACCTGTAAAACTGAAATATTGTTGAAAGTGGCGTAAACCATCATAGAAAACAAAATCATAAATGTTAATATCTATGGTTATTTTGTTGTTATGGTAACATATATTCCTGTAATATTCACTGCCAGATGTAAATATTTATCAGTGTATGGTATAGTTGTGATCATGCATACATGATGAAAATTACTACCTGTTAATAATTTAGACCCGAGTGAAACAGACAAGATATTTCGTTGCATTGGTTTAAAGGTTTACCAGTCTCGAAGTTCCATTCGTCTGAGGTCAATTACTAGTAGTCCAATGGTCCATTGATCAGGAATCGCATCGGTGGTGTAATGGTTAGCGTGCTCGCCTCGAGTGCGGTAGATCGTGGGTTCGAGCCCCGGTCAGGTCAAACCAAAGACTGTAAAATTGGTATTTGTTGCTTCTCCGCTAACCACGCAACATTAAGGAGAAAGAGTAAAGACTGGTTGGCTCGGAATTAGAATAATGTGTCTGAGTGGAGCGACATGTCTACCCGCGGTCTGTTGTTTCAGTGAGCTAGCACTATAACAATCAAAATAAGGGTGTTGGTCTAGTACAAAGCGGACCTCATCATCATCTTATTGAAAATTAACTTGTTCTCGCCATGATATAGCTAAAAAAAAATTGCTGAGTTGACGTTAAACAACAATCACTCACTCCCCATTTTTCAGAGGTTAATGGAAATAATGGATCGACTAGAAATTGACCATTTAGTATATACAATAATTCTGCCAGACATTAAATAGTCTTTTTGAACTTCTCTAGAAAGACACATAAGTAGACTATGCAGAGCTCATCACTTCGGGACAGTTATCGTTCATTGCCGGGCAGTATTATTTTAATAACCAAACATTTTAGAGGAGGGGTTATGGTTTTTAACGCCACTTCAGCAATATTTCAGTTATATCGTTTTAATGATGGAGGAAAACGGAGTACCCAGAGAAAACCACCTATCTGTCGCAAGTCACTGATAAACTTTATCACATAATGTTGTATCGAGTACACCTCGCCTGAGCGGGATTCGACCTCGCAACATTAGTGGTAATAGGCACTGATTGCATGGATAGTTATAAATCCAACTACCATATGATCACGACCACGACGACCCCTCACAAACATTGATAATGAAATAACTCTTGTTTGAAGTTTCTAAAAATCGTCGAAATTACCAGAACAGACAAAATGCGGTAAGTTGTGGGGTCTAGATATCCCCAGTCGGATCAAACCAAAGACTAGAATTGACATTTGCTGCTTCTCCGGTAAGTACACAGCATTGTAAGGACTAAAAGCAAAGACTTGTCAGTGCGGACATCATAATCTCATCAAATGTACCGTGACTTGTTCTTGTCATCACATAGATGAAGAATGCTCATTTGGTTTTAAGCAATAATTACTCACACACTCCGTAAGCAAAACAAAATCCCTGTATTTGATAATGGTTGCTATGACAATGTTATCTCTATTTGTTAGATGAAAGAAAGCCTCAGATGACGCTGGCAGCCATTAGTACCGTTGCTTCTATGATGCTAATTAGTACTCCGTTAATGGAAACAACAGGAAATGGCTACACAACAGATGTAATTAACAATGTTATCGACCCATCGTCAACAAAGGCAGACCCTAATAATAACAACATCAAATCTGCACTAAGTATTCCTTGTCAGCCACGCAGGAGATCGATATCGACTCCTAATCTCCTCAGAAACACGTCAATTCCATACAAGTACACTTCATATTTAATACCTGGAACAAAACTTGTGCTGCCATTTTTGTTAATGGCGCCTTTACAGACTCAACAAGAAGATACATTCCCCTCTGCTGTGTTTGATAACCAAGATTTCCAGGAAAGGCGACTGTCTGTACAAACTCCATCAGTACCTGGTGATATACAACAAATTGGTTTCCAGGAAAGGCGACTGTCGGTACAAACTCCATCAGTAACGAGTGATCTACAGCAACTTGGTTTCCAGGAAAGGCGACTGTCTGTACAAACTCCATCAGTACCTGGTGATATACAACAGTTTGGTTTCCAGGAAAGGCGACTGTCGGTACAAACTCCACCAGTAACTAGCGATGTACAACAGTTTGGTTTCCAGGAAAGGCGACTGTCGGTACAAACTCCACCAGTAACTAGCGATGTACAACAGCTTGGTTTCCAGGAAAGGCGACTGTCGGTACAAACTCCACCAGTAACTAGTGATGTACAACAGCTTGGTTTCCAGGAAAGGCGACTGTCTGTACAATCTCTATCGGTAACTAGTGATGTACAACAGTTTGGTTTCCAGGAAAGACGACTGTCTGTACAAACTCCACCAGTACATAGTGATGTACAACAACTTGGTTTCCAGGAAAGGAGGCCGTCTGTGCAAATTCCATCAGTAATTAGTGATGTACAACAGTTTGGTTCCCGGGAAAGGCGGCTGTCTGTGCATACCCCGTCAGTAACTAGCGATGTACAACAGCTTGGTTTCCAGGAAATGCGACTGTCTGCACAAACTCCACCAGTAACTAATGATATACAGCAGCTTGGTTTCCAAGAAAGGCGACACTCTGTACAAACTCTACCAGTAACTAATGATATGCAACAGCTTGGTTTCCAGGAAAGGCGACTGTCTGTACAAACTCCACCAGTAACTAATGATGTACAACAGCTTGGTTTCCAAGAAAGGCGACTCTCTGTACAAACTCTACCAGTAACTAATGATATGCAACAGCTTGGTTTCCAGGAAATGCGACTGTCTGCACAAACTCCACCAGTAACTAATGATATACAGCAGCTTGGTTTCCAGGAAAGGCAACTGTTTGTACAAACTCCACCAGTAACTAATGATATGCAACAGCTTGGTTGCCAGGAAATGCGACTGTCTGTACAAATTCCACCAGTAACTAATGATGTGCAACAGCTTGGTTGCCAGGAAAGGCGACTGTCTGTACAAACTCCACCAGTAACTAATGATATACAACAGCTTGGTTTCCAGGAAAGCTGGATGTCTGTACAAACTCCACCAGTAACTAATGATGTACAACAGCTTGGTTGCCAGGAAAGGCGACTGTCTGTGCAAACTCCACCAGTAACTAATGATATACAACAGCTTGGTTTCCAGGAAAGGCAACTGTTTGTACAAACTCCACCAGTAACTAATGATATACAACAGCTTGGTTGCCAGGAAAGCTGGATGTCTGTACATACCCCGCCATTAACTGGTAATATACAGCAGGTAGGTTTACTTTATGGTTAGGGGTTAGGGTTATGGTGTTTAACGCCACTTTCAACAATATTTCAGTTATACCGAGGCGATCAGTTGTATTGGTGGAGGAAACCCTGAGAAAACCACTAACCTGTCGCACGTCACTTACAAACGTTATCACATAATGTTGTATCGAGCATACCGCACCTGAGCGGGGTTCGAACTCACAACGTTAGAGATGATAGGCACTGATTGCATAGGTAGTTATAGATCAAACTAACATACGACCACGACGACCACGGTTTACTTTACACACAACACTATAGTACTAGTATTTGGGTATCTGTCTACGTCAACCAGTAAATTAATGTGGTATAATATGTATTGCAGACAACATTTTAGGGAGACCAATAGTCCAGATCATTAATCGGTCTAGGAAGGGCCGGCAGGCTATCATTTTCATTTGGATTTTAAGGTTAACGAAAAAAACCTAATGATATAACTAGCAATTATACTCACGAGTAAAGACTTATTGTCCCCCAACGCTTCGTCGAAGGGCGGCTATAGTAATTGTTATCGTCCGTCTGTCTGCTAAATTTTTGGTTTTCGGATGATAACATGTGAATTAAATGTTTGATTGAAGCAAAGTATGGTATATACGTGTATCTTATGAGTATCTAGGTCAAGTTCTATAATGATGATTTTTCTACCATTCTTACCAGAGTTATGCCCCTTTTTTTACTTCGAATTTTCTAATTTTTTTATCTCTGGGTGATAACCTATGTACGCAAAGTCAGATTGAAGCAAGGTATGGTATATAAGTGTATCTTATGAGTATCTAGGTCAAGTTTGATAATGACGATTTTCAACAATTCTTAAAAGAGTTATGCCCCTTTTGTACTTCGGATTTTCAAAATTTTTGGTCTCCGGGTAATTACCTATGTACGCAAAGTCAGATTGAAGCTAGGAGTGGTATATAAGTGTATCTTAGGAGTATCTAGGTCAAGTTCAGTAATGGCGATTTTTCGATAATTCTTACCAGAGTTATGGCCCTTTTTGTACTTAAACAGTTAAACAGTGATAATGCAGATTTTGTATTTATAATTTATTTATATTTCAGGTTAAGGAAATGCCAGAGATAAATATAACAGATCATTGATATTGAATTATGGCTCCATTTAAAGGAGTTTTCGTGTGCTATATACCATTACCAACTGAGATTATGAGATAACTAACTGTGAACTCTTCAAGTAAACAATGTCTGTTAAATATTATACTGTCCAGTAATATACTTTTTGTTATTCTAGAGGAGTTCATGTGTATGGGAGCAGTTGTTTCATCTTGTAGAATGAGATTAGCACTGAGTTAATTAAATTACAATGTACTAGAAGTATGAAACAAAACACATACCAGTCTTTTCTTCTATGTTTAACTCCGATTTGTTCTATGAGCTATTGTACGTTTTTTCAGAAATGTAATGATCTAGTTGTTCGTTTGAATTGGAGTATAATCTTTGCACATGTAATTATTCGAGTGATTAAATCCCAGAAACGGCAAATAAATATGCGATCCGGATATTAACAGCATCACAAATTTGTAATGCTATTGGTTAGGGGACGTCACATGGTACTCCTGTACTATCAACATATACTCTGTGTCACATGAACAGGTTTTCCAAAATATAGTATTTATTTTTACATGCCTATCCCCTACCCCTTTGTATTGAAAACCATATATAGCACTCTATCAGACGGCAAATAGTTCATGTTTTGTATTGAGTTAGTGTTATGGTGTTTAATGCCACTTTCAAAAAAAAATTTCAGTTATATCGGAGCTCTCCGTTTTATAAGTGGAGGAAACTGGAGTAACCGAACTGCTGCAACTCACAGACAAGCTTGATCACATAATGTTGTATCGAGTACACCTCTCCTGAGCGCGATTCGAACTCACAACTACCCATATTTTGTATTGGAATAAATGAACAAATCATTGTCGTTCTCTGCGGTGATTTAACATTACATGGTCGCCATATTTGTGTCTAACGGGATCCTGAGTTATTTACCTATTTCATTTATCTGACCTCTTTATTTTTAATAACAACAATCTGTTTATGCTTTGTTTGTTTGTGAATTTAATATGACATTTGCTTAGGTCGTCTGCTTATGTTTTTGTTTCACTCACTGAAGACTTCCGATGACATCTGATCGAACAAATCCTGGTTACACTTCCGATGAAAACAATGCTCGAAAATGCTTTACTCCAAATGAGCAATATGTCAGTTATATCATGACGAAAACAAATTATATTTCAATGAGATTATCATGGTGTAAGCTTTGTACTAATCCAACACACTTAGTTGGATTTTTATATTGCTAACTCAGTGAAACAACAGTCCGCGGATAGACATGTTGCTCTACTCGAACACAATGTCCTGATTCCGACCCCACCAGTCTTTGTTCTTGCTCCTTAATGAGGTGTGCTTAGAGAAAAAGCAACAACTAGCAATGGCATAGTCTATGGTATGAGCCGACAGGAGGATCCAATCCACGTTCTAACACTCCAAGCCAGCATGCTAACCATTACACCACCGATGTCATAGTCTATGGTATGAGCCGACAGGAGGATCCAATTCACGTTCTAACACTCCAAGCGAGCATGCTAACCATTACACCACCGATGTGATAGTCTATGATATGAGCCGACAAGAGGATCCAATCCACGTTCTAGCACACTCCAAGCGAGCATGCTAACCATTACACCACCGATGTCATAGTCTATGGTATGAGCCGACAGGAGGATCCAATCCACGTTCTAACACTCCAAGCGAGCATGCTAACCATTACACCACCGATGTGATAGTTTACAAGACTAGAACTAAGTTCGGTATAATACAATATATTTTATAAGACTGAGGAAAGCTTCGTCATCAATTGCTGTAAGTGAGTTAGATTGTGGACAAATTAAAAATGATACATATATATCATATACACACCCTTAAACTTATGTCGTATATCTATCTCCATCTTTTACTCTTAGCCTACGGGACAAGATAACACGTCGATTATTACAGCTATATTTTGATATGGTGGATTTGGCCGATTTGTTTCGAGTGCTGGGTATAAAGCTAAGTAAATCGGTGCTGTATCAAAGGTGTGAGTTCAAATCCCATGAAGGGTAGAACAAAACAGTCAGTTTAAACTTTTGTTTCTAATTCTGTTGCATGTAAATATTTGATATCAACCATGAATAGCAAGTAACTTATATCCCACTGAGCTGAGGAAAGAACGAAAATACAAAAAAGTACACCTAAAGAATTGGAACTCTAACATAACTGGGTTGGATATTATAGTGTACTGAACTTTAGATATTCAGACGGTGTATGATATAAATTTGGATAAATCGTTCGTAGTAGAGTATCTTCGAACGTGCCAGTGTTTTAATTAGCTGTGTAATCATCTCGGTTGTACCACCCGCTGTCTTGCCTATTGTCAATAAATTACAAAAGCTTACAAATAAACGCAAACATGAATAAATATTATAATAATATACCAAATTCGTCTTTTAAAAAGAGCTAACGCGGAGTATGTGTTTCTGACATTTCTGGAGGAGAAAAAACAACAACAGAATGACAGAGGATTATAAACAATTCGATACTGCTAAGATGGACAGTACTCCGATAATACCTGAACTGATTAAACATATCTATGGCTTTAAATTTACAGAAGTTGTTTTAACTGTGGCTATTTTTGTCATTTCCCTTGTTTGTGTTGTTTTTGTTATACTCTACAGTACGGGGAAGTCAGCAGTTATTGTTGAAGAAAGGGTATGCGTGTCGGCGCCATGTTTGAAGAGTGCTTCTTATGTTGTGGGAAATATGAATCAATCAGTTAATCCTTGCACAAATTTCTACCAATACGCATGCGGTGGATATCGGAAGAGTAATCCATTAGATTCTGAAACAAATTCAAAAACTATATACTCGAAAATATATTATGAAAATGAAGAGAAATTAAAGAAAATTCTAGAATCTCCCGTTGTCAATGGTAACGAAAATTCAGCAGAGAAGAAATTGAAAGACATGTTTTCCTCTTGTACAAACACGTACCTGAAAGAACGAGCAAAAGGATATCCATTTTTAACAAAAATTTTACCCAACACTGGAGGTTGGTATGTTCTGGGAACATGGAACAGCACAACTTGGAACATGCAGGATGCTATGGAGAAGGTTCATGTGGATTACTGGACAAACGCTTTGTTTACGTTTAGAGTAGCCACAGACTGGTATGACTGGAAGAAAAGAGTTATTGAAGTAAGTCATCTCTTCCATTGCTTGTTATAGGCAAATACCGAACGAACGAACTTGATGAAAAAAACGGAATTTGTCATTTTTGTTTTGTTTTTGCGGGAACTTGTGTTGTCATAAGTAGATTCTACATTGAATTTGTCTAATATTGCGCTAGGTTTTCAAATGAATAATGTGCAGGTTACTCTGATGAAACAATTTACTGATTCGATGCATTATCATATCTATTCTGCATTCAGATTGGGGTAATATTTGCATTTTCACATTTATTGATAAATTAAGAAATTTTCTCTACTTGGCAAATGAGACAATATTTATATTGCCTTTATTTATTCTCAATATGAAATACGTTTTTTCTTGTCAAACGACAAATTATTTGCATTTTTTTTTTTTGGGTGAAATATGTGTCTTTTTGTTATCCATCGGAGACAACAGTGGCATTTTGTATTTATTCTCAATACATTTATCATGTCGTGACCTAGATCATTGTTACCTATATCATTACAGGTAGATTACTCTGGAATGAGTATGTATTGGTGGTA
Organism: Bathymodiolus brooksi; assembly: GCA_963680875.1. Taxonomy (NCBI): domain Eukaryota; kingdom Metazoa; phylum Mollusca; class Bivalvia; order Mytilida; family Modiolidae; genus Bathymodiolus; species Bathymodiolus brooksi. Next base: position 70,640,317 of record OY804585.1, on the reverse strand, counting down.
TTATGTCCATCCAGAGACCAATAAGGTGAGTTAGACAGTCAGTCAGTGAGTGAGAGATGTGAACAATTTTCATTAAATATGGCGAGTATAAATTACATTTCAGTGATGATTGTCTCTGTTTAGTAGTAGACCAACACGCTTAATTGGATTTTAAAGTGCAAGATCACAGAAACAACAGTCTGTAGGTATACATGTCGCTCCACTCGGACACATTAGAGTGATTCCGAGTCTTTGTTTTTGCTTCTGAATACTGCGCGCTTAGCTAGGGGAGAAACAGCAAATACCCATTTTAATGTCTTTGGTTTGACTCGTCTGGTGGTCTAACCCACGATCTGCCACACACCGCAACACCAACCCTATAGGCAGTAATACTACCGGTAACAAGGAATTGGGTCGATTACTGAATGTAATTTAATATTAACGATGAATCAAAGTCTACGAAACACATTCCAAGACGTTGTTAGAAATCCCTTTTACATGTAATTAAATATTCTAATTTTAACTAAACATATATGATGGGTAGTTTTGTGCTAATGGGTTGTGTAGTTAAAATATAACGTAGATATCTCATGTCCTACATACGTTACCTGCTTCTGGAATAACCTTCATCAGGCATGCTCAAAGAATACAGATAGTGAAGCCAAAAATTTGAGAGCAAAAACCTTGGGATCATTAAAATCAAGAGGCCTAAACCACAGGCGCTCGTGGCACGGACTTACCACCCCCCTTTTATTCTAACCTTCTGTTTACAAATTTATTTTCAATAGAATTTCTTTGAAATAATAAAGAAATAAAGAAATTTTACAGTGGCATAAACGTGATAAGCAAAATCAGCTAAGGTTACCTCTGCGTGTAGGGTTTTCTTGATAATTGTTAGTAGTTAGGAATTTCTCCCATGATTCAATATCTAAGATAGCATACAAGTGAAACAAGACTCTCATTTCTAAATGATATTTTACATTATTATAGTATTCTGAAGATTTGAAGAAATTTATGAGAGTAGTGGCAACATTTTTGGTCCGTGATTCCAACCTGACAATAGAGAATTCCACTCAAAAAATAGAGACCTTTGTAAACGATGCATATGGAATAGAACATCAGCTAGCAAATGTGAGTATATTTATAAAAGGGTTCTGTATTTAGAGCAGGACATCATGTTCATGGTTATTAGATTGGTCTAGTTATTATCTATTTTCACTCAGTAGGTTGTTTTCTTGACCTTTATAGATAAATGCATGTCTTTGTCAATATTTCTCTCAATGAAGTTATTTTATTTTTCTTGTCCTTTATAGGAGAGAGGGTTATGGTGTTTAATGCCACCTTCAGCAATATTTCAGTTATATTGTGACGGTCAGTTTTATTGGTGGCAGAAACTACCCGGAGAAAACTGCCGACGTGCCGCAAGTCGCTAACAAAGTTTATCACATAAAGTTGTATCGAGTACACCTCGCTTGAGCGGAATTCGAACTCACAACATTAGTGGTGATAGGCACTGATTGCACATGTAGTTGTAAATCCAACTACCATACGATCACGACCACAACGACCCCCTGCAAGATTCGTGATTATCATAATCAATCATCATGAATACACATATGTATATTCATTTCTGCCCTGTTTTACAGATTACATTATGGACATTACCGACCTTTGACCCACATGCCGATGAAAAGAGAATTTCATTACGGGATTTCACATCTCAAACTGGAAATGTAGTAAGTAAATGTAAGAAATGTGTAAGAAATTTCAATTCCAAATGATTGATTTTGTTTTTATTTGGATTATTATATCTGTATTTATACATTAATTTATCACTTACAAAAAAGATGTCATACATTGACCTAAGAGGAAACTTGACAGTGAATGTCAGTTGAGAACGAATTACATAGGCTGCCAATTACATATGTAGATATTTGCTTTCCTCTAATACCGACAAGACTTTAACCGAACTTGACTATAAGAGTAGCACGGTGGATGACTTATAAAAAAAAAGTGCTTGTCCTTCGCGGGCACATGAGTTCACTACCGGATTATTTGGTTGGGTCTGTTTTTTTGTCCTCGCTCTGTGTCTTGTGCCCAATGTTGAGTGTGTCTCTGAATCTACCATTCTTAATTGTCCTTTAGTTTTCTCTCACGCTTATTTACAATTCGATATTCCAGAGCGTGTATTTTCTATCGATATTTCCTGCTTATATAAAGAAGCTACAGAACTGACGGTTCTTGGTGGTGAAGCTGAAGTAATCACTTCAAATGTTTTACGGTCGCTATCATGACTTGTGTCTTAGTGTAAAGTAGGACAGCATGTCATGTTCATTTACATCCTTATGTTGCCAGTTTCTCTGGATTGTCCATTATTGATTGCCCCTTCGGTATTCTCTAACATTTATTTTATATCCTTTTATTACCAATAAAGAAATTGTGACAAGATATCACTAAATTCTCAGAGTTTCCATGCACATGTTCATGTTTTCATATCTAAATCTTATTTACATGTAGATCGACTTCACTTCTTTGTTCACCTACATGTTTAGAGAAGCAGGAGTTACAGCTAATACAAAGGTCATCCTGATGGAAAATGATTGGATTAAACAAATGCTTAATATGGTCAAGAATTTAGGTCCTGATAAAAATAGGTATGTAATTTAACATATAGAAAGACAAATAAATATAAAATGTAAAGCAAAACATACCACAGGGTCAGATCATTTCCATAATGTAATAGAAGAATTAATACCCCTAACACACATATACATGATCGCTCACTAACACACATATACATGATCGCTCACTAACACACATATACATGATCGCTCACTAACACACATATATATGATCGCTCAATTTTCTGGTTTGATGCAGGCACTTACTACTTTTTGTGTTTGCATTCTGTGTTAAGTAATTCCAAGGTGCCAAGATCGAGACATGTTTTCAGAATATACTTCTGTTTGCTTTGCTCCTACTTGAATAGAAGTTAATTGATCCCAATCGAACTCTGATAATGAATGTGCTACATATTTGTCATTTAGGTTACCAATCTACCTGTATTCAAGACAGAAATTGTCAATAGTTATCAATGCTTGTATTATAGAATCTGTTTTACTTATACATGTAGAACTACTATTTCGGTGGGGGGGTCGAACTCACTACCTTAGTGATGATATGCACTGATTGCATAGCTGTAGGTTAATCCAATTGCCACGTGATCGCTGCAACGACAGTCCTCATTGGTTTAAATGATTGATATAGAAAAAAAATAGTACTACATTTATAATTTTGTTTTAATTGATCCAGTATATTTTGAAACAAAACAATTGTTTGAGATATACTTTTGTTTTTTTCAGGATTCTTAACAATTATTTTACATGGCGAATGGCATATCGTTATGTCCAGGAGATGTCTTGGGAGTACGTCCATGCCAACAGAGAATTCTACGTAGATAGATTCGGTATTCCACAGTTTCTTGGTACTTGGTATTATTGTTTCAACTTCATGGATAGGAACATGGGAGACGCCCTTAGCTCCTTGTATGTTAAGGATCACTTTGTTGATCTTAATAAACAAAAGGTAATTAAATGGAATTAATTGATATTTTTTAAATACATGTACACGCTCATTACATTTGAAACGTTTTTTTGGAAATCTAAGATGTATATTTCCCTCTAGAATAGACTTAGCTAGATTTGATTTTAGTCATAGGATTTGTGATGCTGTGTTCACATGGAAATCGGTTTTCGAAGGAAATGTAGAACTTCCAAAAGATTAAAATCCAAGATCTCGTTTACTCTACGTATGGTTAAGGACCATATTAATTTACTCGTAGCAAGTGCGCATTTGTCTGAAATTATGTCATCTGGATTTCTTTTGTGAAAGTAGTTTCCATAATGAACGTGGTATTGAAACCTGGGCATACGCGAAGAGCTGTTGTTCTATTGGTCAGTATAGTTTTACTCTCTTGCATATGATTGGACGATCAAAAGGAAATGAAAGATCAGCTGACCTACATGTAACCCTATACGGGGTGTTATTAGATGTTTGTGGATCACCCATCTCCAACTCTTCCAAATCAAAATGTCCAACAAACATATTTACAGCCGTGTATCCGTCAATTCACGACATTTCCATTTTTCCTTCCCACAGATGTTTTAAATATATTAGCTCGAGTCAGATTTATGCATTATTTCCAGATTTTCTTGATCATATTTTTTATTTGATCGTGTTTTAATTTCATTTTTACTGCAGAAAAAATATGTTTTTCTTTAATAAATAAAGATATTCGATATAATTATTAGTGAATTGCATTATGGTGACGTGAATATTATACTTTTGATTCAGCAGTCTCAGTTTTATTCTCCTTTCATTTTTTAATTATCATTTAGTCATTTAAAGAAATAATTTAAGATACATTATATTTAGGTTCATGAGATATTAGGCTATGTTAAAAAGGCTATAGCTGACGGTATAGTACAGAATGTATTTATGGATCGTATCACCAAAGACTTGGCCAAGGAAAAGGTCAGTGGAAAAACACATTATTTTGAATCGTATCCATCAATTTTCACAAAACTTGAAACCGCGTCGTTAGTGCAATTGTTAACATGCTCGCCTCGAGTCGGTAGAGCATGAGTTCAAGTCCCGGTCTGGTCAAACTGAAGACTATAACATATTTGCTGCTTCTCATCTAAGTACACATCATTTAGGAATAGAAGCAAAGAATAATTAACTAACGTGTCCTACTAGAGAGAAGTGTCTGTGACTGTTGTTTAACTAGTAATCAGGATAATGTGTCCTACTAGAGAGAAGTGTTTGTGACTATTGTTTAACTAGTAATCAGGATAATGTGTCCTACTAGAGAGAAGTGTCTGTGACTGTTGTTTAGCTAGTAATCAGGATAATGTGTCCTACTAGAGAGAAGTGTCTGTGACTGTTGTTTAACTAGTAATCAGGATAATGTGTCCTACTAGAGAGAAGTGTCTGTGACTATTGTTTAACTAGTAATCAGGATAATGTGTCCTACTAGAGAGAAGTGTCTGTGACTATTGTTTAACTAGTAATCAGGATAATGTGTCCTACTAGAGAGAAGTGTATGTGACTGTTGTTTAACTAGTAATCAGGATAATGTGTCCTACTAGAGAGAAGTGTCTGTGACTGTTGTTTAACTAGTAATCAGGATAATGTGTCCTACTAGAGAGAAGTGTCTATGACTGTTGTTTAACTAGTAATCAGGATAATGTGTCCTACTAGAGAGAAGTGTCTGTGACTGTTGTTTAACTAGTAATCAGGATAATGTGTCCTACTAGAGAGAAGTGTCTGTGACTGTTGTTTAACTAGTAATCAGGATAATGTGTCCTACTAGAGAGAAGTGTCTGTGACTGTTGTTTAACTAGTAATTAGGATAATGTGTCCTACTAGAGAGAAGTGTCTGTGACTGTTGTTTAACTAGTAATCAGGATAACGTGTCCTACTAGAGAGAAGTCTCTGTGACTGTTGTTTAACTAGTAATCAGGATAATGTGTCCTACTAGAGAGAAGTGTCTGTGACTGTTGTTTCAATGAACTCGCACTAGCACTATAAAGATCCAACTAAGTGTGTTGGTCTAGTCCACAACAGACATAATCTCATCGAATGCAACTTGTTCTCGCTATAATATTGCTGAAATGTTGCTCATTTGGCGCTAAACAATAATATCACTCACTCACTTATATATGTATACCAGGTTGGGAAGAATTTAGTCCTTTTGTGTTTGTTGTCGCTATGTTATGTCTACAATGTTAATGCCAGTATTAGTGATGATTGTTTTCCTTGTAGCATAATTAAATTGCCATTGCAAATCCGAAACGAATACCACCCAACTACAGTTTAATAGTTGTTCCACCTTCCCTGTGAAATTTAGCAATGCTATTGTTTATACCCTGTCATGACAACGAGATAAATAAAAACAGCCATAGCGTATCATGATCATTTTCTTTTTTTTTAATGATTTCAAATAAGATTTATTACAGTTTCACTTGCACTCACATTTTGCCGATCGTTAGTAAGATATGATGAGATGAATTAAGATTAAATCTGATGTCTTAATTTGATGTGAGAGGTGATTGTTCGTTTTCTTGATAATGGTGAAATTGTTGAACATCACTGCTTAAACTGTCTTTTCATAAAGTATTCTATTTTGTTATTACAGATTGAGCAGTCGTTAGATAAAATGGGATATCCTGATTTTATGATGAATGATCAGCAATTAGCTTCAATATATCAGACTGTAAGTTCTTGTAGGAATCATATTTGGATTGAAATTTAGTCGTATGTTATATTTTTATGCATTCTGTTTGTCATAATCATAAAATCCGGTCTTTTCCTCATTCATGATTCAACACCGAGTTTGTAACTAGAGTAACACGACGGATGCCACATGTGGAGCAGGACATACTTACCTTTCATGAGCACCTGAGTTCACCCCCGGTTTTTAGTGGGGTTCGTGTTGCTCGATCTTTCATTTTCTGTGTAATGTTTTGTAGATCGTTGTTTGCCCTTTTGTTCTTTTTCTTTTTGCTATTGTGTTGTTTGCCTTTCTTCGATTTACTGCTTCTGATTACCCCTTTGGTATCTTCTGATTACCACTTTGGTATCTTCTGATTACCCCTTTGGTATCTTCTGATTACCCTTTGGTATCTTCTGATTACCCCTTTGGTATCTTCTGATTACCCCTTTGGTATCTTCTGATTACCACTTTGGTATCTTCTGATTACCACTTTGGTATCTTCTGATTACCCCTTTGGTATCTTCTGATTACCCCTTTGGTATTTTCTGATTACCCCTTTGGTATCTTCTGATTACCACTTTGGTATCTTCTGATTACCACTTTGGTATCTTCTGATTACCCCTTTGGTATCTTCTGATTACCCCTTTGGTATCTTCTGATTATCACTTTGGTATCTTCTGATTACCACTTTGGTATCTTCTGATTACCCCTTTGGTATCTTCTGATTACCCCTTTGGTATCTTCTGATTACCACTTTGGTATCTTCTGATTACCCCTTTGGTATCTTCTGATTACCCCTTTGGTATCTTCTGATTACCACTTTGGTATCTTCTGATTACCCCTTTGGTACCTTCTGATTACCCCTTTGGTATCTTCTGATTACCCCTTTGGTATCTTCTGATTACCACTTTGGTATCTTCTGATTACCACTTTGGTATCTTCTGATTACCCCTTTGGTATCTTCTGATTACCCCTTTGGTATCTTCTGATTACCACTTTGGTATCTTCTGATTACTCCTTTGGTACCTTCTGATTACCCCTTTGGTATCTTCTGATTACCACTTTGGTATCTTCTGATTACCACTTTGGTATCTTCTGATTACCACTTTGGTATCTTCAAACTTTTCGTAAGTCGCATGCGTTAATAGTAGATCTGTGAATTAAGGTGATAGTTGATCGTTCGTTATGTTGATATTAGTTGAATTGTTGATCATCCCTGTTTAAATTTTCTTTTCATTATAAACTAATGTGAATAATTCACTTTCATCCATGATCATGCTTAGGCTACATCAACACACCACTAAAATGAAGAAAAGAAATGCTGATTAAGGTTATCTTACAGATTGGAGGTATTTGTTGGCGTACTATTTTCTAGCATACTACGATTATATTGATATAGTTGTAAATTCTATGTTCAACTATCATAATGTATCTTGAAAACAAACGTTCTTTTTTTTTTTTTGCAATATGCAATAGTGATAATAATTTCTGCTTTGCTTTGGAGATATAAAGTGGTACATGTTTTGATATTTAATCAAACACTTTTTACAATAATTGTCAAATCAGCTATGCATTTTTGAAATTTGAGTTATTTCCCTTATCAAAAATATTTTATTGTGCCAAATTAATAAAGCATTAGGTGTATGAACTACACTAATGTATCAAACGAATATCTTAATATTAAACATAAAATCAGTGGTCAATCTTCCCTAAGCTTACATTTGTTGTATGCAACATTATACAATTTTGGCTTTCATGTTTAAACACTTCATTCAACTGGGTCCCAAAGACTTTTAGATTTATTGGCTTTCTAATCTTGTTGACAATCAGCGTACTCGACGATTGTTATTCCAGAAACGCGTCATGCCCACTACGTTTTTATTAGAAAATAAACATTAGAGAAAACCGAAGGGGCAATCAAGAATGGCCAATCTAGAGACATTGGCAACATTGGGTACATAAGACACAGGACGAAGACAAACAAAACATAAAAAACTAAGACCCCATCAAAAACGGGTGGTGAATCCAGATGCCCCAAAAGATTGCAAAAGAAAGAGAACGGACCACTCATCACACATTGTATTTCTTATCGTTATTATGGACACGATATTCCCATTGCTGTCCCGTCAGTTGTATGTGTAACAGATCGGTACTATTTGTATTGTTTATTAAAACCAATAAGTAGACACAAACTAGCCTTTCCAAACAACTTCGTACAAGGATTCTTTATTTGATTTGTATTACTTCTGTTACAGCTGAAAGTTGACAAAAATAACTATTTTGATAATGTCTTATGTGTGAACAAATTTGAAGCCAAAGACTGGAACAACCGCTTACGTAATGGAGAAGATCGATCAAGATGGTATATGCATACTTACGACACCTACATGGTATATTACGGTCCGTGGCATGAACTAATTGTACCTGCTGGTCTATTACAGTTCCCTATCTATGATTATACACTTCCACATTACATGAACTTTGGTTCCATGGGCAGCTTGCTGGCGCATTATTTGATTCATGCGATAGATCAGTACGGTATGTTCTTAAATTTATGGGGTATTTAAATCAAGTATGGTCAATGTTTCGGAGAATAAAATAAAATTGATTATTAATGCATTAGTATCAATTACAGTTTCATTATAAAGTTAAATAACCTCTCTGTGAGACTGGGTGAATTTATGTCAGATAGCAATATATGTACATGTTATAAATGAACCGAAAAGTAGCAGACGAGATAAAAGTATGACCTCCTATAACGGGGTTTTTATAGTTCGTCCATTGTCCTTTTTCTTTTAGCCATTGCATTGTCTGCCCTTCTTCGAATTACGGATTTGGTATTTTCAAACTCTTTTTATATCTTACGAGGGTGATATTTCATTTTTTAAAGAAAATTAATTTGTAAATAATGACGGTGATAATGATTACTAACGCCACTTTCAAAAATATTTTAGCAAGGTCGTGAAATATAAATGTACTAATTAATTGTCAGTTTGGCCTACTGATTTTACCAGCAGATCTATATTTTTAGCAAAGTTACCTTACCTCAAAGCATTAAAATGAAGGCTGGGGAGGAATGTCCGATCGACTATGTCTTAACCTTTACTACAAAAAGGGAAACTTTTGTCTATATTTGCTATCAATGTGTTACACGAGAATAACAAATAACACACATTTCCTATCAATCGGGTACAACGGGACCAAGTAAGGAAAGTTTGGAGATACCAAAGGGACAATCAGAAGCTGTAAAGCGAAGGACAGACAACACAATGGCCAAAAGAAAAAGACAAACGAACAAACAGCGATTGGAGAGAAGTTTATAACAAATTATAATATGAAAAGGCATGTAGACCATACATAAAATTATATTATTAATAACATGACAAACAATTTGACAGCTCAAACTCGATCTTTTACGTAAAAAAACTTTGTTTATTATTTTATAGGTTCCTCCTATGACAAAGTTGGAGACTACAATATGTTGGGGTGGTGGTCTAACAAAACAAAGACAACCTACAATTCTACTAAAACATGCTTCGTCAAGTACTTAAGTAATAAAACAATGGGACCTTATGCTATTCCTGGTCAATTCTCTTTACAACCGGTGAGTAGATACATAACAGGATTTAAGATTTCATTTCTTAATTATTTAGAAGCATCATTTAGTGCACAGACAGAATGCCGCGGACAGGGGACTACTTTTTCGGCCAGCTTGATTAACCAGTGTTACAAAGAATACAGGACATCATCATAATTTGATTCGTCAGACACGAGTCATGTATCATAGCATTGAACATATGATATCCCTTGACCCAAGTAGGACAATGGAAACGGACCTCGAGCCTCGCTTTCAAATTTGATAGGAGTTGTTGTCTTGGCTGTTGTTTGTTATTGTTCGCTTACCATTTTGTCCAGTCTTGTTCTTATGTATCACTCATTGAAGGACGTTTTTCTTACACTTGATCGAAGTCGACAGTGGAGTAAAAATATATAGACTATATCTTTTTATATGCATCACTGGGCAAATTTAATCAGTAAATGTAGGTACAATTTTGTCTATGTCCTCACATTTGATATTTACCGGTATATGACAATTCCTCTTGGAATGAGGTGGCTGTTTACCAACTGATATAGGAACAACGGAATCCACCGTTATCTCACGTCAGTCGGTTAATAATTATTGTTCATTTGTATTTCAGTTGTGCAAATCATTTTTATTGCATTTAAACTGCCCAACCGGTACAAATGACAAACATTGAAACGCGTCGTGCGCACTAAATTTGATATCTGCATTTTTAATAGTTGTAACACTCTGACATAAGAAAATGCGCAATAAAACCGTAGATATCAAATTTAGTGCGCACGACGCTTTTCTGGAATAACTTTCATCGGGTTTGCTCAAAGTCAAAAGATTGGAAAGCCATTGTAAAATGGATATAAAAGGTTTTATTATACAATATTCATATGCATTTCTACAGAGGACATGTAGATTTCCTTTAATATGATTGAATGAGCGAAATTAAAGGCCAAAACTATTTCCGAAAATTTTCACATATTATAGCACATACAACAAGAGTTTGACGATACCAAAGGGGTAATGAGAATCCGTAAGTCGAAGAAGGAAAGTTAATACTGGCCAAAAGAAAAAGGACAAAGGACATACAACGTTCTACAAAACATACACATAAAACTAAAGATCAAGCAACACGAACCCCACTGAAAACCGGGGTGCTCAGAAAGGGTAGCAGTTCCTGCTCCACTAGTGGCATATACAAATATCATGTCCTTCGTTTCATATTGTACAGGAAGTCTGAACGAAAGTGAACGAAACTATCCCTTCACATCAAGTTAGGAATGAAATAAGCGAATGGTGAATGGTATTCTGTACTAGAAATAACGACGATGAACACCAGTCAAAACCGGTCCTTCAATTTACGGTTTATGATTGTCCATTTAGTGTCTTTAAACTCTTCTGTATTAATTAATCTGTCCCTTTAAACTCTTCTGTGTTAATTAATCTGTCCCTTTAGTGTCTTTAAACTCTTCTGTATTAATTAATCTGTCCCTTTAAACTCTTCTGTATTAATTAATCTGTCCCTTTGGTGTCTTTAAACTCTTCTGTATTAATTAATCTGTCCCTTTAGTGTCTTTAAACTCTTCTGTATTAATTAATCTGTCCCTTTAGTGTCTTTAAACTCTTCTGTATTAATTAATCTGTCCTTTTAGTGTCTTTAAACTCTTCTGTATTAATTAATCACATATCTTTTATTTTATTGTATTACGAATTTACGTAGCAGTTAATAACTCTTGTATATTTTTCATTTCAAGGTTAAAGTAAATGGCCAAAGATATGCTTACGAAAGCTTGGCAATTGCTAGTGGAATTAAGATAGCATTTAAGGTGAGAAATAAAATTAATAGAGGATATGTTCATATTTCAGCAATATCATTATAAACAAAATATACCACCGTCAGAACAGTACCAAACTCCAATCGGAAAATCGTAGACAAAGAAATACAGACACTTCAATTTTAAACAAATAGTCATGTTAAGCTAGCGTAATAGACCCATACCTCCACTCTCATATGAACGCAAAGTACAGAATTATACTTTTCAACAAGATGTTCATATCTTAGGGAAAACTGTTTGAAAGATTAGATGAGACGATTCTTTAAAATGCCTGTCTTAATGGTTGAGTATTCAGAAGACGGTGACGTTGTAAAAAATAAGTCTTAATACAAACCACCTGTTCGAGTGTGACTTATGACTAATGAAATATTAACTCTATACTCGAGCGAGCGTTTGTTATATGTTACTACTAAATAAATGTTAGAGAATACCGAAGGGTCAATCGAAAAACGAACAATCCAGAGAAACTGGCAACATAGGGTACACAAGACGAGAAAAACAAAACAAAAACACAACACAATATATGTTGGACACCACTATACGCAAACAAACACAAATAACGTAAATAAGACATGTGCCTTCCTATAAACAACTGGAGGTAAAGACGAACCGAACATGGTTTTTATGCGGAAATCGTAGCGGACATCACAAAACGGAACTCGGAACGCAAATACATATAATAGGATAACACAAAAAACTAAGATATAGTAAGAGTTAAATCCTACCTTACCATGTCCATTCAAAGAATAATATCTGATGTGGTAAATTCTATGTCAAACCATTGATTACACATTACTTGTATTTAATCTATATTAAGTTTGTGTATATTGATGTTGCCAGGCTTATCAGAAGTGGGAGGCTGCGAATAAAGTAGAGAAAGTCGCTCCAGGACTTGGATTGACAAACGAACAGATGTTTTTCGTTTCTTATGCACAGGTAACTGTTAACACTGTGGAATGTAGCAAATTCTCGAGATTTCTTTGTAATATCTTTAAAATAAAACATAAAATGATGATTTAAAACGGTCCAATATATCTTCTGTCGTATAAATAAACGATAGAGAAAACCGAAGGGGCAATCAAGAATAGACAATCCAGAGACACGAGCAACACCGGGTACATGATACAGAACGGCGACAAACAAAACAAAAACAGAATGTAGAAAACTAAAAAGATGTCACATAATTAGAATTTGCCTGTTGTGTACTGTAGTTTGCCATGCATGAAGTGTGTGCTTTTATATTTTTTGAATGATACAATACTTCGCGTCAATAGTATATTTCGTTGGATGCCTTTGTTTTGATGAAAAGTTAGAAGATATTAAACAGGTAATAAAAAGTTAGAAGATATTAAACAGGTAATAAAAAGTTAGAAGATATTAAATAGGTAATAAAAAGTTAGAAGATATTAAACAGGTAATAAAAAGTTAGAAGATATTAAACAGGTAATAAAAAGTTAGAAGATATTAAACAGGTAATAAAAAGTTAGAAGATATTAAACAGGTAATAAAAAGTTAGAAGATATTAAACAGGTAATAAAAAGTTAGAAGATATTAAACGGGTAATAAAAAGCCTTACATCAAAGACAGACAGAAAATACAAAAAGAAGAAAAGACAAAAGTTAAGACTGTCAACATAACATTATACAGAATACGTATGTACTAAAGATTTAGCAACACGAACCCAACTAAAAATCAGGGTGGCTAATAAATAATACATAATACGGATACTTGAAATTGTATTGAACTTTCCAGCTTAATTATTTGTTCATTGTTCTATTGCAAGCAATTAAACCATTGTTTTGTTTATGTGATTTTCTCCCTCGTTTATTTACACCCTTTGATCTTCTGATGACATCGTAAAGTTAGATCTCCACGATTTCTTTTAGAGTACCTGTTTTAATCGAAATGATAGAACAGCATATAGACGCGCCATTAGGGGTACAGTCTCTGAAGATATTGCGTAAGTTTTAATACAGAGTGTTTATGATAAACTGTTTTCATTTTTTTAAATAGTAACAAGATAGTTGACATGCGATTAGAAGTATCTGTATAGTTTCGGCAACATTCAAGAAAAGGATAAGACAAGACACAGTATCTTAGGTGTTCCCTTAGGGGTGATAATTGTGGGATGGAGACCCAGTTGGTTCTAACCAAAGACTGAAATTGGTAGTTGCATCTTATCCAATACGCATGCAGCATTTAGTAATAAGTGTACCAAATGGAGTTTACATGTGAACTGTTATTTCAGCAGCAACCAATATAACAAATTCAGCTCAGGGTGTCGGTTTCGTCATCATGATTTCTCAAAACTCGTTAATTACGAAATGACCAGATATCTTTAAAATAGATACACAACAAAAACTTATTAATGTGCATGTACTAAACATGTATGTTATTAGTTTCAAGAAACATCCCCACGGTATTGCTAGTACGATGAAGAGTCAAAATATAAACTGTAAATGTTTTGATCGTATACGAACGCAACATTCCGAGGTAAAAAAAAAAATGATGTAACGCGATTGTTTTAGACTGGATTGTAAATCAAATAAAAAGGTGATTTCTACATATTCATATTGGATATAAAATATTTATTGTGTTCTTATTTTTCAGTACAAATAGTGCGATAGCTCAAGTGAGGGAGTTTTCACAAGCTTTTAGATGTCCAGTCAATTCACCTATGAACCCAGCAAGAAAATGCAACATGTACTAAGACTCATGAGATTCACGGAACAAGTGATCGGATGCAATTCATAATACTGAAATCTGTAATGTTGTGCAATGTAGCTGATACAATTCATCACTGTTGTTTTTTACTGAGAAATCTTAGCATTTTGTTTAACAAGAAAAAAAAATAGTGTTTTGTTATTATTCCATGTACATCTCGTGTGTGTGCGTGTTGTTATAATTAAATATCTACATGTTTATATACATTTGGTATGTTATTACGTTACCCCCTTAATCAACCATGTAGTAATGAAGAGAAAAAAAATGCCTACAAATGAAAAATTACGAGATGTATATCCATGCCAATTAATGACTTGATTCGAAGCTCAATACAATAATAATCACATTACGAAACACACACAACCAATGTGAGGACGAAAGGATGAAATATTATTACCTCATGTCCTCTGATTATTCATTGCAATTCATTTCTTTCCAAAAGATGGAAACATGCATTGTGCATGTTATTATATCAACCGAAACTAATCTAGTCTAGATGAAATGTACTCGCTGGATTTCAGGCATTGTCTATGGGAATATGAGTTAAATCATTGAAGTGGTTAAAAACGATGTTCGGTTCGTCGTTACCTCCAATTATTTGTAGGAGGGCTCGTGTTTATATCCGTTATTTGTGTTTGTTTGCGTTAAGTAGTGTCCAACACATATTGTATTGTGTTTTTGTTTTGTTTTTCTTCGTCATTTGTACAATACAAAAAAGTCATGTATGTTGCCAGTTTCTTTGGATTGTTCATTTGTGATTGCCCCATCGGTGTTCTCTAACGTGTATTCCTAACATTAAGCAAATTATTGATGTGGTTAGTCGTGGGTCCGAACAACATTAAATGTAATTGTTAAATGTAAAGAAATGCAAAAAAAACGTTTGAAGATATCAAAGGGGTAATTAGAAGCTGTAAATCGAAGGACAGACAATACAGAGGTCAAAAAAGAGGACAAAAGAACAAACAGCGGTCTACAATCCATTACACAGAAAATTAAAGATCAAGCTCCACGCACCCCACTAATAACTGGGAGTGAACTCATGGGAAATACATAAATAATGAAATGAAATGTCCAGAGTCTAGAGTCCCATTTCATCACCTAATTAATACTTATGAACCGAATCCTAGAAATGGTAGCACATTTGATTTGATTACAATAAAAACACATAATATACCCATGGTCTTTGAGTTAACAGAAGATACGGATACGGAACAGAATATACATACTATGGTAACAAATGTTTGACGATATCAAAGAGATTATATGAAGCCGTAAATCGAGGAAGGACACTCAATACAATCACAAAAAGAAAACTACAAACAGACTAACAATGATCCATAAAACACTACGCTTTAATTTGTGTCTAAGTGTAATGCTGGATAGTCTCACATGTGCTTTTAAATCCATATCATTTCTTATTAACAGAAAGCAAAAAATTGAGCAACATGGACCCCACTAAAAACCGATAGTGAACTCAAGTATTCCGGAAGGGCAAGCATTTCCTACTCCACTAGTTAAGAATAATAAAGTTGTGAAAGAGGAAATGAAGCAAAAATACAAACAATCTAACAACATGGTCATCATAAAAACATAAAAGTCGCGTAACCACACAATACTACAAAAAGACATAGAAAACCTCGAGAAATGAACCAAAGACTTGTTTGCGCTTCAATGCAAAAACAGTGCTACATTTTCAGTACACTCTGGATGGACATATACAACAACAGAAATAACCCATACTTAAATCTACAAATACCTGAAGATCTTAAATGGACAACCCACATCTCCAATGTAGCCAGGAAAGCATAATCAACACTCGCCTTTCTAAGACGCAACCTACGATTTTGACCTAATTTAAAGACTGCAGGAAACTACAAATCAAGAGAAGAGAGATTGGTCATCGAAATGCTAGTCGACTTAGAAAAAGAGAACCTACAGTCAAGAAGGTCAAGTCAACGGCTGGTATTTCTGCACAAAGTTGTTGAGTATCTGATCCCAGCTATAATTCCCGTGGAGCTTTAAGTGAAAAGTAAGCCGAAAAGGATTATAAAACCTAGACGTTTTGAAGTCGTTGAAAGTGCCAACATAGTAATCAATTCAGTTAAGAACAATTCTAAGACACATGAATAAAGGTAATAACAAAATTACCGAACTCCGAACAATCTTATAAAGGGAAAGTCAAAACTCATAATTATATAAACAGACAAAATCAGTCAACAACCGGAAAACTGTGAAAACCGTAATGACCCTGACTTGGTACAGGCATTTCTAAAGAAATGGTGGGTTGAATCAGATTTTAAGGCGCCAAACCTCCCGCTCTCATTACGGTTCAAAGGTTCCGGCAATACTGAACAGGATTTATGAACTCGTTCTTCATTAAATCAGTGATCTCTAGGAATAAGCCTGATGAGAATATAGTATGCACAAAGTCAGTTGAGAGCTTCAAATCAGATCTCCAACACCGTCAATATGTGCTCTCTCTCTCCCGTCGAGTAAAAGCCAGATTTGGTATCGTCGACGTAAAAGATACAGATACGTTATGCTCCTACTTGAGTTTAGATTGAGAATATTTACAATGTCACCGTAATCTGAGTACTAAACTATTAAGTCAAGGATTTTTAAAGTATCGTCTCATCTTATATTTCAAAACGTTCTCCTGAAGATATAAACAACTTGTAGAAAAGTATCGTGTTACTTTCGCACAGATGAAAACTTTTGCGTCACGAAGTATAAATACAAAACATAAAAGTTTCAGGGTTATATAACGTTCTTTATCATATACTTACTCAAGATATGTTTAATTTTGCGTGTGTCATAAATTCGGAATACAACAAGTCATATCTCCAGGGGGTGTAATAACCTTATTCATATTACATGGGGTGTAATAATGTGTGCCGTATTACATGAGGTGTAAGTAAGTAAGTAAGTAAATTTTATTTAGAGTCGGTATATATATACACATAGACAACAGATACAGGGTGTGATATGGATCTTTCAAAATGGTGGCCGAAAATTTTGCATGGGATCGAGTATTTAGTTTTTCACAATTATAAAGTCTTTTTAGGAAGAAAATAATATTTCCGGGAATTCACGTTTTCCGGTCCGATCAGTATTCGTTATTAATGTATCTTTGTTTACTTCCGTCGTCTGCTACTGTCAAAATGGATAAGGAGAAACCATGGAAAATGTTCGTTCTCCAACGAATGATGACACTGCTGGCTTCATTAATCAAATGAAAAACAGAAGCACAAGTAGGAAAACTGAGTATGATCTGAAATTAATCAAGAATTACTTAGCGTCCCTTTATACATAATATGACATTATTGCATTATATCATAATATCAAGCTATCAGTCGGAAAGCAAACCCATGATTTGACCGTTATAGCTAGTGATTCTAAAACCACGCAGTCAGGGGGCGATAACCGCAAAAAATTCCCGCTAGGTGCCGCTTTACAAGTCCCGCAAAATTTTTCATTCGCGCCGTTGTAGGATAAACGTGAAATAAAGTATTAAATAGACCAAATTGTAATAGAAACGTGATTTCTATAAAATATATATATATATTTTGCAATGACTGGCTATATCAGACAAGCGACCGAGGTTTATATTAGTCAAAAACGTGTTTCGAATCGTGCATTCTAGAATGTGTAAAAACACGAGATTCGGTTTGTTTACATTTTTCGGCCAATGAAAAAGCTGACACAATTCTATATTAGGACATGAAATTGATGATACAGGAGTGATATAGCATCATCAACCAATAGTAAATGCTCTCTCAACTGGAAATTCCGTCACCCTGAATGGAAATCATTCCTGAAAGAAAATTCGACGAGGCATATTTTTTTTAATTTTCGCCTTGTTTTAGTGTAAAATTTGCCCATTTTGGTGAACATTTCTCCCCCAAAACACCCATGTAGTCTGTATATGTCTGCCTTTTATTAGATTTATTAATATCTTTATATTTTAACCGAAAGTTTACAAGAAAACTGCATTGTTTACATCAGATTATGCCCCCCGTCTCGTCAATACACTTTGTTTAGACTCCTTTCCCGTTTGCTGTCAGTTAATCTTGTACATATCTAATGTGGCGATTATTTCAAAGGCAATCAGTTTATCAAATATATTTAGGAATGCTGACTTAAGTTTTACCTGATTTTCTTCTGCAAATGAATTATGAATTTATGTGTAACAGGTATACAATGTCAATGATTGAGTGAATAGAAAGTAGGCTAAATTTGTTATCTGTATGTAACTGCATATATGATATTTAATTGATTAAACAACTGTATTTTGCAAGACTGTGATTTTACCATAGTTGACTAGTAGTAGTAATGCCCCCAAAAAAATTAACTGTTCTGAAGCCCAAAGTGGCAGGGACCCTCGGCCCTGTGTTCATTGTCTGCAGGCAAAGCCATTTTATGCCTTACATGTTATAAAAATTTTAACAAATTTGTGAGGTCTGATGATTCTCTAAATGAACTTTCAAAAACTGATGACTACCAGTTAACTAAATGTTTTCACAGTTTGATCAGGTGGAATATTGCAATGTAGAATCTGACAATCTTGACCGTTACTGTTTTATCCTGTTTTAGAATTTGTAGTCGGTGACTTTTTATCCAATAGAGCTTTATTGTTGCAGATTCAAAAGCCACAGTTTTGAAAATTAAAATCAGAATATGGAAGTTCATTAAGCTGGGTTTTGTCATGTCATGGAGACTGGCACATACTTTTTTTTAATCTCATTTTCTATTAAATTAATAATTCATTATACTTAAGATTTGTTCAACTTTCATAAAAATTTATGGACTTTTTACTCTGTTAATAGTTTATGGAAAAGAAATACACTTGAAAACTAATATGTACAGTCATCTGTCAAAAGTATTGGGAAATGTAAAAAATATCCCTATATAATCAACCAAAACCATATTTTTTTCAAAAAAATATTGTGAAATCATTTCTGGATAGATTGTAACAAATTTTACACCAAAACATTTGGAATTGTCTATATTTTGTTTGTTTATTTGCTCAAATCTTTATACAAGTGGTTTTTATTTGTACATAATTTTTCCATGATTGTTAATTTTAAGGATTTATTTTTAGTTGAAATGTATAGGAAAATGTTTATTTGTTGTGTTTAAAATATGTACAAATAAAAATAACTCATAACAACATAATGAGTAAATAAACAATCAAAACATTGACAATTCTGAATGTTTTGGTGTAAAATTTGTTAAAATCTATCCAGAAATTACTTCACAATATTTTTTTGAAAAAATATGGTTTTGGTTGATTATATAGGGATTTTTTTTACATTTCCCAATACTTTTTGACAGATGACTATATAATTTTCTTTAAATATTTATACATTTTTTTTTTATCTTTATATTGAATTTTATTTTCATGCCTAGAAAAAAAATACACGAGTTCTGTTCATGATTCATCAAAAGGATATAGAAATGTTTTTTCTTGAATTGCTAGAATAAAACCGGTGGACCTGTAAATTTTAGTCGCCTATCCTTTCTTTTGGGGATAGGAGACCATATATAAATGTTTGTATATTCCAAAATTTGTTGTTAATTATATGCATATGCTATTAAAATAGCAGCCTGCATCGGCATTAACATTTGTGCACAGCGTGTTTTTAAGTCATTAGGTTAGTTCTAAATTTATTTTTAGAAATACGGAAATTCATACGGAGTTATCTTTCTTGACTGACAATTTTTCTGAATCTGAATAATTGTCGGCACTAAAAGCTGACAGAAACTCTTATTAATGAATAAAAAGGTGTACCAGAGAAACATTTCGTTAAATAAATATATAACCTAGCGCAGTGTGAAGTTTGGGAATGTCATTCTATTGCAAACTTAATATATTTGCATTTTATTTCAATGCGATGGTACGGAGTTATCTTTCTTGGCCGACAATTTTTCGGCACTAAAAGCTGACACAATTTTTTATTAATGAATAAAAACGTGTACCAGAGAAACATTTCGTTAAATAAATATATAACCTAGCGCAGTGTGAAGTTTGGGAATGTCACTATACTGCAAACTTAATATATTTGCATTTTATTCCAATGCGATGGCAACATTCCATCGAGGGGGTCACCCTCTAAATCATCCAAATTTTAATAATAATCTCCCGTTTTAACTCAAATCTAATAAATAAATCGTGGAAGTAATTATTGCTGAAAAGAAAACAATATAAGACGTTTCGATATTTTCTACGGTATAAATAAACGAGGTCTTTGTTCTACAATTTTCCATGATTTTCATGACCGACGAAAATGTCAACATTTTCAAATGAGAATCACGTGACCCGTGGTTTTACCAGCGACGCCATTAATGAGTTTGCTTTCCGACTGCTATGCCCATGGTTTCTGAAAACGATCATCTCTCACAAATATTAAGAAAGACGCATTGAAACATATGATAAATACTAATAGGTTATGATATGGCATTTTTCATATCACATGCCATATCAACCCTCGGCCCATATAAGCCCTCGGATTGATATGACATGTGATATGAAAAAATGCCATATAATAATCTATATTTATAGCAAAAACCGCATATGTGAGGTAAAAGTTAGCGTGCTTGCCTTTACTGACATAAATCATGGGTTCGAACACCGAAATGGTCAAACTGTCAAACTAAGGACTATAATTGTTATGTTTGACTTCTTTTAAGCACTTAGCATTGAAGAGTAATGGTCGGAATCAAGATAATGCTTCCGATTGAAGCAACGTATGGTCTACCAGCTAACTATTGTTTCAGTGATCTAGTACTAAGCGTGTTGATCTAGTACAAAGCACGCGGACATCGGACATCATTAATTCATTATTTATCTGATCTAAATGTAACGATGAAAATAATTATTGTTCTTTTAATATGCGAAACAAATTTAACATTTGTAGATATATGTCATAGCCAGAAATCATGGGTGATTTTGCTCATGAATATTCATAAACCAAATCGCGTCATGTATGACGTCAGCAAATAAACGTTTAACCATATTTGGAAGACGTTGATGAAATATATGTAAATAAAAAATATATTGTGCATTTTTTTTCAATTTCTGCCCCACATTTATAAGTATTAGTATGTCATTGAAATCGTTTAGTATAGGATATATATTGTTAAATTTTTTGAAATTTATATATCAGCAGTATTGTAATTGTATTATAGCTACATGTACTTGTTCTGTTGTTTTGTCGAAATAAAAAAATACCTTTGTGGAGCCTTTTTTTAATTGTTTATTTACATTTACAATGGAATGCGGTGCTTACTCAAATAATGCTATGTCTAGCAGAAGTAGTTTTACGAAATAGTAGATTTTTTTGCGTGAACCCCTATTGAATCTCTACTAGAAAGGTAAAACAAAACTTGTGAATCCCTCTTTTAAATCATCGTGGGAACCTTTAATTTGTCAGCAACAATTTTATCGAAGAAAGATTCCTCAACAATGTTACCGGAACTGACGGAATTTGTCCCGGCAATTAGAATGGGGATTGTAAGAAAAGTGCTAATAGGTCTTGAAAACCGTGCAGGATGCATTTTTTCACTTCTTCTCAATGCTTTTGAATGGCGCTTACGCTTCAAATTTGAAACTGGGTGGGAACCTTGAGTTTTCATGGTACAGCTGTAATATTTTGAGATATTGTTCAAACCGGTGCATAGTTTGATTTTTTATCCCGGCAAATTGTCCGGCCCAAGCTAACAGAAAGTTTCCCGTTCAACTATATGTTAAAATCCAAATTCTCTTTGAGCCGCCATTTTGAATATGCAAATGAGCAAATCACCTATCATTTCTGGCTATGTTCAAATCGTGAGCATTTGAAAAACTTGCTTCTGAAAATTATTTAAATAAAAAGATGGAGATACTGGAAAAAACCAGTTATATCTATATACATTTTGTATATTGTGAACATTTACTTTATAAAAAAAATTGTTTACTATATTAATGTTGCACTCATCTTAGTTATTATTGAAGTAAAAACTGAAGTATATCATTTAAATTGCTGCATATGCATACACACGCAAAAGATTTCAGACAATTGCTGTGCTTTTTGTATGTATATAAGCATTGTATCGTTCTGGCATTCCAATAGATGTCTCTAGTCCATCTCGCTGCACTTCACATGTTCCATTGTCAGCCTCCTGGATACATGTACTGTCATCTGTGTAGTTTGGTTCAACATCATCAGCCTTATCTGATATTTTTGTCAAATTCTTAAAAGAGAAAAAATGGAACAAATGATTAGATGCATTTGTACTTATGTCTATGTAATTTTTTCTTAGTATCAAATCAATTTCTGGGTAAAAATTATTCTAAGATATTTTACTAATTGTTCAAAATAATTATGTTGTAAAAAAGTCGTGTTTTGATATTAATTTACTAGTGGATTAATTTGTAAAGATTTTTTTTTTGAAAAGTGTACATTTTTTTTTCTGTTGTAGAACTTAATCTACAAATTAAATGAATAAAAAAAAAATATACATTACTGTAAAACTGAATTGATCCCCCACCCCAAAGAAAACACACGCACACACTCAAAACAAAATAAAAAGATGCAAAAAAAAAGTGTCAAGGATGACAAATACAAATAAACATTGTTACGTATTGACAAGTTGCAGATGTTAATCCTATGAACTACTAAAATTATTGGTTATTAGGATTAATTAGTAAACTCTAGGGGGTTGACATGAAACGTCTTCACAACCTGTGCGAAAACCATAGCTTCGTTATCTTATAAAATGATACGACCAACTTGTACATGTATTTATATTGCGATATTAAAAAAGGCATGCCATTAAAAAAAATCCAGTTTTATCACAACACGTAAAACAAAATAAAATAGAAACACAAAGTTGAATTAAATTACCTCTTCTCGTATTCCTTTTGCGGCAGCTTGAGAGTGACGACAAACTTTTCTCTTTCTTCCGCACTGACTCCTTTGTCAGCAAATTAATAAAAAAAAATCGGTTCATTGTCAGGTTTTACAACACATTTCTTCATTTTATACCCGATGGAAGCGACAAATAAGGGATTGCACGTCGCATATTATTAATTTTGGATATGTTCAGGTAGTTCGCAGTGTGTTTACATCAACTGAATGGCACGTGTGACGTATTACTTAAAGGTAGATAACCGTGTAAGTAAATTGCGCGCGGAATATTAATTGATTTTCAATATCGATTTTATAAGGGTAGGAAGTGATTTTTTTTTTATAAAAAGCATTATGTGACCTTTTCTAAAATATATATAAACGTTTTATCATTTAGTTGTAATTTAGAAAAATTTCACTTCCTGTCACCTTTAATCAGACAAGTTCGGGATGTTGTACCTAAATTATGTTAAACTGGATTCTCTAGATAAAAAAAGGGAAAAGGTACCAGTTAATGAGCAAAATGTAAATATTACAAGATACAAGATTTATTGGTCCAAATTAGAGGGCCCACGATGAGGCATGTAAACATAATAAAGCATAAGGTGATTGCATAATATATCAAATAAATTGTAAATACAAGAATAAGAGACGTGACTGTAGTGTTAAAATATGAGATACCAGCTATCCGAAACAGTGACTTTTTCTGTTTCTGTTTCTGCCATGTAATTGCCTCCTTCATCATGTTGAAGATTATGCAATGAATTTTTGGACTGCGCATTTTAGTTGAACTAATCAAGTGTGTGGGATAATGATTTAATGGGGCTTATTTACAATTAAAACTACAAATGTATATACATGTACATGTTGGGACTGCCTGGCGGCTAAAGGGACACAATCCTGGCCTTAAAGGCTTCAGGTGTGTCCAGCTCCACAATGTCTGGTGGCAGCAGATTCCAATCCCTCACTGTTCTTGGGAAAAATGACATCTTTCTGGTGTCAATACGACAGGATTCTATTTGAAATGCCCTGTTGTGTGTAATTCTAGAGCGTCGACAAGGTGGTATTAGTCTGTTTTCTTTGGTGATGGATACTAGCTCTCTATCAATTTTGTACATCATCATCAGTCTTGCATCTTTTCTCCTGTTTGCCAAAGGTCTCCATTTGAGTCTCTGGAGCATGTTGCTGACACTAGATCGGTTTCTCTGGTTGCTGACGACATATCTAGCTGCTCTTCTTTGTACGGCTTCAATTTTGTTTATTTCTGTTTTCGTATAAGGATTCCAAACAGTACTGGCATATTCAACCAACGGGCGAACAAGCGTTTGGTAGGCTTGTTCTTTAATCCTGATTGATGGATTTAACAGGATGCAGGAAATCACACATGCATATTAAAATATCTTTACTTTCTGAGTTTAAAACCCATATATTAATAAATTTATCCCCAAATGATAATTTTTCAAAGTTAGAATGATTAATGTTATTCTTAATTGTTTCAAGAAGCTTGTGCCTGGAAGAATAGTAAAAAGAACATTTTAATAGAAGGTGTTCTTCAGATTCTATTTCATCTGAAAAACATTTTTCGTAAATGCGGTTCTCTAAAGGTGTTATACGTTTTAAATATCTGCCAGTTTCAATCTTTAATTTATGGTTACTAATTCTAAATTTGATGAAAGATTTTCTTTGATTAAAATCTGATAAGATATGAAGATACTTTTCGAATCCAAAATTGCATTTGAGTTTTAAATAGGTTCGCAATTTGCCGTTTTCATCTAGAAGTTTATTTCTTTTAACATACCATTTATTTTTATAAAAGGCTTTTGTATAAACTTTAATTTTTCAGTTAAATGTATTATGACAAATTTTCCGGTTTAGTCAACGTTATGGTTTCCTGAGTGAAAGTGTATTGTTCCCAGGATATTTATTATCAACTTCTGACCAAAACATTTTCCTCAAGTGTCAGTGCAGTTCAAATGTAAAGTTATATTAGTTATATTGGCGGGACGTTTAAACTCTTTAAATGGGCCATCGGCATCGTGGTCGTGATTGTATGGTAGTTGGATTTAAAACTACCTAATCAGTGCGGCTGCCTATCACCACTAACGTTGTTAGTTCAAATCCTGCACAGGCGAGGTCTGCTCGATACAACATTATATGATAGCGTTTGTGAATGACTTGCGGTAGGGGGATGATTTTCCCCAGGTACATGTACTCCTGTTTCCTTAACCAATAAAACTGACAGCCACGATATAACTAAAATTTTGTTGAAAGTGGCCTTGGGTACTCCGGTTTCCTTAACCAATAAAACTGACAGCCACAATATAGCTAAAATTTTGTTGAAAGTGGCCTTGAACACCATAACCCCGTTGTATTTTAGCATAATGACAAGTAAAACTCTCTTTCCATTTTTAGGGTCATTCAATGTGAAAATATTCTATTTTCAGAGTTGTGCTTGGTGAGACTTTTATACTATTTTTAGAGTCATGTCAGATGAAGCTGGATTATTCCTTCTGAAGAAGTTACCAGCATGTTGGAGAGGATTGTTTGACTGTTCTATGAAACACAACAGCAGTACTATATTACACAGAATGAATGAATGGTACCAAGGACAGACGTCGTCACAATTTGGTGGAATATTAGACTGGGATGATCTTATACAAAGTCTTGTGGTAGAGGAACCCCTATGTACAGATAACTCATTAGTTTTGTATGTTTCTATGGGAACAAGTAGTATAACTTTTAGGGCGGTATATATATATTTTTTTTTTTTTTCAAATTTCCCCTCGCCACATTTAAAAGAAAAAAAATAATTGTCCTCGAACATGCAAGAAATAACTAATCTAATCTAACCTGCAGTTTTCAACAAGAGATTATTACTAAAATTTTAATACAAAAATTACCTGTTTTGTGTGTCCAACAAAAATATCTGATACTAGTATTTGTTTCATGTTAAAAAAAATTCCCCTAAAAATTAAATGGGCAGTCTTATGCAAGAAAGATTTGTTTAGTGTCCAAATGTTCATGAATGCAATCTTTGAATCACTTAGTTATGAAACATATTGATCAATTTAAGTAAAACCAATTGTCAAAGAACTTGTTTTCGTGGAGGCCAATTTTCATGGTCTTAGGTAAATTCATGAGGAAGAGAATACCTAAAATCGTAGACATCCAAATATTTCTTTAAAGATATACAGTCAAACCTGTATTAAGATGTCACCATGGGAACAAAGAAAAAGTGGCCTTATAGGACAGGTGACCTCTTAAAATAGCCTAGGTTCAATTCATATGAAATTTTCTATGACAGGACAAGGAAAAGGTGACCTCTTAATACAGGTGACTGCTAAATAGAAGTGACTACATGGGCAGTTTTGACTGTATGGAGAAAATATATTTCTTTTATCACTTGGCCAAGTCAGCTACCAAGTTGAAGATCAACAATTGTTTTTGTCTTTACAGTGTTACAAGGTTCAGTCAGCTACCACCCTATCTGCAGCAGTCTTTCTTGTCATTTCTGCTCCACCATAGACAGTCTATTCCAAGGCAATGTCTTCTATCCTTTACAGAAGTACTAGAACCAAGAATGCAAAAAGACTCCTGGGTTGGAATATTGCATAGAATGATTGTGGCATATATCAAGGTACGCTGTATGTATACATTATAAGTTAGCGTTCAAAATCAGCTTCAATAAGTTATGTGTACAATAGTCACCCTCTCATAAGGCCATCCATTATATCAGGCCAGTTTTTAGATCCAAGTTGTGATGGTTAAATACTAGTAAATTGTCTCCCTCAAGAGAGACGACTTTTCATTTCAGAAGAGGTGTCATATAAAAGGGAACTGTGTCGGTGGTGTAATTGTTAGCATGCTCACCGATCAGGGTCAAACCAAAAATTAAAAAATTGGTATTTGTTGCTTCTCTGCTAAGCATGCAGTATTAAGGAGAAAGAGTAAAAACTGGTTGGCTCAGAATCATGATAATGTGTCCGAGTGGAGCGACATGTCTGTCCTCCGCATACTATTGTTTCAGTGAGCTAGCACTATACAAAATCCAACTAAGCGTGTTGGTCTAGTACAATGCAGACCTAATCATCATCTCATTGAAAATATGATATAGCTGAAAAATTGCTGAGTTGGTGTTAAACGACAATCTCTCACTCACTCACTCTTATAAAAGGGAGACTTCTGTTCTCTGTTTAAATAAAGCAAACAAAGCTACATAAATAAAACATTCTAATATGGAAAGCTTCAGATATAAAGATATTTTATGAATGGTAAATTTACCATTAATGTACGACAATTATTTTACAGTGCAAAAAGTGCATTAAATTTTGCATTGTCTTATTTCAGTGTAAAGCAGACGAAAGTATTCTGTTTGATGGTCAATATCAGTTTACTTCAGAGAATAGTGATAATGTTGAATCTTTAAGACAGAGATTTGGACACAAAAAGACTAGTTACTCTCCATGGAATATAACTCCTGGTTTGTGTATACTTATTTCGGTTCTTAATACAGTCAAACCTGTATTGAGAGGTCACCTTTGCAGAAAATGGTCTTCTAAGATAGGTGACCTCTTAAAAGAGGTTCAATTCATATGAAATTATCTATGACAGGACAAGTAAAATATGACCTTTTAGTACAGGTGACTGCTTAATAGAGGTGACCACATCGACAGGTTTAACTGTATAGCTATTATTGGTATAAAATATTTCCTAAGTGTGTTGTGCTGTAGCCATATTTTTTCACTGCTACCACTTCTTTTGATTGTTATGCTGGTGTGTGTTGTACTATACAGTTAAACCTGTATGTAAAGGACACTCAAGGTAACCTGAAAATGTGCCCTTTATGAACAGTTTCCCTTTATATACAGGTTAAAATTATATGTACTATTCATTAATGGGAAAAAGAAGACTGCCCTTTGTGATTTGTTATATAGAGGTGACCTTTAAGGCAGGTTTGTCTACCGGTATGATTATTAAGAAAGGATATAGATGTAAATGAACATGAGAGACTCACCATATTTACACTTAGACTCAAATTAAGTAAAGGAACAGCACTTTTATTGCTGTTCTACATTTTACAGTCACAATAGGGTCTTCAATAATAAGCATAAATTGTACCCTAACATGAGTGTGAAATGGCCCCTAGCTTGCAGTTGAGCGGTACTCTTTACTTCTGATGATAAACACTACATCAGGGTATCTTTGTTGTTTTTATGGTATTAAGTGTATAGAATTTCATTTCCCACATGCAGAGTTAGCAAGAGAAACAAAATACAGACTCATATTTTTCTACTGTTTTCCAAGCATTGTATCAAATTCACAAATTTAGGCGATTGACAGAGAATATTGTTACCAACAGGAAGCACTGTAAACTTAAGCATACAGTGATCTTTTATCATGTATCCCAAATAATGTTTGGAAACATAGTTTTTTGTCCCTTTTTTATTATTACACTGATTGTTAATTTTTTAAATTAGATGTGAATGAGCTTGCTTTGGATTATAGCAGGAATTAGTTTATGTAATGGACGGCATCAGTGGTTTATTGGTTAGCATGCTCACCTAGAGTGTGGTAGATTGTGGGTTCAAGCCAGAGACTATAGAATTTGTATTTGTTGATTCTCTGCTAAGGATGCAGTATTAAGGAGTAAGAGCAAAGACTGGTTGGCTCAGAATCAGAAAAGTGTGTCTGAATGGAGTGACACATCTACCCATGGACATTTGTTACAATGAACTAGCACTATAAAAATTCAACAAATCATGTTGGTGTGGTACAAAGCAGACATTGTCATCATTCCATCGATGTAACTTGTTCTCCCCATGATATAGCTGAAAAATTGCTCATTTAGCGTTAAGCAAAAAGCACTCACTCACTCATTTATTATATGATTTGTTTTTTCTTGTGCACTTTGTAAGCTTTCTTCCAAGGCCAATAACAGTGTTGTGTCACATATATTATCAATCATTCCTTCAAGCTTTGCTCTGGTGAGATATTTTATTTTTAAATTTTATCCATTTTAGTAGATTCAACAGCAGCAGAAGTTATACATACTTGTGACAAAGAACAGGGAACCAGTAGCAATGATGACAGAGTAATATCCCCTGATTTTATTATGATAGAAGATGAAGATGAACCACCAATAAAAGTACCAAAAATAGAACCACTACTATATATAGAACAGTGTAAGATTTCTACAATCATAATATGTTGCAACCGGATTCCCCATTTAAAAAAATGAAGGATAAAGTAATTGTCACTTTTTTTGACAATCTCCAAAACAAAAGCTGTATTTCTCACTCTTTTAGTCAGAATATCTTTTCTCTCTGCTACACTGGAAGACAAATATATTATCTTGTGAACCGCATCAGTGGTGTAATGGTAAACATGCTCGCCTCGAATGTGGTAGATTGTGGGTTCGAACACTGGTCGGGTCAAACCAAAGACTAAAATTGGTATGTGCTGCCTCTCCGCTAAGCACACAGCTTTTAGAAGTAAGAGCAGACTGGTTGGCTCAGAATCAGGATAATGTGTCTGAGTGGTGCGACATGTCTTCCCGACGACTTTTGTTTCAGTGAGCTAGCACTATAAAAATCAAACTAAGCGTGATGGTCTTGTACAAAGCGGACATCAATATCATCTCATCGAATGTAACTTGTTTTTACCATGATATAGCTGAGCAATTGCTCATTTGCTGTTAAGCAACACTCATTCATACTGTATTTCTAAATTAAAAAGTCTTGACATTTTGTTTGAATATTAATTGACAGTGTCACATAACAACATAAGTTGAGTGACATCAAAATTAAGTGGGCAGAGAGCATCAGTCTGAGTTTTGTGATGTCATTATAATTAATTGGACAGAATTGTTCAAAATGTATTGCTGATTATTTCTCAAAGCTGTGTATTTTTTTTTTAACTGTTATGTAAATCAGGTCTATTTAGACAAGTGAATGATTACATGCTTCTAAAATTCTCTGCCCTATGTCCCATATAATATATATATATATATATACTATAGTTGATTTGTTTTGCTAGAATGGATTTCTCAGAGCGATATCACATCAAACAGGGGTTGAAAATTCCTCAAGTCCGACGCCCGGGACTAGAAAATTGAAACTTCGGGCTTGTGGTTTTTCCATTTAAAAATCCCGTCGGGCATGCCTTTAATAAAATAAAAACTCCACTTTTTTCTAAATGTCTTGTTTTCAATTCAAATCACATGCAAGTTTTTGTCAATCGTCTCCTTTCACTGTAAATAAGTACTAAAAAGCTATTTTAAGAACGGTAATACACATCCTGAACGGATCGATATTCCTCATGAATATTAATGAGTTCCGAATCACCTATGCGCTTCCCACATACTTATGTAAAGTCAAGCGTCGGAATAACATTGATCAGTCGTATGTTTATGTTGACAACTTTTGAGTAAAATGTCGTTGCTTAATTTTAATTTTAGTCAAAAAAGCAGAAAAACGGAAAGCAAACGACGAGCCAACTGATCCTGAAACTACCAGAAATAAAGATCTTAAGTATGATAGGGAGAAACGAACAAGAATATTTCAAAACTCATGGATAGATAAATTTCCTTGGGTCGTCTTTGACGAGAATGCTCAGGAAATGTACTGCAAGTACTGTAGAACATTTCCACACTTGTCAGATAGGAAAGATGCCCTTACTCGGGGAACTAAAAATTTACGCAATGATGGACTTAAGTTACACGATAAACACCAGGAGCACTTGTTATATGTCAAGCATTGGTTTAAGGAACTTGATCCCCAGGCAGCTGTCGGCCATTCACAGGCCTTTGCTGACACCCCAATAGGCCAGTCATTATTGAAATTAGATGAAAGTCAGAGAAAACGTCTTGAAAGTTTGTTTAATACTAAGATAAGATAAGAAAAGTTTTATTTATAGCCTGCATATTTAAATAACAACACAACACAAAAAACACAAGTCCTAGTGGGCTTTTGACCGACATACTGCCTACGGTGTTGTCAAAGCTGGAAAACCATTTTCAGATTATGAATTGATATGTGAAATACAAGTTAAAAATGGACCTGACCTGGGTGAAAACTATTGAAATATTAATGGTTGTAAAACTTTTGCTGCATCAATTGCACAAACTTTAGTTGACAAGCAAGTCAAATTTCAAATTTTATCCTACAAATTGGGACTTGGCAAATCACTGACCGGACTTGGGTTAAGAAAGTTTAAAAAGCCCTGGGCTTGGGCCTGCCCAACAAAATTTTCAACCCCTGATCAAAGATGAAGTCCATTTTGAACAAAACATATCATTGGTGACGTTATTATAGTGTCACATTAAAAAACAGCATATTATGATTATATCACAATAGTTGCTAGATAAATATAGATTATTACATGCCATTTTTCATATCATACCCTTTATCAGCCCTAGGTCATGATATCAGCCAGAGAGCCGATAGGCTCAAGGGATGATATATGAACGAGGGCTGATAAAGGGTATGATATGAAAAATGACATGTTATGATATGTTTATCATATACTTCAACAGAGGAATAACTGATTTGTACCAACATGTTTCATCATTTTGGCTAGAATATTAAATACATAGTTATAGAACAAGACATTTATTGTTTTAATATGCAAATCCAATAAATGCACTTTTTTTTAGCACTTTCAATATCATAAGAGGGAAAATTGGCAGTAAATAATTTTCTGTGCAAATATTCAATAAAACAGTTTAGTACGACATGTTTGTAAGCACAGTTTTCCGAAAATTCACAAAGTGAACTTGCGAACATTGACGGAAAGACATGTAATAACATTCCGGAAGCAGTTAATAAACTTGCTTTATCAGCCCGCTTGGGTCATTCTTGTGAAATTGGGTGAAATAAACATGATTGCTCTTATAATTCTAAACAAAGCTCAAAGTTTATCACAGGGTAAAATTTTAGCTATATTATGTACAAGTATATGATAATAGATATTATTGCATGTAAAGATCAAATGGAAAATGTACAAATCATCGATATTATAAATTTATTATTTAACAGCCCAGATTATATCAGAGACACAGAGTGATTCACAGATAGAGCCTAAAGACTTGGTAAGTTGTGTGTATTTGTATAATGTATAGCCAAGAGTTGCGATTCTCTTTACCTCCTGTTCACCCTTGGCAGCATTAGCTAGTCTTTCATAATTCTCGTACAATGCCATCAGCAGGATTTTGCCGGTTATATCCCTAATAATGATATCATTTTCTGCCATATAGCACAAGGCATCAGTGTTTCAGCTAGACTTTGAAATATTCAGGACAATTGCCAGTTTTATCAAAATTTCTACATGACATTCGTTGATAATTAAACTAGTCGTCAGGGCAATTTGAGAAATGGGTGACCACCGGTGCCTAGCTGAATCACTGGGCATTCATTTCACTTCATGTCAAAATATGTAAACAGGTGACTGAAAGCAATATACATGTATTTGTCAAGGGCTTTTTGGCAGTCACTTTTTGCAAAGCCTACACATGTCCTCTTTATGTTAATATTTTTGCTACTAAACATGTGCTCTTGTTTCATGCAGTCTGGTATGTTGCTGCTGTCGCTGGCTGGCAAAACACGGTTAAAAGTATCACTATGTAATCACCAAAATCTGACTAACGCTGTCAGTGGTGAAGAGGAATCGGAGAGAGATCGTTGAGTGTCTAGTTAAAAAACAAAATAGACCCTATATCAGATCTACTTTTTATATTTATGTTCCTCATTAAAGTACAATCAATTAAGTACATTACAAACTAATAACAAGAGTTTAACATAACCACAAATACAGAACAGTTAAGCATCACCACAATTAAAAAAAGGCAGTAAAACACCCTATTAGAGGGTTGTCGCTTTTGAGGGAGATAGTGAACTTTTATTTAGCTATCTCAGTAAATCTGAAATCTAGGCTCATAAGAGGGGTGGTCTTTGGTAAGAGGGGCATTATAAGAGGGGAGACTACTGTATATATTTGAATACTCGATACAACATTATGTTATAAAGTTTGTCAGTGACTTGCGGTAGGTTGGTTGGTTTTTTTTATGGATACTCCTGTTTCCTCCACCAATAAAACTGACCGCCACAATAAAACTGTTATATTGTTGAAAGTGGCATTAAACACCATAACCTATATATTTGAAAAATAATGATTTCTGTAATGAACAGTCTCTTGTTCTGAGATCTGAGTTCCTAAAGGTCAATTTGTATGTGTATTTCTAATTTAAGGAGAAAATGAAGACATTAAAAGATAAATGGCAGAATGGAGATGATACAGACATACCTGATGAGATGGACGTAATAATGTCATGTAACACTAGTCTGGTAAGGGGAGATAATTAGTGTTACAAAGGGAGATAATAAGATCTCTATGATTTTGTGTATAGGTGATGCATGTATTTAATCCAAAAGCATTTAGTTATGTTTCTTTGGTTTTAATTTTTTGAATTTTTCCATACTATTGTAGTCCGTGTGTGATCAAAGGTAGAAGTTTCAATGGTGTGTCAGTCATTACATAAACATAATTTGATAGCTTAGAACTTCACTGAAATCATCCATTTCTTGAAATCCTATGTAACTAGAGCTATGTGCAATAACAACAAGATAGATTGATGGTATGACAACAACAAATCAGGCTACTATGAAAACAGATATTTTATCATCAATGAATGCAGGTCTAGGAACTGCTTGACCCTGTTATTCCTTTTGTTCATCTGTCCGTTCGAAACACAGTGATTGGATGATTTTGGAATACGAGAGGGACATTTTTATGATTGTAAGGCGAAGACAATATCAATTTCGGTTTCATATGAACTAAATAATTAATTAAAAAAATAAGAAAGACTGAAAGTTCTAATCTTATAAAATACATATAATATATTTTATTGATATTTTAGATGCGACTTTGTAAAGAAGTCAACTTGGCAGACATGTCTGAGACTGCCATAGCAACAGCATGTAATCATGTGATTCTGAGTGGTGCTATGATCTCCCATGATAATTGTACAGAATTATTGTCAGCATTGCTTTTTCAAAAGGTAAATTTTTATAATCGTCATCATTTCATCAAATGTAACTTGTTCTTGCCATGATATAGCTGAAAAATTGCTCATTAAGTATTAAACAACAGTCACTCATTCATTCTGTCGTTCTTTCTGTATAATATACAATGTATATAGATAATGATAATTATCACTTAAAAATATTCTAAAAAAAAACTCCATTATATTGCAGTTTAAAGAAATGCAACAAAGTGCATCAAGGATATTAACTGGTGTAGTTACCATGGTAGCAGAAAACATAGCCAAACCATTGATAGAGGGAGTGTTTGTTCCTGCCACTCAAGGTTCATTGAGTATGTTTTTTTCATACTGTTATATATTAAATCATTTTTACTTTAAAAATGACAAGACTGATATCATTTTATAATGATAAATGTGACAGGTCGGTGGTTTTCTCCAGGTGCTCTGGTTTCTTTCACCAATAAATCTGACCACCATGATATAACTGAAATATTGTTGAAAGTGTCGTTAAACACCATAAACATAACCAGAACGATAAATGGTATATATGTTTAATTTTAGGTACATTTCAAGCTGATTTGATGGTGAAAATTTGTAAGGATGTCTTCAGTAACACTTCTAGATATTATTTTTTGGAGTATGTATTGGTATGACTTTTATTAGGCCTCTATCATAAAGTTACTTAGACTTAAATGTACCAGTCAAAATATTACCACATAAGTGCATTACATTTACCACGGATGATGATAAAAATAAAATTAAAAAAAATATTTCTCACTCACTTCTTATTATAGCTTATTATGTATGATTAATTACCAGTTTGACTAAAAGTTATAATTTTCCAGTAAAAGTCATCACTAGATAGAATCTGTTTGGAAAATATATGAAGGAATTCATAAAAAAAAAATATGAAAGTTCAAATTTTTGAATTTTGCATTTTTTGGCTCCTTTTCATTGAGTTCATCAAGGAAACCAGAAAATACATGACCATAGTACCTCAAGGTCTCAAAACAATTAATTCAAAGAAAAAATACATTGAAATTGGATGCAAATCCAGATATATTAAATGACTGAATTTTGGCCCCTTTTCCAAAATTGGAAAATGAGCATTTGGCAAAAAAAACTGCCTTAAAATGGTATGCAACTATAAAAACGTTCAAATTTAGGAAATTTCCCTCCAGGTGAGTTAATCTCAAAAACAGTGCTAGATAGAGGAAATCATACTACAAGAAGCTCTCAACTCAATTAATTCAAAGAAGAAAACCACATCAATATTTAATGAAAAATAAAAATTCTGTTTACCTTTCAAAATTTTGCCCTATATTTCTGAAGTTTTATAACGGCTCATCAATAACCCATAATAATGAACATTTGCATCTAAAAGAAGATGATAAATAATAAAAATTTTGAAATCC
This sequence comes from Bathymodiolus brooksi, assembly GCA_963680875.1. NCBI lineage: Eukaryota > Metazoa > Mollusca > Bivalvia > Mytilida > Modiolidae > Bathymodiolus > Bathymodiolus brooksi. The sequence goes on along the minus strand of OY804585.1, from coordinate 70,604,587 downwards.
CCCCTTAACTTTTTGTGATTGTATAAAAATTCTATATTCAAAATGTATTTTTCTTTTTTTTTAGAGAAATTTTTAAATACCAACCAGAAATAACAGACAATCTAATTGCAGTGTTACAGACAATGTTTGATAGTAAGGTATGTATCAGATAAATATCTACCTGGTATTATGTGCTTTAGTTAGAAAATAAAAAAAAATTAAGCAAAGATTTTCCTAACCTTTCCCCATCACTTTACATCCTTTAACTTTTTACATTTCGATCTTCTGCTTCAGAACAACTTGTGATGGAATAAGAATAAAGTAGAATCCAAAATCCTCAGATGGTCCCCTTCCAAAATTGAATCTGTTGACCCCCCCCCCCCCCCATCCACTTTTCAAGATAGCCATTACATAATACCATTAGATTTCATGGCATTAATTGATGGTCGCAAATTGAATTTACTGGCAATGCGATAGCGGAGCCAGTAAACAGATATTTGCGACAATTAAATCGACAATTGATGCCGTGAAATTTTAAAATACAATACAGTTATCTCCATTCTAATGTACATATTTGTAATCATGTGTATAGATGTGCATTGCCACATTATTGACAAGATGACGTAAGCGGTAATCGGCTAAAATTCTAAAAATGTCTCATGCTATTTCAACTGTGGAATTTATACCGTGACAATTACACCATTAAATCGACAATGTCGTGAAATTTTAAAATGCAATACAGTTATCTCCATTCTAATGTAATCATTTGCATTGCCACATTATTGACAAGATGACGTAAGCGGTAATTGGATAAGATATCTCATGATATTTCAATCGTGGAATTGATACCTTGAAAATTACAGCATTGTCCAATCACAAACCAGGAAAATTAAACAACTACATTAGAATTGTCAATGTTATATTTAGTTCAGGATAATAAACATTAGAAAAAGTATATGGCATCTTCGATCATTTCTTAGAAAATTTGTTGACAATGTTCTGGTTAATTTCTGATGCAGTTTCAAAAATGAAAATTTTCTCCAAAAAATAACTGTGCTAGATGGCACATTTTACTACTACTCACCATGTGTACAATTTTAAACAGAAATGGAGTTGTATTATATTTTCAAATGTTGTTACAAACCCATCACATATGCATTATCTATATAAAGTGCCTTCCAACCCAAATCCACCATATAACTTTTCCTGGAATAGGCCTAAGATATATATCAAGTGTTTCTACAATAAAAGTATTTACTATGAAGTATGGTTGATTTTTTTTTTACAATTTAAGCAATATTTATCTGCCAAATTTGATATAAAAATTATCTATTGACAAAAAAACATGCAAGATAAGGAAAATACAGTGCAAACATAATCCATTGATGTTTCACATTATAAAAAGAATAAATAGCAACACCTGATGGTTATCTCTACTTTTTAATATGCCCCTGTCCGTCCGTTCATCCATCCGGATATAGATACATGGTTTGTCCGGCTATCTCCTCCTACAGTTTTGGAGCTACAGCTTTAATATTTTGTAGGATGTTTATACACATAATGGAGGTGTGCATGTCCACAGGATTTTGATTTTCTTCAAATATTCTCAAAATGACAGGTAGTTGGACTTAGTCATTTTTTTCGTACTAGCTGCATAAAGGGAACATGGTTTGTCTGGCTAACTCCTCCTACAGTTTTAGAGCTACAGCTTTAATATTTTGCAGGATGTTTATACACATAATGGAGGTATGCATGTCCACAGGAGTTTGATTTTCATAAAATATTCTCAAAATGACAGGTAGTTGGATATAGATACATGGTTTATCCGGCTATCTCCTACAGTTGTGGAGCTACAGCTTTAATATTTTGTAGGATGTTTATACACATAATGGAGGTTGACTTGTTTATAATTTTTTATGGTCAGGCGGGGGCATCATTTGTGTCTTATAGACACACTTCATTTTTAAAAAATCACTCCTAACAAAACAACTTTGTCCATAATTATCAAGTGCGGGGGCATACTTCTTTTCTAGTTTTTATTTGACCTTTATGGATAACACAGTTATATTTTGTGGCAGGTTTAGAAACAAGGAGAAATGAGAAGTTTTCATATGTTATCTGATTTATCAATCTACTATATTGTTTACATACAAAATAAATATCACATCTTTGATTAGGGTTAGGGTGTTTAATGCCACTTTCAACTATATTTCAGTTATATCGTGGCAGTCAGTTTTATTGGTGGAGGAAACCAGAGTACCCGGAGAAAACTACCGACCTGCCACAAGTCACTGACAAACTTTATCACATAATGTTGTATCGAGTACACCTCACCTGAGTGGGATTTGAACTAACAATGTTAGTGGTGATAGACACTGATTGCATAGGTAGTTGAAAATCCAACTACCATACGATCATACGATCATGACCATGACTGCCCCTACACACACCTTTGAAAAAAATATTATTGTGTTTATATCCTTCCTTTTCTAAATTTGCTAATTTGATTGATTCATGCAGACAAGCTGTCTCTATCCATTTGTTTTTGCTGATAAGAGTTATCTACCTTTTTTAGTTATCATGTATATCTCTTATACTATTGACCTTTTAATTTTTTCAGCTTGATATTGAAAACAGTTTGCTGACTGTAATATTAGAGTCTTTGAAAGATCAAGGAATTAAATTGGAGAAAAATTTAAAGTTTGGGAAGTTGATATTGGCATTGATAAGTAAATATGGAGGACAGGTAATTGACCAATCAAAATTACTGGTTCATAAAACTTGATATCTCTTTATATTGAGTGAGTGTTGTTTAACTCCAACCCACCAATTTTTCAGCTATATCATGGGAGGAACAAGTTAATATTCAATGAAATGATGATTAGGTCCGCTTTGTACTAGACCAACACGCTGAGTTGGACATTTATAGTGCTACAAATGTAGATCACTGAAACAACAGTCCATGGATAGACATGTCACTCCACTCGGACACATTATTTTGATTCCAAACCAATTAATCTTTGCTCTTACTCCTTAATGCTGCATGCTTAGTGTAGAAGCAACAAATACCAATTGTATAGTCCTTGAACATACGATCACCTCACACGATGCTAACGCACTAACCATTACACCACCGATGCTATTTTAGTAAATATTTGTAAATGATAAAGGGGTATTTTGTATTACATAATTGAAAACCATATGACTGAAAAAAAATCTGAAAAATAAAGAAAACTGTGAAGTCCTACCTAAACAAATAATTTAAACATTTTACATCATTTATTTCAGATGACTATGGAACATAAGGAGATTTTATCACAGCTATTGATGACACACAAGTCATTCTTAAAGAAGACCATACAAGCAGCAGTGACAAAGTTGTGATACCATTCTTTGAAAACCATGACAATCAACAGTTTCTACTTTTCATTGTTCAGGAAATATTTGATGTTCTTGTTAAAGGAAAAAGACAATCTGTTCTTGAAACTGTAATGGTGGGAGTTTAATGAATAAAAATAAACTGTATAGAAAGATACTTTGTTTATTAATAGTAAATCAGTTTTTTCTTATCCTTTGAATCATCTGTTGATATTCTGTTTATTAAGGTATCTTTAGTTTGATTGTTCCTTCAAATATGAAGGGGCCCGGGTGGCTCAATGAGTTAGGTCGCTGGATCTAACAGCTCATACAAGCCTATCACCAATACGGCGTGGGTTCGCGCCCGGCTTTGTAAATTACAAAAAAGGGTGCACTCGACTCGCAGCCGCAAGTGATAAAGTTTACCAGTTGCTTTCCCATGGTCGGTGGTTCTCTCTGGGTATTCGGCTTCCTCCACCACTAAAACTGGCCGCCATGATATAGCTGAAATATTGCTGAAAGTGGCATTAAAACACCAAAAATCAAAATCAAATCAATCTTTCAAATATGTTTCAAACACAAATTTGACTGTCTGAACCGTTTGATGGGTGTTTAGATTGTCAAATTTGTGTTGAAACAGGTGAAGTTTGAAGGGAAAATATGACCATGTAAACACACCTTTAGGTAACCTAATAAAGCATTATTTGTGAGGGAGTGATTGTTGTTTATCACTGAATGAGCAATTTTTCAACTATATTATTACTAGATCAAGTTAGATTTTGACGAGATAATGATGATGTCCTCTTTGTATTAGATCAACATGCTTAGCTGGATTTTTGTTGTGATAGCTTACTGAAACAACAGTTAATGTGTAGACATGTAGCTCTACTCAGGCACATTATACTGATTCCAAACTCTTGCTATTTAATGCTGCATGCTTCAGGGAGAAGCATCAAATAACATGTTTAACCTTTGGTTTGAACCGAATGAGGCTCTAACCCACAATCTACCACACTCGAGGTCAGAATGCTATCCATTATACCATCAATTTGGTTTGAACCGAATGAGGCTCTAACCCACAATCTACCACACTCGAGGTGAGAATGCTATCCAATATACCATCAATTTGGTTTGAACCGAATGAGGCTCTAACCCACAATCTACCACACTCGAGGTGAGAATGCTATCCATTATACCATCAATTTGGTTTGAACCGAATGAGGCTCTAACCCACAATCTACCACACTCGAGGTGAGAATGCTATCCATTATACCATCAATTTGGTTTGAACCGAATGAGGCTCTAACCCACAATCTACCACACTCGAGGTGAGAATGCTATCCATTATACCATCAATTTGGTTTGAACCGAATGAGGCTCTAACCCACAATCTACCACACTCCAGGCCAGAATGCTATCCATTATACCATCAATTTGGTTTGAACCGAATGAGGCTCTAACCCACAATCTACCACACTCGAGGTGAGAATGCTATCCATTATACCATCAATTTGGTTTGAACCGAATGAGGCTCTAACCCACAATCTACCACACTCGAGGTGAGAATGCTATCCATTATACCATCAATTTGGTTTGAACCGAATGAGGCTCTAACCCACAATCTACCACACTCGAGGTGAGAATGCTATCCATTATACCATCAATTTGGTTTGAACCGAATGAGACTCTAACCCACAATCTACCACACTCGAGGCCAGAATGCTATCCATTATACCATCAATTTGGTTTGAACCGAATGAGGCTCTAACCCACAATCTACCACACTCGAGGTGAGAATGCTATCCATTATACCATCAATTTGGTTTGAACCGAATGAGGCTCTAACCCACAATCTACCACACTCGAGGTGAGAATGCTATCCATTATACCATCAATATGGTTTGAACCGAATGAGGCTCTACACACAATCTACCACACTCGAGGTGAGAATGCTATCCATTATACCATCAATTTGGTTTGAACCGAATGAGGCTCTAACCCACAATCTACCACACTCGAGGTGAGAATGCTATCCATTATACCATCAATTTGGTTTGAACCGAATGAGGCTCTACACACAATCTACCACACTCGAGGTGAGAATGCTATCCATTATACCATCTATTTGGTTTGAACCGAATGAGGCTCTAACCCACAATCTACCACACTCGAGGTGAGAATGCTATCCATTATACCATCAATTTGGTTTGAACCGAATGAGGCTCTAACCCACAATCTACCACACTCGAGGTGAGAATGCTATCCATTATACCATCAATTTGGTTTGAACCGAATGAGGCTCTAACCCACAATCTACCACACTCGAGGTGAGAATGCTATCCATTATACCATCAATTTGGTTTGAACCGAATGAGGCTCTAACCCACAATCTACCACACTCGAGGTGAGAATGCTATCCATTATACCATCAATTTGGTTTGAACCGAATGAGGCTCTAACCCACAATCTACCACACTCGAGGTGAGAATGCTATCCATTATACCATCAATTTGGTTTGAACCGAATGAGGCTCTAACCCACAATCTACCACACTCGAGGTGAGAATGCTATCCATTATACCATCAATTTGGTTTGAACCGAATGAGGCTCTAACCCACAATCTACCACACTCGAGGTGAGAATGCTATCCATTATACCATCAATTTGGTTTGAACCGAATGAGGCTCTAACCCACAATCTACCACACTCGAGGCGAGAATGCTATCCATTATACCATCAATTTGGTTTGAACCGAATGAGGCTCTAACCCACAATCTACCACACTCGAGGCGAGAATGCTATCCATTATACCATCAATTTGGTTTGAACCGAATGAGGCTCTAACCCACAATCTACCACACTCGAGGCCAGAATGCTATCCATTATACCATCAATTTTGTTTGAACCGAATGAGGCTCTAACCCACAATCTACCACACTCGAGGCGAGAATGCTATCCATTATACCATCAATTTGGTTTGAACCGAATGAGGCTCTAACCCACAATCTACCACACTCGAGGTGAGAATGCTATCCATTATACCATCAATTTGGTTTGAACCGAATGAGGCTCTAACCCACAATCTACCACACTCGAGGTGAGAATGCTATCCATTATACCATCAATTTGGTTTGAACCGAATGAGGCTCTAACCCACAATCTACCACACTCGAGGCCAGAATGCTATCCATTATACCATCAATTTGGTTTGAACCGAATGAGGCTCTAACCCACAATCTACCACACTCGAGGTGAGAATGCTATCCATTATACCATCAATTTGGTTTGAACCGAATGAGGCTCTAACCCACAATCTACCACACTCGAGGCCAGAATGCTATCCATTATACCATCAATTTGGTTTGAACCGAATGAGGCTCTAACCCACAATCTACCACACTCGAGGTGAGAATGCTATCCATTATACCATCAATTTGGTTTGAACCGAATGAGGCTCTAACCCACAATCTACCACACTCGAGATGAGAATGCTATTCATTATACCATCAATTTGGTTTGAACCGAATGAGGCTCTAACCCACAATCTACCACACTCGAGGTGAGAATGCTATCCATTATACCATCAATTTGGTTTGAACCGAATGAGGCTCTAACCCACAATCTACCACACTCGAGGCGAGAATGCTATCCATTATACCATCAATTTGGTTTGAACCGAATGAGGCTCTAACCCACAATCTACCACACTCGAGGTGACAATGCTATCCATTATACCATCAATTTGGTTTGAACCGAATGAGGCTCTAACCCACAATCTACCACACTCGAGGCGAGAATGCTATCCATTATACCATCAATTTGGTTTGAACCGAATGAGGCTCTAACCCACAATCTACCACACTCGAGGCGAGAATGCTATCCATTATACCATCAATTTGGTTTGAACCGAATGAGGCTCTAACCCACAATCTACCACACTCGAGGCGAGAATGCTATCCATTATACCATCAATTTGGTTTGAACCGAATGAGGCTCTAACCCACAATCTACCACACTCGAGGTGAGAATGCTATCCATTATACCATCAATTTGGTTTGAACCGAATGAGGCTCTAACCCACAATCTACCACACTCGAGGCGAGAATGCTATCCATTATACCATCAATTTGGTTTGAACCGAATGAGGCTCTAACCCACAATCTACCACACTCGAGGCGAGAATGCTATCCATTATACCATCAATTTGGTTTGAACCGAATGAGGCTCTAACCCACAATCTACCACACTCGAGGCGAGAATGTTATCCATTATACCATCAATTTGGTTTGAACCGAATGAGGCTCTAACCCACAATCTACCACACTCGAGGCGAGAATGCTATCCATTATACCATCAATTTGGTTTGAACCGAATGGGGCTCTAACCCACAATCTACCACACTCGAGGCGAGAATGCTATCCATTATACCATCAATTTGGTTTGAACCGAATGAGGCTCTAACCCACAATCTACCACACTCGAGGCCAGAATGCTATCCATTATACCATCAATTTGGTTTGAACCGAGTGAGGCTCTAACCCACAATCTACCACACTCGAGGTGAGAATGCTATCCATTATACCATCAATTTGGTTTGAACCGAATGAGGCTCTAACCCACAATCTACCACACTCGAGGTGAGAATGCTATCCATTATACCATCAATTTGGTTTGAACCGAATGAGGCTCTACACACAATCTACCACACTCGAGGTGAGAATGCTATCCATTATACAATCAATTTGGTTTGAACCGAATGGGGCTCTAACCCACAATCTACCACACTCGAGGTGAGAATGCTATCCATTATACCATCAATTTGGTTTGAACCGAATGAGGCTCTAACCCACAATCTACCACACTCGAGGTGAGAATGCTATCCATTATACCATCAATTTGGTTTGAACCGAATGAGGCTCTACACACAATCTACCACACTCGAGGTGAGAATGCTATCCATTATACCATCAATTTGGTTTGAACCGAATGAGGCTCTAACCCACAATCTACCACACTCGAGGTGAGAATGCTATCCATTATACCATCAATTTGGTTTGAACCGAATGAGGCTCTAACCCACAATCTACCACACTCGAGGTGAGAATGCTATCCATTATACCATCAATTTGGTTTGAACCGAATGAGGCTCTAACCCACAATCTACCACACTCGAGGTGAGAATGCTATCCATTATACCATCAATTTGGTTTGAACCGAATGAGGCTCTAACCCACAATCTACCACACTCGAGGTGAGAATGCTATCCATTATACCATCAATTTGGTTTGAACCGAATGAGGCTCTAACCCACAATCTACCACACTCGAGGTGAGAATGCTATCCATTATACCATCAATTTGGTTTGAACCGAATGAGGCTCTAACCCACAATCTACCACACTCGAGGTGAGAATGCTATCCATTATACCATCAATTTGGTTTGAACCGAATGAGGCTCTAACCCACAATCTACCACACTCGAGGCGAGAATGCTATCCATTATACCATCAATTTGGTTTGAACCGAATGAGGCTCTAACCCACAATCTACCACACTCGAGGCGAGAATGCTATCCATTATACCATCAATTTGGTTTGAACCGAATGAGGCTCTAACCCACAATCTACCACACTCGAGGCCAGAATGCTATCCATTATACCATCAATTTTGTTTGAACCGAATGAAGCTCTAACCCACAATCTACCACACTCGAGGCGAGAATGCTATCCATTATACCATCAATTTGGTTTGAACCGAATGAGGCTCTAACCCACAATCTACCACACTCGAGGTGAGAATGCTATCCATTATACCATCAATTTGGTTTGAACCGAATGAGGCTCTAACCCACAATCTACCACACTCGAGGTGAGAATGCTATCCATTATACCATCAATTTGGTTTGAACCGAATGAGGCTCTAACCCACAATCTACCACACTCGAGGCCAGAATGCTATCCATTATACCATCAATTTGGTTTGAACCGAATGAGGCTCTAACCCACAATCTACCACACTCGAGGTGAGAATGCTATCCATTATACCATCAATTTGGTTTGAACCGAATGAGGCTCTAACCCACAATCTACCACACTCGAGGCCAGAATGCTATCCATTATACCATCAATTTGGTTTGAACCGAATGAGGCTCTAACCCACAATCTACCACACTCGAGGTGAGAATGCTATCCATTATACCATCAATTTGGTTTGAACCGAATGAGGCTCTAACCCACAATCTACCACACTCGAGGTGAGAATGCTATCCATTATACCATCAATTTGGTTTGAACCGAATGAGGCTCTACACACAATCTACCACACTCGAGGTGAGAATGCTATCCATTATACAATCAATTTGGTTTGAACCGAATGGGGCTCTAACCCACAATCTACCACACTCGAGGTGAGAATGCTATCCATTATACCATCAATTTGGTTTGAACCGAATGAGGCTCTAACCCACAATCTACCACACTCGAGGTGAGAATGCTATCCATTATACCATCAATTTGGTTTGAACCGAATGAGGCTCTACACACAATCTACCACACTCGAGGTGAGAATGCTATCCATTATACCATCAATTTGGTTTGAACCGAATGAGGCTCTAACCCACAATCTACCACACTCGAGGTGAGAATGCTATCCATTATACCATCAATTTGGTTTGAACCGAATGAGGCTCTAACCCACAATCTACCACACTCGAGGTGAGAATGCTATCCATTATACCATCAATTTGGTTTGAACCGAATGAGGCTCTAACCCACAATCTACCACACTCGAGGTGAGAATGCTATCCATTATACCATCAATTTGGTTTGAACCGAATGAGGCTCTAACCCACAATCTACCACACTCGAGGTGAGAATGCTATCCATTATACCATCAATTTGGTTTGAACCGAATGAGGCTCTAACCCACAATCTACCACACTCGAGGTGAGAATGCTATCCATTATACCATCAATTTGGTTTGAACCGAATGAGGCTCTAACCCACAATCTACCACACTCGAGGTGAGAATGCTATCCATTATACCATCAATTTGGTTTGAACCGAATGAGGCTCTAACCCACAATCTACCACACTCGAGGTGAGAATGCTATCCATTATACCATCAATTTGGTTTGAACCGAATGAGGCTCTAACCCACAATCTACCACACTCGAGGTGAGAATGCTATCCATTATACCATCAATTTGGTTTGAACCGAATGAGCCTCTAACCCACAATCTACCACACTCGAGATGAGAATGCTATCCATTATACCATCAATTTGGTTTGAACCGAATGAGGCTCTAACCCACAATCTACCACACTCGAGGTGAGAATGCTATCCATTATACCATCAATTTGGTTTGAACCGAATGAGGCTCTAACCCACAATCTACCACACTCGAGGCGAGAATGCTATCCATTATACCATCAATTTGGTTTGAACCGAATGAGGCTCTAACCCACAATCTACCACACTCGAGATGAGAATGCTATCCATTATACCATCAATTTGGTTTGAACCGAATGAGGCTCTAACCCACAATCTACCACACTCGAGGTGAGAATGCTATCCATTATACCATCAATTTGGTTTGAACCGAATGAGGCTCTAACCCACAATCTACCACACTCGAGGCGAGAATGCTATCCATTATACCATCAATTTGGTTTGAACCGAATGAGGCTCTAACCCACAATCTACCACACTCGAGGCCAGAATGCTATCCATTATACCATCAATTTGGTTTGAACCGAATGAGGCTCTAACCTACAATCTACCACACTCGAGGCGAGAATGCTATCCATTATACCATCAATTTGGTTTGAACCGAATGAGGCTCTAACCCACAATCTACCACACTCGAGGCGAGAATGCTATCCATTATACCATCAATTTGGTTTGAACCGAATGAGGCTCTAACCCACAATCTACCACACTCGAGGCGAGAATGTTATCCATTATACCATCAATTTGGTTTGAACCAAATGAGGCTCTAACCCACAATCTACCACACTCGAGGCGAGAATGCTATCCATTATACCATCAATTTGGTTTGAACCGAATGGGGCTCTAACCCACAATCTACCACACTCGAGGCGAGAATGCTATCCATTATACCATCAATTTGGTTTGAACCGAATGAGGCTCTAACCCACAATCTACCACACTCGAGGCGAGAATGCTATCCATTATACCATCAATTTGGTTTGAACCGAATGAGGCTCTAACCCACAATCTACCACACTCGAGGCGAGAATGCTATCCATTATACCATCAATTTGGTTTGAACCGAATGAGGCTCTAACCCACAATCTACCACACTCGAGGCGAGAATGCTATCCATTATACCATCAATTTGGTTTGAACCGAATGAGGCTCTAACCCACAATCTACCACACTCGAGGCGAGAATGCTATCCATTATACCATCAATTTGGTTTGAACCGAATGAGGCTCTAACCCACAATCTACCACACTCGAGGCGAGAATGCTATCCATTATACCATCAATGCAGTTACTTTTACTATGACATTGTCTATACAAGTTTTTATACAAAATGGATTCTAAATTTGACACAGTTGTTTCTGATTTAATGTCATTGTGTATTTTCTGTAAGCGACATTTGATCCACTGATTTACTGTCATCACTATGTATCCATATTAAGGGTTGTGTTATCTATATCATTATTTATGATCCATTGAAAGGACCATGTGATCTAATGTTATCAGTTTGTATCCAATGTAATGGCCAGGTGATCTACTGTCATAACTTTGTACTCAACATGTTCACTGTAATGGCCACGTGAGCTATGATTATAACTTTGTATTCCTTGTAATGGCTAGGTGATCTACTGTCATAACTTTGTACTCAATATGTTCACTGTAATGGCCACGTGAGCTATGATTATAACTTTGTATCCCTTGTAATGGCCAGGTGATCTACTGTCATAACTTTGTACTCAATATGTAATGATGTTCACTGTAATGGCCATGTGAGCTATGATTATAACTTTGTATCCCTTGTAATGGCCAGGTGATCTACTGTCATAACTTTGTACTCAACATGTTCACTGTAATGGCCATGTGAGCTATGATTACAACTTTGTATCCCTTGTAATGGCCAGGTGATCTACTGTCATAACTTTGTACTCAACATGTTCACTGTAATGGCCATGTGAGCTATGATTATAACTTTGTATCCCTTGTAATGGCCAGGTGATCTACTGTCATAACTTTGTACTCAACATGTTCACTGTAATGGCCACGTGAGCTATGATTATAACTTTGTATCCCTTGTAATGGCCAGATGATCTACTGTCATTAACTTTGTACTCAACATGTTCACTGTAATGGCCATGTGAGCTATGATTATAACTTTGTATCCCTGGTAATGGCCAGGTGATCTACTGTCATAACTTTGTACTCAATATGTAATGATGTTCACTGTAATGGCCATGTGAGCTATGATTATAACTTTGTATCCCTTGTAATGGCCAGGTGATCTACTGTCATAACTTTGTACTCAACATGTTCACTGTAATGGCCATGTGAGCTATGATTATAACTTTGTATCCCTTGTAATGGCTAGGTGATCTACTGTCATTAACTTTGTACTCAATATGTTCACTGTAATGGCCATGTGAGCTATGATTATAACTTTGTATCCCTTGTAATGGCCAGGTGATCTACTGTCATAACTTTGTACTCAACATGTTCACTATAATGGCCATGTGAGCTATGATTATAACTTTGTATCCCGTGTAATGGCCAGGTGATCTACTGTCATAACTTTGTACTCAACATGTTCACTGTAATGGCCATGTGAGCTATGATTATAACTTTGTATCCCTTGTAATGGCCAGATGATCTACTGTCATCACTTTGTAATGGGATCATCCCATTAACTGGTTTGACATATTTTTGTGACTGTGTCAAGCCATGACCTGGATTCCCAATGCCATATGACTAGTGGTTTTTTTTTGTGTTCAATAATTTGAGGTGAGAGGTTGTTGATGTTATTGGTGGAATTGACAATTTGTTGGCTATCAATTTTAAAGTTTTCTTCTCATAAACCGATTAAACATGAAAACATTTGATGGTCTTTTCAACAGTCTGTTTTTTTTGTCTTGTTTGGAAATATGAGATGGCTGCCGCCTCAGGACATATCTTATCACAGGTTATATTAGGGTAAAGTTTTAAAATCCTCTGAAACCACAGAAAAATTCAAAAGCAAAAAGAGCATGATTTTTTGTTACTTGGACAATTGCAGGGTATGAATGTGTCTCATTAATTACCTGTATATTTTTTAAGTTTGATGGAGTGCAGGGTAGGAATTTGTTCTAGTAATTGCCAGACCAACTGCCAGTTAAGAAACGGTAGAAATATACATATAAAAGATAATTATGAAAAAGTTTAGTAGCTTCTACCAGGTACTCTGGGTTCCTCCACCAGTAATAGCTGAAAAATCGTTGATATAAGCATAACACAACCATATACATGTACTATAAAAATGCCTCAGAAGTTTACCCTGAAAAGGATCTTTCCATATGCGGTAGCAGATATACCAGGTACTTGTACTACTGTATGATAGGTCCTAAGAAACTTTTATACCTTCATAAATCGACACAAATTTAACAAACTATGTCTTTCACGAAAAACGTATACCCAATACACTTGTAAACAATAAAGTGGAAATTGGAACCTTGAGTTAACTTATTAAAATGCAACTTTCAAGGAAAATAAAATGAGAGATGCACAGTGTCAGAAGAGGAATGTGGTTGAGTTTGGTTAAATCCCATCCGCCAGACCAGAATTGGTAAGACATATTTTAGGATTAACACATGTGTTACTAGAACAATAGTAATCCAGATACTATACGTCTGTTTTTCTATCTATGCAAGTAAAACATAAATCTAGATTTAGGTGACATTTGAACAATTTTCTGCAAAAATAAATATCAAACATATTTTAGATCAACAAAACAATTTAATAAATATATAGATCTACAAATAAAACAGCTACTCTAAATTTATCCCCCCAGATCATTATTTTCCCCTATCCTCGACTAGTACTATTCCTCCCCAATCCCCCCAACTATCACATTTTTTGTTGTATTGATTTGTTTTATCGTTAAAGCACTATGCACATCCGACGTTGCCAAAAGAAAATGATCTAAAGTTCGTTCCGTACATTCTGCAACAAATCTAATAAACGGGTGAATATCACCCATGTTTACCATCTACATGTAGTACTATTCCTCCCCAATCCCCCCAACTATCACATTTTTTGTTGTATTGATTTGTTTTATCGTTAAAGCACTATGCACATCCGACGTTGCCAAAAGAAAATGATCTAAAGTTCGTTCCGTACATTCTGCAACAAATCTAATAAACGGGTGAATATCACCCATGTTTACCATCTGTAGAGTGTCATAATATCTCTGTCTGTCCTCTACCTTTATAATAACAGGTGGATACCCTGCCTGCATAAGTATCAGATTCATTAACAACCGTGATGTTCGGCCATTACCATCATAAAATGGATGAATATATACAAGTTTATAATGAGCTAAAGCTGCATATTCTATCGGGTGGAGTTCTAAAGCTTCAACGGAATTCATCCATTCTATAAAATTATCAATTAAACTTGGGACAGCTGCTGGTGATGGGGGTGTAAAATCCCCGACAAAAACTTGTGTCTGGCGTAATCTACCAGCTTCTGTCAAGTCGACATAACCTAAAACTCTTTTATGGATTTCAAGAATATCTTGAAGAGATATATTTCCTATCTTTTCTAACAATGTACTATTTACATAACTTAAAGCGGCATCTAATCCTAGCACTTCATTTTGTTCAACTAAACTTTTTCCTCCGACGGCAATCCTCGTTTCGATGATTGAACGAGTTTGCATTAACGTCAGTGTGTTCCCCTCTATTGCATTGGAATGATAAATATGTTGAAAATAAGATTCTTTTTTAGCTCTTCTAAGACCAGGATGATTGTGAGGAACTTTAATAAAATGTTTTAATTTTTTGTCAATCCTATTAAAGTTTCTTTGATCTAGTTCATCTACTAATGGTTGAATTCGTTGCTTAGCTACTAATGCTTTAGTATGTTCTGGACATATATGCAATGCTCTCCTAAACATACTATCAGCTAACTTGATATCATCAGCATGTTTTTCTAAGAATTCTCCATAAGCTGTAAGAATGTCCACATGTAATGGATCTAAATTAATTGCATGTTGATACAACTTTAAAGCTTTATCACGTTTTCCTTGGGCTTCCATATCCAGTGCTATGTTCATTGCAGTAACTGCTTCTTTACTGACCCCTGAAATATACAACATTTGGTTGTAAATGATAATTAGGCATATGTCTTAACAGTAATGCTAATTATTTACCAACAGTTTGTTTTTACTATGTGATTATGAAAAGAAAGTTTAAACAGTGATAGTCATCAATTCCACCAATATCAACTAAACGAACAGTCACCTCTCATCTTAAATGAACTCACTGAACACAAAAAAATCATGACATATGATGTTGGAAATCCAAGTCATGGCTTGGGACAGGCACAAAAATGTGGCTGGCCATGTTTTGAACCTGTAACTGGGATCCCAACCCTCTTGATGTTTTTTGTTATCATTTGTTTATGGTGTATGTTTATGTTTTGCTTCTTCTTATAAATTTAACTTATATCCAGGTTTTCCAATAGAAAGTTCCAGATTTAGGATTGACCTATGATGTAAGTCAGGCAGTTGAGCAGACAGCAAGCTGAATCTTGGACATAACTTGACACATCTGATTCTCCAATCCATGAAACTTTATGGTGCCTTCTACCATTGAAAATATGGTCATAAGAAGTAATGACATAAACAACTTCACAAAGTCAAATAATGGTTATGATGTTTAATGCCACTTGCAACAATACTTCAGTTATATTGTGGCGGTCGGTTTTATTTGTAGAGCAAACCAGAGCACCCAGAGAAAACCACTTCACACAACAACAAGTCAAATAAACAATGTGGTACAAATATATGAGGCTGAGAATAGTTTTGTTTACTGAGTTACCCATAATGTTAAGTGACTGGCAATACAGAGTGACTTATCAAAGTGTACATGTTGTACTTTAATGATTGTTGGTCCTTAATATATTGTCCTAAGAGACTGAGTTTATGGTTTTTAATCATGATAATAAACAGGTGCTACCTTCTTAGCTAATAGTCAATTCACTATGGGTATTCACTATCCTTTCTATTGTCATGTCCCTTTTAAATGTTGTTGCGTAGTTCATTTTGTAAAATTTAGTGTGTCATCTTTTTGCATGGAAATGAATCTACAGGTTTTTTTAATTGTTCATATAGATTTGTATTGCCATTGGAGATGAAATTATATAAAAATGGGGGTGGGTTGGGATGCCATTATCTGGTTTAACCCAGCCACATTTTTGTGTGTTTCTCAACCCAGGATCTGGATTTCCATCGACTATTTTTTTGACTTTTTGTGCTTGTTCAATGGTGACAGGTTGGAATTTTGTTTCTCCATAGGATACATCCGAAAAAATATAGGTTGTCATCAACCTCAAGTTTTGCTGGAATATGCCTGGAAAATCACACATGGTATTTTTAAATACATGTAGTATGTTGCTATTGTTGGTGATTCACAGTGTTAGAAATAAGGTGTGGTACAATACAAAAAAGTAATTATAGCCCACAATAAATCCCTACAATATCCAGATTTTTTTAAAAACTTCAATGTACATAAACCTAAAATTCCAAGAGAAGAACGATTCTGCAAATTCTGTACTGAAGTAGAGACAGAAGAACATTTTTTGATATCATGCCATAAATATAAAGATATAAGGAAAACTTTTTTCCAGTCTTATGGTTTAGATCTAAAAGATTCACATAATACTTATTTTTTACTGTCTAAACTTTTAAATCCAAAAAATATTATTGAATGTAATTATTTATATAAATTCATTAGGGATGCATTAGAAATAAGAAACACTTCTTAAAATATGCGTATAACTGTATTATTATATTGTCCATGTGCTTAGGACATGGGGAGGACTTGACCACTACACTACATGTATATTAACCATTGATGTCTGATGTGGTCAACAATGTCATAGTCGACGGCACTTAATTAGTATAAGTATTTAGTATATTTTATGGGCAGTTTTGTTCATTGTATCGACTAACTATATTCATATATATATATTTTTTTTAATGTTATTGTTTATGAATCACTGTAATGACTTTGCCCCTTGTGGGCCCTCTATTGGACAATACAATTCTTATTCTTATACTGCATGTAACTTTTAAATGTTGTTTTGTATATTATCATATGATTTGTAATGGAGAACACTAAGTAATGTAGCCCGGGGTTCTATGGTACTTAATGTTTAACGTCTGTGTAACGTAACTAGTTTTCGGAATTAATCCAAAAATGTTATATTTTATTCCCCGGTGTAGAAACCAATTTTCCCCCACAATTCATTTTATTCTTTGAATTTATTTAAAAATACGTCGCCACTTTTCCCTATGACAACGCCGATGTACCTCCCAGAAATGGTTTCCTATGATATCGCGGTAATTGCAAAATTAATGTTATGGGACACAATGTTTGACAAATCAAGACATCGTTTATAAATACTAAATCAAGGTGAATATCTGGCAAACTTATACCATAAAGAAAATCTTGATAATTTATCACATTTAATAAAGTAAAGTTTCTTTGAAATAACAAATGTAACGAAGTTGAGTCAATTTAATGTAACGTTACGTTGGTTAATATGTTTTCATAGCTTAATTTTTCCATCAACTTTGTCGGTCTAGAAAGTAACTAAAAACAGCACCAAAAATCCCAAATCGGGTTGAAATGAAACGTAAACAAACGGACGACATTTCTAAAAAAAAAATAGCAGACGAATTATGATAACTATGGTTTAATTATTGGACATTTTACAAAGCATGGTATCAGGGTAAAATAAAAATGTCCGCTATTCTAAGGAAAAGATAAAAATACGTGTACTTACAAAAATTCAAGACATTTGGACAGAATGACCAGACGATTCGATAAATGTGACTGTTGTGTTTATGAATATATAAATAGAAAAACCGGTAGGTGGCGCTGCAGTGTATAGGAACAGACAAAATAAATACCGCGGTATCATAGAACCCGCGGTACCATAGGAAGGGAGTATACCGTTATTATTATGCTATTAGTTATCTTTAATAAAGAATTGAATTGAATTGAATAATACTTTTCTATATGATATTTTTACCTGGGTTTGGTGGAACCAGTCGTTGACTGACTCTTAGAATTACTGAAGTATCATGATTTGACAGTACGTTTCCAACTCTTAGTTGTGGTTTTCCTGAATTGGGAAACACTGACAACCAGATTGCCGGTATAAAACTGGAAAAATAAGCAACAGCTATGCCCGTCAGAAACACTGTGATTAGTATAGATGTTTTTATCATTGGTTTCGATAAAAGGTCAGTGAGTTTTATACGATTATCTTTTGAAAATCGTATAAAACAAATCTCTTCCATGTTCATTCATAATGTTTCAGGTTTGACGTTTCATCATCAATGTCAAGGCCACAGAATTCGAAGCGGAAACGAAAGTTGGCAATCTCCGATTGGTAGAAAATTAGGTAGTTAGTAAAAGTGGTAACCCGGGCCCGGGTCCGGTTCCAAAAACCCGGGCCCAAATTCGTATTTTCTTTATTACATCTTTATTAAGGCATTAATTTTAATAAAATTTGAGCATAATGCATAAAATTATGTATTTTATCACATTTTTTAAACAAATGTAAAAAAAAAAAGTTTTTATACGAAATATCGGCAATATAAGTTTTCCAAGTTAGTAAAAGTTGTAACCCGGGCCAAGACGAAATTTTCAGTTAATCAATGATTGCACTTTATTACTTCTTTAAAATTCTTGAAATTTTGTAAAGCCATACTTCAATACAACAACAACAAATATATTTTATCAATTTAAGAAAAAAAGCTTTCTTTTTTCTCTACGATGCAATATTAATATATTATGATTTGTAAACAAAGACTGGTCACGTGGGTGCACAGGTAACTGGGTGTACAGGTAAATATTGATACTAATACACAATGAAACAAATATTTTTTTATTTTTTGTAAAGTATATACTGATATCTCAAGCTGACCAAAATTTGAATCGATTATAATGAGTAGTAAAAAAGATATAGACGATCATATCTTTTCAGGTCAATTTTCAAGTCATTAGTGTAACCTCCGGCCCGGGTTACAACTTTTATCAGAATCTAAAATGCTCCCATAATGACAAAAGAGAACATTACAATTGAATTTAAAATATTTTTTACATTTCTTTAACACTGAAAAATGTTCATTCTGAATATTGTGAAGTTTTAACGAGAAATAAAGGTGTAATCATCGATTAATTGAAAATTTTGCCTGGGCCCGGGTTACAACTTTTACTAACTTCGAAAACTTGAATTGCCGATATTTCGTTATAAAAACTATTTTTTTTTATATTTTTTATAAAAAATATGATAAAATACATAATTTTATGCATTATGTTCAAATTTTATTAAAATTAATGTCTTAATAAAGATGTAATAAAGAAAATACGAATTTGGAACCGGACCCGGGCCCGGGTTACCACTTTTACTAACCACCGAAAATTAAGGGATGGTCTAAAAACAAGACGGAGAAAAACAGGACGGGCAAATTCTGATATATTTTTAGACATAACTTTTTTATTACTTGAGCTTTTTTTTAATTTAAATTGATTTGTAAAGTAGAAACAAATATCTAACGTTTGCTATAAAATTTATTTCGAAATACTGAAAGATGAATTCAAAATCTTGACAGGACGGACTTTTTCGCGGAACAAAATGGCGAGAAAATTATCAGTGTTCTCGTCTTTGATGTGAAATTATTCTTTTAATAATAATTTCTGTCAGAAGATAATTATATATTTGGAAAGGTTGTACAATAAGCTTTATTTTGATATAAAGTTTATTTCGAAATACTGGAAGATGAATTCAAAATCTTGACAGGACGGACTTTTTCACGGAACAAAATGGCGAGAAAATTATCAGTGTTTTCGTCTTTGATGTGAAATTATTCTTTTAATAATAATTTCTGTCAGAAGATAATTATATATTTGGAAAGGTTGTACAATAAGCTTTATTTTGATATAAAGTTTATTTCGAAATATTGAAAGATGAATTCAAAATCTTGACAGGACGGACTTTTTCACGGAACAAAATGGCGAGAAAATTATCAGTGTTTTCGTCTTTGATGTGAAATTATTCTTTTAATAATAATTTCTGTCAGAAGATAATTATATATTTGGAAAGGTTGTATAATAAGCTTTATTTTGATATAAAGTTTATTTCGAAATACTGGAAGATGAATTCAAAATCTTGACAGGACGGACTTTTTCACGGAACAAAATGGCGAGAAAATTATCAGTGTTTTCGTCTTTGATGTGAAATTATTCTTTTAATAATAATTTCTGTCAGAAGATAATTATATATTTGGAAAGGTTGTACAATAAGCTTTATTTTGATATAAAGTTTATTTCGAAATATTGAAAGATGAATTCAAAATCTTGACAGGACGGACTTTTTCACGGAACAAAATGGCGAGAAAATTATCAGTGTTTTCGTCTTTGATGTGAAATTATTCTTTTAATAATAATTTCTGTCAGAAGATAATTATATATTTGGAAAGGTTGTATAATAAGCTTTATTTTGATATAAAGTTTATTTCGAAATACTGGAAGATGAATTCAAAATCTTGACAGGACGGACTTTTTCACGGAACAAAATGGCGAGAAAATTATCAGTGTTTTCGTCTTTGATGTGAAATTATTCTTTTAATAATAATTTCTGTCAGAAGATAATTATATATTTGGAAAGGTTGTATAATAAGCTTTATTGTGATATAAAGTTTATTTCGAAATACTGGAAGATGAATTCAAAATCTTGACAGGACGGACTTTTTCACGGAACAAAATGGCGAGAAAATTATCAGTGTTCTCGTCTTTGATGTGAAATTATTCTTTTAATAATAATTTCTGTCAAAAGATGATTATATATTTGGAAAGTGTTTAAAAACAGCTTTATTTTGATACATCTATCTATTTTTTTTTAAAACCTATAAAGTATAAAAATCTTGACAGGGCGAACTTTTACCAGCACCTCGAAAGTGAGTCCAGAACAAAGAACAAGAGTCCAGAAGCACAAAATGATATTTAAATGGATGATTATGATTTCTATCAAATAAATTTATATGTTTTTAATAAATTGCATATATATCTTATAAATTACAGTGGCTTTTAAGATTATTATTATTTATTCTCCTTTCTTTCCGTGCGACATGAACGTGTCCGCGGCAGATTTCAGGAACTACTGAACAGAAATTCATGAAACTTGGTGGAGTTATAGATATATGTTTCTAGTTGGTCCTAAAGTTTTCAGTTTGTGGTAAAGGGGGTCAAAGTCATATTTTGAGGGGTTCAAATGGTGTGGGGTTACTATACAATCCTATGGGAAAGTTGAAATTTCGTACATTAATGTTGATAACTTCTAAATGGATAATGATAGAGACATAAAATTTGACATAGTGATAGGTCACCGTTAGAGGAGCAATTCTGCGTTGTCAAAATTTTCCAAAATGGCCGTCACAATACCACAAAAATTCAATATTAAACAAGATGTTGCACGCTACGTCATGCTAAGAATACCCCCACTCGTTCATTTGTAAGTCGCACGGTAAACAGGAAGTATATGTGCGGTAAACCTGGAAAGGGGAGACACGGCACAAATCACCATGCCAAAGCCAAATATCAAATATAAAATCATTTCTTCCAGTAGAAGCTGAGTTAAACTGTTACGAAAGTTTTCATTACGGCAAACATGAAAAATTCTAAGTCGCACTGTAAACAGGAAGTAGATGTGCGGTAAACCTGGAAAGGGGAGACACGGTACAAGTCACCATGCCAAAGCCATATATCAAATATATAATCATTTCTTCCAGTAGAAGCTGAGATATCTGTTACGAAAGTGTGAACGGACGGAAGGACGGACAAGGTGATTGCAATATGAGTGGGGGTATACAATTCGTATGTAGGTAGATTATGATGTTCTGAATTCCCGACATCGCAAAATTTCTACCAGTCTCCATTTTCAAAATGGCCACCACAATACCGCAAAAAATCAAGCTCAGGATTTGTCATAAGGCAAAGTGTTCATATAAACCTGTTGTCAGTGTCCGGTTTGGGAGACTTCCACAATCGTTAGATTATAATCATATCTTGTTTTCCGTGCAACGGAAATTGTTAAGTAGTTACGATTGTGTCGGACTATTGAACTGTCGGACCATAACTACGCACCCGTTTATTTAATTTAGGATGTTTTAATTGTATGATTTTAGTAATTACTAATAATTAAAAGTGTCAGTGTGGCTTGTGTTTACTGCAATACCATGTGTTAGTAGAATCTGGGCTTGCACATGATTTATGGGGGTCGTCTCATTACTCCGACAGTCATTACTCCGACAGTTATTTCTCCGACACTCATAACTCCGAGTCATTACTCCGATAGTCATTACTCCGACACTCATTGATACTCCGACCATGCATCCCGGTGTCGTAAAATTTTTAGCTACCCATGAAAATTAGCTACCTCAAATTTCCGGTAGCTAATTTTCATACGGCGGAGCATAATAATTAGCTACCTATGAAAATTAGCTACTTGTAGCATAAACTTATAGGATTTGTCTCCCTTATTATGTTTACCAAAATACAGATTGTGTATTTCCAATGGAGAGATGCATGTACATAAACAGGAAAAGAGTTACTGATTGACAAAGAGAGACATATAGATCTCAGGGGCGGATCCAGGGGGGGGGGGGGGGGCGCCCCCCTAAAATTGGAAAAAATATGATTTTTTTGGCGTAAAATCGTGATTTTTCACACGAAATACCCCAAAAATTTTCGTGCCTCCCTCCGCTCGGCGCATTTTTTTTAAGTGCGCCCCCCTCCCTAGCTTGAAATCCTGGATCTGTACACAATATAAAATAAAATAAACAATAGATATTAGTGGTGTTCATAGTTGAAAAACAAAATGCTACCTATATGGCTGTATAGCATGTGATTAAGTTACAAACTATCTTTTTTCAATTTACAATTGCGATGTATCATTTTTACAGCTATTAAAAAATAGATTGGTGGACTATATATGGTAGAATTTAATATTTATGTGATGTTCAAACTATGCAAATTATTCTTTAACTTAATAAGATCATATATGATAATTATCAATCACACTTTTATTATTGCTAACCGTGTTACCCTCTTGAAATAAAGAAATTAACTCATTTACTTACTTATTGACACTATCTTCTGAATTCAAGAAATAAATAAAATTATGTTCCATATATATTTAATAATGAAAGTTGAGAACTTTATTTATTACAATATTAAAGAACTGGTAGCTATTAGATTAATTTCAATTCGAAACTGAAACTATTTGCACACTCTTGATGACAATTTCTTATTTGGATTTTGTAAAAATAGAACCCTAAATCATAAATTTCCAACAGAATGTGGAAGATGGCAAAATATGTGGTTTGACCCGATCGGGACTCGAACCCACGATCTACGCATTCGAGGCGAGCACGCTAACGATTACACTACCGATGAGAGTCTTTGGTGAGCATTTCTGGTCTGTTTCTCAGCGAATACATATATTGTCCAGGGGCGGATCCAGGATTTCAAGTTAGGGGGGGTAAATTTTTTAAAATTGCGCCGAGCGGAGGGAGGCGCGAAAAATTTTGGGGTATTTCGTGTGAAAAATCACTATTTTATGCCAAAAAATCTTATTTTTTTCAAATTTTAGGTGGGGGGGGGGGGGGGGGGGGGGGGGCGCCGAATGCCCCCCCCCCCCCTGGATCCGCCCCTGTTGTCTACATAAATGACAATAGATAACGTAACAATACAAAATACATTGCGCAACGCACGGTCAACTTTTCGCGCTTTCACAATCCTTCGGCAGAAGACACATGAAAAGCGACTTTTTGAGTACATGCATATAAACAAATTCATATTTCAAAACAAAGATTATCAACTGGTATTTGTTGCTTATAATGCAAAGCACGCAGAATTAAGGAGAAAGAGCAAAGACTGGTTGCTTCGGAATCAGGATAATGTGTCAGAGTGGAGCGACATGTATATCCGCGGACTGTTGTTTCCGTTAGCTAACACTATAAAAAAAAACTAAGCGTGTTGGTCTAGAAAAAAGCGGACATCATCATCATCTCATTAACTTGGTCTCGCCATGATATAGCTATAAAATTGCTGAGTTGTCGTTAAAAAACAATCGCTCACTAAAGCTGTTACGTACAGTTTTTATATTTCCCCGACAATGTACGTATATTGTGTTTATTCTGCAATGTCTTATAGTTAAAAAAAAAACAACTGGCAAATTGTCTAAAAAGAGCAGAAACAGACATCGTTCTAAGCGTTTTAGACGTCCGCGCTTATAGTGTAAGTTTCTCGGCGTCGCTCGACATGAATCAGTTACCAGAAAAACTATATCTTGGTCAAAATCTTAAGCAATATGTGATGAAAGAAGCTGTTATATATAAAATCCTTAGGTACAGACAAAACAGATGTCACACCAATGAGGAGCGATGGACAGATCACAGCTGACACAAAGCAAAAATCCAACATCCCCAACAGTGTCAGTCCGTATTCACCGTAGAATCACAAGACAACATCCCCGACTGCACCAAAACCCACATCATAAAAACAGCACTCCCAATATCTCTACCAGGTGTAAAAGAAACTCCTACATAACATCAATACCTATAGATTTTGTGCTCCCAAAACTATTAAATTATTTGGCTTTCCAATCTTTTGATCTTGAGCTACCTGATGAAGGTTATTCCAGAAACGTTCATGTGCACTAAATTTTATATCTACGTTTTTATTACCTCTTTTTAGCAATGTAGCTATCTGAATGTTTTCTTTGAAAACAAGATACACTCATTGTTTAATATGATAGATACAAAATGTATGTAAAATTTCCAGGTAAATTAGTTACCTGTATCTCTTATGAAAATTATGTGTACAGAACTAAGTCAGATTGATAAAAAGTGCATTCATGTTGGGTTTTTGTCTTTCTTTTTGATATTTTTGATTGGTTTGTTTTGTTTTGTATTTGTTTGTTTTTGATAACAGATTAATATCTAATTTTATTTCTGTTTTTTTTTCTGTTTTGAGGATATAACTTCAGAAGGGCCTACAAATTTATACATCTTGGAATAACAGTAGTACTTTAGGGTGCCTGCATCCTAATTTCTTATGTACATGTATCTCTATTCTTTATCAATAAATGTTTAGAGGTTTGTGTTTGTATTGAATCTGGGCCTTGACGGGAGAGAGGTTTAAAGAGCTGCCTACACCTCATTTATCTTTCACTGCACTGTTCATCACTTGGATGATGTACTCAACCTTTAGAAAGTAGATTGCCAGACGCTGGTACAACATATGAATATGTCTGTAATGTCATTGAATATAGCTCAAATAAATATTTTGCATCATGCTGGTATGTTTTGTAAGTACAGATACTTGTATCACACATACTTGCCAATTTAATAATTAAATAACAGCCATATATACATGATAATATCTCACACACAAAGTATCTTAACACAAGTTATTTCTTAAAGATTTTATTGAAAAACTCAGACAGGCATGGTGGAACATTAGCATACATATAATACAATACAATATATAGACTAGAGGCTCAGTAGGTTGAGAATATTTTTTAGAAATCAACCAATCAGCAACAAGAATTGCCTGTGGTGGACATGTTTGTTAACGGATCGAGACGAAATGAGCATTCTTTATAGAGGGCCTTCCATAGCTGCTACCTATCAAGTTTCGGTTCATTTTGCCAAGCGGTTTCAGAGGAGAAGATGTTTTATGAATCGACCAATCAGCAACACGAATTGCCTGTGCTGGCCATGTTTGTTAACACATCCAAAATGAGCAATCTTTATAGAGGGTCTTCCATAGATGCTACCTACCACGTTTCGGTTCATTTGGCCAAGTGGTTTCGGAGTAGAAGATTTTTAGGGAATCTACCAATCAGCAACATGAATTGCCTGTGCTGGCCATGTTTGTTAACGGATCCAAATGAGCAATCTTTATAGAGGGCCTTCCATAGATGCTACCTACCACGTTTCGGTTCATTTGGCCAAACAGTTTCAGAGTAGAAGATGTTTTAGGAATCGACCAATCAGCAACAAGAATTGCCTGTGCTGGCCATGTTTGTTAACGGATCCCAAATGAGCAATCTTTATAGAGGGCCTTCCATAGATGCTACCTACCACGTTTCGGTTCATTTGGCCAAACAGTTTCAGAGTAGAAGATGTTTTAGGAATCGACCAATCAGCAACAAGAATTGCCTGTGCTGGCCATGTTTGTTAACGGATCCAAATGAGCAATCTTTATAGAGGGCCTTCCATAGATGCTACCTACCACGTTTCGGTTCATTTGGCCAAACAGTTTCAGAGTAGAAGATGTTTTAGGAATCGACCAATCAGCAACAAGAATTGCCTGTGCTGGCCATGTTTGTTAACGGATCCCAAATGAGCAATCTTTATAGAGGGCCTTCCATAGATGCTACCTACCACGTTTCGGTTCATTTGGCGAAACAGTTTCAGAGTAGAAGATGTTTTAGGAATCGACCAATCAGCAACAAGAATTGCCTGTGCCGACCATGTTTGCTAAGGGATCAGGACTAAATGAGCAATCTTTACAGAGGGCCTTCCATAGATGCTTCCTACCAAATTAGGTTTTTTTTAGGAATCGACCAATCAGCATCAAGAACTGCCTGTGGCGGCCATGTTTGCTACGAATTGAGCCGAAATGAACAATCTTTATAGAGGACCTTCCATATATGCTTCATACCCAGTTTCAATTCATTTGGCCAAGCGGTTTCAGAGATTTTTAGAAATTGACCAACCAGAAACAATAACTGCCTATGGCTATTCGATTTCAGAGGTGAAAATTTTTTAGAAATCAACCAATCAGCAATAAGAATTGCCTATGGTGGCCATGTTTGTTAATGGATCATGACGAAATGAAAAATCTTTATAGAGAACCTTGCATAGATGCTTCCTATTAAGCTTCAGTTCATTGAGCTAAGGGGTTTCAGAGCAGAAGATTAAAATGTGAATAGTTTACAGACGGACGACGGATCAAATGATCGCAATAGCTCACGTTCCCTTTGACAACGTCTGCTCAAAAGCTTTGATGAATACCAGAGTACAACACAAATTCTAACACGACGTCCTTCTTACGCTTTGTAGACAAAAAAGGAATTTGTCACATGATTTAAATGGAAAAGACTGCAATTTGTAGGGGGAAAAAATTTCTAAATCGAACTTAAAGCAAACAAATTTATATTTGATTTGGTTGGAGATACCGGTATGTATAATTAAGACAGGAAGTTTTCAAAGGAATTTAATGAATAAAAACTACCTACAAATTTGGTTTCATTCAACTACTTTTATCTCGGAAACTACAAAAAACTAAGTCAAATCTATTTAAAAAATCCAGCAGTAAATTTCATATTCCTCCCAAACTCCAATTGACCAAGTGGTTTCAGAGAAGTTTAAATGCAAGAGTTTACAGATGACAGACGCAAAGTGACGACAATATCTCACACGAGTTGATGATGACCATGCACACCAAATAATGACATTTCACACAACCCTTTGTGTACATCATTTAAATGAACAAATGTCACAAATGAAGCGATAGTCTTCTTGGTTTACTTCGTTGAATGTTTTCTGAATGGTGGTACACTGGAAATGCTGCCACCAATGACAAGATTCACACTGGACCTGAAACATAAACAAAAGATTATGGGCAGGTAGCTAATTTTCATGGACCATGAAACGAAGGAATGCGAGGTAGCTATTTTTTATGGGCAGGTAGCTAATTTTCATGGACCATGAAACGAAGGAATGAGAGGTAGCTAATTTTTATGGGCAGGTAGCTAATTTTCATGGACCATGAAACGAAGGAATGCGAGGTAGCTAATTTTTATGTGCAGGTAGCTAATTTTCATGGACCATGAAACGAAGGAATGCGAGGTAGCTAATTTTTATGGGCAGGTAGCTAATTTTCATGGACCATGAAACGAAGGAATGCGAGGTAGCTAATTTTTATGTGCAGGTAGCTAATTTTCATGGACCATGAAACGAAGGAATGCGAGGTAGCTAATTTTCATGGGCAGGTAGCTAATTTTCATGGACCATGAAACGAAGGAATGCGAGGTAGCTAATTTTCATGGGCAGGTAGCTAATTTTCATGGACCATGAAACGAAGGAATGAGAGGTAGCTAATTTTTATGGGCAGGTAGCTAATTTTCATGGACCATGAAACGAAGGAATGCGAGGTAGCTAATTTTCATGGGCAGGTAGCTAATTTTCATGGACCATGAAACGAAGGAATGCGAGGTAGCTAATGTTTATGTGCAGGTAGCTAATTTTCATGGACCATGAAACGAAGGAATGAGAGGTAGCTAATTTTCATGGGCAGGTAGCTAATTTTCATGGACCATGAAACGAAGGAATGAGAGGTAGCTAATTTTTATAGGCAGGTAGCTAATTTTCATGGACCATGAAACGAAGGAATGCGAGGTAGCTAATTTTTATGGGCAGGTAGCTAATTTTCATGGACCATGAAACGAAGGAATGCGAGGTAGCTAATTTTCATGGGCAGGTAGCTAATTTTCATGGACCATGAAACGAAGGAATGCGAGGTAGCTAATTTTCATGGGCAGGTAGCTAATTTTCATGAACCATGAAACGAAGGAATGAGAGGTAGCTAATTTTTATAGGCAGGTAGCTAATTTTCATGGACCATGAAACGAAGGAATGAGAGGTAGCTAATTTTTATGGGCAGGTAGCTAATTTTCATGGACCATGAAACGAAGGAATGCGAGGTAGCTAATTTTCATGGGCAGGTAGCTAATTTTCATGGACCATGAAACGAAGGAATGAGAGGTAGCTAATTTTCATGGGCAGGTAGCTAATTTTCATGGACCATGAAACGAAGGAATGTGAGGTAGCTAATTTTCATGGGCAGGTAGCTAATTTTCATGGACCATGAAACGAAGGAATGAGAGGTAGCTAATTTTTATAGGCAGGTAGCTAATTTTCATGGACCATGAAACGAAGGAATGAGAGGTAGCTAATTTTTATGGGCAGGTAGCTAATTTTCATGGACCATGAAACGAAGGAATGCGAGGTAGCTAATTTTCATGGACCATGACCATGAAACGAAGGAATGCGAGGTAGCTAATTTTCATGGGCAGGTAGCTAATTTTCATGAACCATGAAACGAAGGAATGAGAGGTAGCTAATTTTTATAGGCAGGTAGCTAATTTTCATGGACCATGAAACGAAGGAATGAGAGGTAGCTAATTTTTATGGGCAGGTAGCTAATTTTCATGGACCATGAAACGAAGGAATGCGAGGTAGCTAATTTTCATGGGCAGGTAGCTAATTTTCATGGACCATGAAACGAAGGAATGAGAGGTAGCTAATTTTCATGGGCAGGTAGCTAATTTTCATGGACCATGAAACGAAGGAATGCGAGGTAGCTAATTTTCATGGGCAGGTAGCTAATTTTCATGGACCATGAAACGAAGGAATGAGAGGTAGCTAATTTTTATAGGCAGGTAGCTAATTTTCATGGACCATGAAACGAAGAAATGAGAGGTAGCTAATTTTTATGGGCAGGTAGCTAATTTTCATGGACCATGAAACGAAGGAATGCGAGGTAGCTAATTTCATGGGCAGGTAGCTAATTTTCATGGACCATGAAACGAAGGAATGAGAGGTAGCTAATTTTCATGGGCAGGTAGCTAATTTTCATGGACCATGAAACGAAGGAATGAGAGGTAGCTAATTTTCATGGGCAGGTAGCTAATTTTCATGGACCATGAAACGAAGGAATGCGAGGTAGCTAATTTTCATGGGCAGGTAGCTAATTTTCATGGACCATGAAACGAAGGAATGAGAGGTAGCTAATTTTTATAGGCAGGTAGCTAATTTTCATGGACCATGAAACGAAGGAATGAGAGGTAGCTAATTTTTATGGGCAGGTAGCTAATTTTCATGGACCATGAAACGAAGGAATGCGAGGTAGCTAATTTCATGGGCAGGTAGCTAATTTTCATGGACCATGAAACGAAGGAATGAGAGGTAGCTAATTTTCATGGGCAGGTAGCTAATTTTCATGGACCATGAAACGAAGGAATGAGAGGTAGCTAATTTTTATGGGCAGGTAGCTAATTTTCATGGACCATGAAACGAAGGAATGCGAGGTAGCTAATTTTCATGGGCAGGTAGCTAATTTTCATGGACCATGAAACGAAGGAATGAGAGGTAGCTAATTTTCATGGGCAAACTTCTGATGCTTATGCTTATGTTTGAATGGTGCCGGGTAGTTTATTTTCATGGAACACGTCATGACTCCTATTCCATGCAATGAAGAAAGGTCGAGTAGCTAATTTTCATGGACAAGCTTCAGATGCTTATGCTCATGTTTGAACGGTGCAAGGTAGTTTATTTTCATGGATAACACTTTGAAACCTATGTCATACACTGGACAGATGCAAGGTAGCTTATATTCATGGAAAACTTCACGACTTCTATCCCATGTAATGAAGAAATTATGCTGACTAGTCTCTGCCTTTATTCTTTTACGCCATGTGCCAATATAAATTGTATAGTTTTTGGTTTGATCAGATCGTTGATCGAAACCACGATCTACCGCACATGATGCGAGTACTCGTAACTATTTCACCACAGGAGCGTTATTGCTTGTTATAACAAAGCATCTTATTTCTTTGGAATGGATATAGTATAAACATAGTTTATTAATTAATTCAATATTACACATTATGATAATACACATATAAATGGAATAGATATACACATTTTTGTATATATGCAAAGCAGAAAATGCATTATGTACAGATAAATAATATGGTGATTGATATATAGAAACTTGTTCATGTCACTATAAATATATAATTTTTTAAAAATAT
Source organism: Bathymodiolus brooksi (assembly GCA_963680875.1). Taxonomy (NCBI): domain Eukaryota; kingdom Metazoa; phylum Mollusca; class Bivalvia; order Mytilida; family Modiolidae; genus Bathymodiolus; species Bathymodiolus brooksi. Next base: position 70,573,098 of record OY804585.1, on the reverse strand, counting down.
TATTAGACTTGAATTTATTTATATTATATATATATATAAAACCCCGCGGGAACCCCGGTGTATAGAAATGGGACCGAGAGCTTCTTCGGCTTGAAGGGGCGTCCGTCGGTTGTGCGGGATGTATAAATTCACAACCAACCCGTCCTTCGGACGAGACGTAAATAAAACCGAGGTCCCGTGTTGAGAGATTGCCATCCTCTTCGCACGTTAAAGAACCCAGTATGCTCAGGATGAGACCTGTTGCACTGGCTAAATTATTCGTCCCTACCCATACACCTTTCCTTGTTTCGAGTCCCGTGGCGTTTAAATTTTTAAATGTTCTCGTCCTGAATATAGCTGAAAAATTGCTCGCTGGACGTTAAACACCAACCAAGCAATCAATCAATCAATCAACCAATCAATCATATATTTTATATCGAAATAACTTATTTTCATCCAGATTTTGCTCCATGTAAACAAGGATTTATATATATATATATATATAAATCCTTGGTGTAAATGAATGAATAGGAGTTTGCTATCAATTTCTTGGATAAATTTATCTAATTAAATAGATTTCCTCGCCTACATCCACCCCCCTTTTTTCGTTCAAAAATACTAATTACCAAGAATCTATCAAAACATGGCAAAAGGGGAATAACTGGCATAGTACTTTTAATGTATCGTTAAGGTAGCTAATTTTCATGGCTATCATTTGGAACACCTTTGTGGTTTACAAAAATCTAGTTCCGAACGTCAAAAAGTAGCTAATAATTATGGTAGCTAATAATTATAGGACACCGGACTGTATCATCATATCCTATCTAATCGCAACTCCAAACAACTATAGGATAATTGCAGGGAGTGGATATTGAAAATATGATCAAGAGTGCCGCAAAACGCATCAGATTAAACGAGTGTGCGGAACTTGCTACGCGCACGAGTTTAATCTGAATGCGTTTCGGCACGAGTGATCATTACATATATTCAATATTCACGACGTGCAGTGATTATTATATTTATTTCATTGACGAAAATAAAAGACATAGACGAAAATTTAGATGAACTATGTTTTCAGTGTTCCTGTGCGTCAATGTTTACTTAGCGACGTCGCTTAGGACATATGTCTTTGACCATACCTTTTAACATGTTTTACTATATTACTCTGAAATATGGGAACTTTTTATTAGAAACTTTGGACACTTTTCCCTTGTTGAAGGATGCATACACACAGTCCAGAAAATTATATGAAAACCGGATATCCTGTTACCTGTTACCTATCTTGAATCTTCATCCACTGTCTGGATAACCGTTGTTGCCAACGTATTCACCACTGAAGTCCAGAATCATAAATGTCTGGTATGGTGTGCCCCTATCACTTATCCCTAACTTATCTCTAAAATATCCCTATCTAGTTTAAAACGGTTTTAAAAGTATTTAAAAGTATTTATTTCTATATACACGAGTCATAAAAGAGTCATTTGTACTAATAAAAGGTAAAAAGAACAACTTCTAGCGTGACGATGGATGGTACGTTATTATATACATTGTCCACTAATCTTCATTTCAAAACCGTTAAAATGTCCTGGCATATCCAATTAAAATTGTTGAAAAGAAAAAGTTATTCATTACGAGATTCAGCAAGCTTTCACCCTGCTAAATCTTATATATATATATATTTATATGCCTAATCTGCATCTATCTGCTCTCGAACGGTGTCGATATCTTATTAATCCTCATCGTTTTCTAGATCCTATGTATGATACCGTAGTTATTTAGTGTAATCGTTGCTGGTACAGTTTATAACATAAACCTCTGGATAAGGTTTCTAAATAGCTCCTTTCCTTGAGTGGTATAAAGTCAAATTTTGTAGAGTCAATTAGTAGCTGTAGCATATTTTGATCCTCCAGTAGGTCTGTGACATAAGGTGTCAGATTCTCATTTGTTTCCAGATATGAAAAAACTTTATCCATGAATGGTTTTCTTACTTCCTGTAGGTTTGCACATTGCAGTATGAAATGAGCCGTGTTTTCAGTCTCTTTTTTGCACATAGGACAAAGGGAGCTGACTTCACCTTTCCTTGCAAATCCTCTTGGTATGGTGCTTTACAACAAATTTTGAATAACATTCCTAAGCTATCCTGAATTTTGAGGAAAATATGACGGGAATCGAAGAAACAAACTAATCGGAGAAAGCATTTTTATTAGATCTATATGAAATAATATTTTCTTTTGTAAAAAATATTTTGTTGGGCCGCGCTGAAAAGCTTTAAAAACAATAGAGCTGCATACGAAAAAACTTCCGACTCCAGGATAAAGACCATGCCCCTTTCAAGTTAAATGGGCAGTCCCGTACTGCATTTGGATTGCTAAAAGCGCCAGAATTGCAAAGACTATCGGTCACTATCGAAGTATTAAGAGTCGGAGTAATGATTGTCGTAGTATTGAGTGTCGGAGTAATGACTGTCGGAGTATTGAGTGTCGGAGTAATGACTGTCGGAATATTGAGTGTCGGAGTAATGACTGTCGGAGTATTGAGTGTAGGAGTAATGACTGTCGGAGTATTGAGTGTCGGAGTAATGACTGTCGGAGTATTGAGTGTCGGAGTAATAAGTGTCGGAGTAATGACTGTCGGAGTATTGAGTGTCGGAGTAATGACTGTCGTAGTAATGACTGTCGGAGTATTGACTGTCGGAGTATTGAGTGTCGGAGTAATGACTGTCGGAGTATTGAGTGTCGGAGTAATGACTGTCGGAGTATTGAGTGTCGGAGTAATGACTGTCGGAGTATTGAGTGTCGGAGTAATGACTGTCGGAGTATTGAGTGTCGGAGTAATGACTGTCGGAGTATTGAGTGTCGGAGTAATGACTGTCGGAGTATTGAGTGTCGGAGTAATGACATTATCCCGATTTATGTTTCCATGTGTTGCATGTCTTAATTCCGTCCCTTTGTCCATTCACACCCAACCATATTTTGTATGCATTCAGTCTCCCTACAGTCACAATTTGTTTCAATTATAAAATTTGTTGATTCAACTTTAGATTTCTTTGACATGTAACATTTTGGAAATAGTGTGAATTGATTCTTTTCTAAGCACGATGTTAGATCAAACACAAGAACACTAATAATTTTCTCGCCATCTTGTTCCGTGAAAAAGTCCGTCCTGTCAAGATTTTGAATTCATCTTTCAGTATTTCGAAATAAACTTTATATCAAAATAAAGCTTATTGTACAAGCTTTCCAAATATATAATTATCTTTTGACAGAAATTATTATTAAAAGAATAATTTGACATCAAAGACAAGAACACTGATAATTTTCTCGCCATTTTGTTCCGTGAAAAAGTCCGTCCTGTCAAGATTTTGAATTCATCTTTCAGTATTTCGAAATAAACTTCATATCAAAATAAAGCTTATTGTACAACCTTTCCAAATATATAATTATCTTTTGACAGAAATTATTATTAAAAGAATAATTTGACATCAAAGACAAGAACACTGATAATTTTCTCGCCATTTTGTTCCGTGAAAAAGTCCGTCCTGTCAAGATTTTGAATTCATCTTTCAGTATTTCGAAATAAACTTTATATCAAGATAAAGCTTATTGTACAACCTTTCCAAATATATAATTATCTTTTGACAGAAATTATTATTAAAAGAATAATTTGACATCAAAGACGAGAACACTGATCATTTTCTCGCCATTTTATTCCGTGAAAAAGTTCGTCCTGTCAAGATTTTGAATTCATCTTCCAGTATTCCGAAATAAACTTTATATCAAAATAAAGCTTATTGTACAAGCTTTCCAAATATATAATTATCTTCTGACAGAAATTATTATTAAAAGAATAATTTCACATCAAAGACGAAAACACTGATAATTTTCTCGCCATTTTATTCCGTGAAAAAGTCCGTCCTGTCAAGATTTTGAATTCATCTTTCAGTATTTCGAAATAAACGTTATATCAAAATAAAGCTTATTGTACAACCTTTCCAAATATATAATTATCTTTTGACAGAAATTATCATTAAAAGAATAATTTCACATCAAAGACGAGAACACTGATAATTTTCTCGCCATTTTGTTCCGTGAAAAAATCCGTCCTGTCAAGATTTTGAATTCATCTTCCAGTATTTCGAAATAAACTTTATATCAAAATAAAGCTTATTGTACAACCTTTCCAAATATATAATTATCTTTTGACAGAAATTATTATTAAAAGAATAATTTCACATCAAAGACAAGAACACTGATAATTTTCTCGCCATTTTGTTCCGCGAAAAAGTCCGTCCTGGCAAGATTTTGAATTCATCTTTCAGTATTTCCAGATTGTACAAGCTTTTCAAATATATAATTATCTTCTGACAGAAATTATTATTAAAAGAATAATTTCACATCAAAAACGAGAACACTGATAATTTTCTCGCCATTTTGTTCCGTGAAAAAGTCCGTCCTGTCAAGATTTTGAATTCATCTTTCCGTATTTCCAGATAAACGTTATATCAAAATAAAGCTTATTGTACAAGCTTTCCAAATATATAATTATCTTCTGACAGAAATTATTATTAAAAGAATAATTTCACATCAAAAACGAGAACACTGTTAATTTTCTCGCCATTTTGTTCGTGAAAAAGTCCGTCCTGTCAAGATTTTGAATTCATCTTTCAATATTTCCAAATAAATTTTATAGCAAACGTTAGATATTTGTTTCTACTTTACAAATCAATTTAAATTTGAAAAAAAGCTCATGTAATAAAAAAGTTATGTCTAAAAATATATCAAAATTTGTCCGTCCTGTTTTTCTCCGTCTTGATTTTAGACCAACCCGAAAATTAACCAGAGTTCTCCATTAAAAATGGCAGCGCCCATATGACATGTGAAGTTTGTTTACAAATTGTTGAAACATGTCCCTCTTTCACATTAACAGGTAATAACACAGAATGGCATATATGTAGCAGAAACAAAAAAATATATACTATAGTACAATTAAACACACAGTAGTAGCAGAATACAATGCAGCAAACTACAGACCAATCTCTCTCACTTGTATCAGCTGTAAAATTATGGAACATGTCATTACAAAACACGTACTCAACCATCTGGAAAGCAACATTTTATTATATGATCTTCAACATGGCTTCAGACATTCTAGATCCTGTGAAACCCAACTACTGTCCTTTGTTCAAGAACTTGCTGCAAATTCAGATAAAAATATTCAAACTGATCTCATTATCATGGACTTTGACAAAGTTCCACATCAACGACTTCTATACAAACTCAAATTTTATGGAATCAAGAATCAAACATTAACCTGGATCTCTGCCTTTTTATCAAACCGTACACAAACAGTGGTTCTGGATGGAGAGTCATCAGATATTGCTCCGGTCACTTCTGGTGTCCCTCAGGGAACAGTTCTGGGTCCTGTTCTTTTTCTGGTATATATTAATGACTTATCAGAATATATGAAATCCAGCCAACTCAGACTGTTCGCCGACGACAGCATCATCTACTAAACTATCAAATCCCAAAAAGATTGTGATTGTCTCCAAGAAGACCTTGATGCTGCCGCACGATGGGAAAGTGACTGGCTGATGGCTTTCCACCCAGACAGATGCTCAGTCCTTACAATAACAAACAAGAAAAATCCTGTAAAACATAACTACTTGCTACACAATCATACTTTGGAATCAGTTTCTTCAGCAAAATATCTTGGAATCACTCTTCAATCCGACTTGAAATGGACACAGCATGCTAACAACATAGTAGCCAATGCAAATAAAAGTCTTGGATTCTTGAAAAGAAACCTTAAAACCTCCAACACAAATATAAAGTCGCAGGCATACCTATCTCTTGTCCGTCCAAAACTAGAGTATGCATGCTCAGTTTGGAACCCTCACACTGCAGAACATTGCAATAAAATTGAGATGGTCCAACGACGGGCAGCTAGGTATGCCTGCAACAGATACCATTACTAGCAGCGTCACAGACATGCTACAAACCCTCACCTGGCCTTCATTACAACAACGTCGACTCAAAACAAAACTTATCATGTTCTACAAGATTGTTCACCATAAAGTTGCAGTTCATACAACAATATTAATACCTACAGACCCAAGAATCAGACAATTTCATCCATTTACATACAGACATCTTCATGCATTCAAAGATCCATACAAGTACTCATTCTTTCCGAACACAATCATTCACTGGAATTTACTACCTCAAACTATAGTTCTATGCCCAACAGTCAACACGTTTAGAGAACAGCTAACACCAACTGTTCTCAGCCATCTACAATCACAAATTTAAATAAAAATGAAATTGTAAATAGTTTTAACCACAAAATTTGTTTCTGTTGGCACCACTTGTAAATATGTTATAAACTGACTGAATTTATTATTATTTCTTATTCCCACGCATGCGCAACAGCTAGTGATCATCCAGTGGATGGATAGCTGTATACCAAAAGAAGAAGAATAAATTTATTTTAAACTGTCCCCATAATTTTTTGAAATGGGAATGAACATGAAATGAAAATAGCATGACATCTGTGGATTATCCCCACACTCTTCTTCTTCTTCTGTAAGTGCAGAACTCATGGTTGAGTATAATCACACTGTTCATATGACACAATAAAACTGCCCCCCCCCCCCCCCCCCCATGTACAATTAAAATGTCCAGTATATACAATTAAAAACAGAAGGAGTAGTTCTATGGTACAATGGTGGTGTTGGCCAGGGCCTGTCGGAAACCCTCCAGGGAAGTCATGCTGGCCAGTTGCTGAGGTAGTGTGTTCCATGTCCTGATAGCACTCGGGAAGAAGGAATACTGCATGGTTATTGTTCTGGTGTGTGGTTGAAGGAACCTGATGTTATGTCCTCTGGCCTCTAGTGATGGCGCCAGTTGGAATGAGGAACGGTTCTGGTGGTATATCAACAAGATTGTTTACGATCTTAAATAGCAAAATTGTCTTAATACGTGCTCTTCTGAGCCTAAGTTCTTCCCAACCTAGCTGTGACATCATGCTGGTGACACTGCTAGTTTGTCGGTAGTTGTTCATGACAAATCTTGCCCCTCTTCGTTGAACTCTTTCTAGTGTGTTGATGTTCCTCTGTGTAGGTGGATCCCAGACTGCAGCAGCATACTCGATCGTTGGGCGGACGAAGGTGGTAAATGCTCGTTCCTTAGCTGACTGGGGGCAAGTGTCGATGTTTCTCCTTAAGAAAGCTAAGGTGTTATTTGCTTTTTTAGTGATGGCATCTACGTGGGTGTTCCCAGAGAGGTTTTTAGAGATGTTAAGGCCTAGGTATTTCGTAGACTCAACATGTTGGAGTATGTGTCCATGTATGTTGTAGTCATGGTGTAGTGGTTTACGTTTCTTAGTGATGGTCAATACTTCACATTTGTCTGGGTTGAACTGCATCTGCCACTGTTGTTCCCATTTGATTAAGTTATCTAGGTCTTCTTGAAGTTGGGTACAGTCAGAGGTGGAACGGACCTTCCTATACATGAGGCAGTCGTCAGCGAAAAGACGGGTCTGAGATCTTGCGTAGCCTGGCATGTCGTTGATGTATACAAGGAAGAGCAAGAGTCCTAAGACCGTTCCTTGTGGAACTCCAGATGCAACAGGATTTGTTGATGACGAATTTCCTTCCAGTACAACAGTCTGGGTACAGTCTGACAAGAAATCCTGAATCCATGAGAGAGTGTTGTTTCGTACTTCATAATGATCCAGTTTCATTTATAGTCGGTTTTATTTTTTATTTTATTTCAGGTATCTTTTTCTTATAAAAAAACGGAAGAAATTAAATAGCATAGAATATAGAGAGGGTAATAGAATAAATTGTATTCAACTTCAACTTCCAGGATTTGTATGAGGACATCATTGATCATTGTACTCTTATCTCGCCCTTTCTAAATAATCTCATTACCTTTCAAAGTCTTGAATGCAATTAAATCTTCAGAAATTTATTGTTTCATATATTTCTATTTAGATATGTCGGGGATGATGATGATGTTGTTGATGATAAATCAAGATGTTCATCTGCAAAGAAGTTACTTGAAAAACTAAAACGTGAAGCAGAGTCTCGTAAAAAACAGAAATTAAAACTCACCGAGACTCCTGATCCTAAACATACAAATGATGAACAAAATTCAGAAGAAAATGTGAGTCACCATCAACAATGTAAAACCCAAAATAAGCTTTCTAAGAATAAAGATAGAAAACGGAAACAGTCGGAGAATGACAGGCTAGAAGAGAGAACAGTTGAAAATGAAGAACCAGATTGTTTACAGAAAAGATTACTGGAAGACGGTGAATCGTCAGAGGAACCTGCTTCAAAAGTGAAAAGGAGGAAAATCAGAAATAAAGAACATGACAAGGTCAATTATACAGGTCATAAAAATTTAAAAGAGACTGATTTACACACAAAAAAGCTAAAAACAAATAAAATTTTAAATTCAACACCAACTCCACATCATGATTTGAAACAAGACTCGTCAGAAAATGAATCAGATGATTCATCATCTTCGTCAGTTGAAGATGATGATGATGGGGATGAAGATTCATTGCCTTTGTTAAATGAAACAAAAGATGATGTTCCGTTCGATGATGATGGGGATGAAGATTCATCGCCTTTGTTAAATGAAACAAAAGATGATGTTCCGTTCGATGATGAAGTGGACCAAGAAGACCTTACTAGTAGTAACAATGTTGAGAAGGTTGACAATCCTAATGAAATCGGTGGATTTACTGTACTAGGAGAAGTCAAAGGCAAAGCACACAAACAGGTATGTAGCTCATGTGCTCTATGTAATTTAATTGGTGTAAATGAAGAGAAAATCCTTCCTACAAATATACATTTAAACTTATAATTATTATGCTTTCTTTTAAACTTTTCAAGTGAGTGATTGTTGTTTAAAGCCAACTCAGCAATTTTTCAGCTATATCATAGCGAGAACATGTTAATTTTCAATGAATAAGGGTAATAACAAAATTACCGACCTCCGAGCAATCTTACAAAGGGAAAGTCAAAACTCATAATTATATAAACAGACAAAATCAGTCAACGACCGGAAAACTGTGAAAACAGTAATGACCCTGACTTGGTACAGGCATTTCTAAAGAAATGGTGGGTTGAAGCGCCAAACCTCCCCCTTTCATTATGAAATGATGATGAGGTCCGCTTTGTACTAGACCAACACGCTTAGTTGGATTTTTATAGTGCTAGCTCACTGAAACAATAGTCCGGGGATACACATGTCGCCCCACTTGGACACATTATCCTGATTCTGAGCATACAAATCTTAGCTCTTTCTCCTTCATGCTTAGTGGAGAAGCAACAAATACCAATTTTATAGTCTTTGGCTTGACCCAATCAGGGCTTGAACCCACCATCTACCGCACTCATGGTGAGCACGCTAACCAGTACAGCACCGATGCGGTTTTATACTTTCCAAACCCTAGTTGGACAAATTTTATTAATGAAATGTATTTGTGTTTTCTGATATTATCCATAATTAATGCTTTCATATTTAAATGCCTTAAGTAGTCAGAAAAAAATCATGTCTTTCTGAAATTTTCTTTTCAATGAAATGTTCAATGTTTAATCTCAAATATTCATTGTATATAATTATAATTTGTTACAGATTAAGCGAGTGCTTCCTGATTGGCTGGCTGACCCTAGTATTATAAGTGCTGACTTAAGAAGCATGACTGTACCAGTTTCACAAATCTCAGACTTAGATAAGGGTTTAATGGAAGTACTGCAGAAAAATGGCATTACACAATTTTTTCCTGGTAATTTTTTTAATTTATTATAAAGAGGAAAATATTTTGCAAAATATAGCATTCATGATGGATAAAGTACCATGCTATCTTCAGTTGTATTGCTGTCTATAATATTTTTAGCAATATTTTGAACATATTCATGAATTTAACAGATTTGTCCATTGTTTTTACCATCAGGCCATTAAAAAAATATTTAGGTTATAGCTTAAAACTTGTACTTGTAATACAATCCACAAAAATAAGGGATTGTTTTGTAAATTATCTCCCCCTTTTGTATATATTTTGGTGGATCTTTTGTAAGTCTTTTTTTTTTGCATCTATGCATGTATATGGGAAATCATGTTCATATTTCAAGACAGAAAGATAGACTACAAAGCAGCAATTAATAAGATGTGACTTCAATTGTGTTGCTTATCTGAAGATTATTTGTATTGATGCACGTTTTAATTACTTTTGGACATTTTTGTTATCCCTCAACGTATAAAAAAAAATAATTGATTGGTGTTTAATGCCAACTTTAGCAGTATTTCAGCCATTTCGTGGCATGAACAAATTTTATTATTTACTGAGACACCTATAAGACCCTTAGAAATAAAACATACTTGTCTATAAAACAATCAGATAATATTCATGAACAAACAAAAGAAACATTAAAACTGGATAAAACCATATACCCTGGTATTTAGAACTTATGTTATCTAACTATATATTTGTATCTAAATTAATTTGAGATATATTCCTTATGTACATATCAATCTGTTTTCAATCAGTAGAGGAAATAATTTGGTGTGTAGGTTTCAAAGGAATTTCTGGGTCAAATCCCTTCATGACCTCTGCAGTTATGTCCCTTGAAATTCGAACTTTTTTTTTCCAATAGTTATTCTTAGATTACTGATTTTTTCTTGTATGCATAAGAAGTATTCAATGTATTAACAAAGTCTAGCTTTAAAATATTTTGAAAACTACTGGCAATTTACAAAAGATGGTAAAAAACATTTCTTCTGCAAACATGGTGTTGTGAAATATCCCAACAATTGTAAATGGACACATTGTTTAGAGGGGCTGTTGTGGTCATGATCGTATGGTAGTTGGATTTACAACTACCTGTGCAATCAGTGCCTATCATCACTAAAGTTGTGAGTTTGAAATCCGTTCATTGCGAGGTGTACACGATACAACATTATGTGACTTATGTTTGTCAGTGACTTGCGACAGGTTGCTGGTTTTCTCCAGGTACTCCGGTTTCCTCCACCAATAAAACTGACCACCATGATATAACTGAAATATTGTTGAAAGTGGCATTAAACATCATAACCCACATTTGTTTTGCTTTAATGTTGCTTAATTTTAATATTTTTTTGTTTCATTATAGCCTAATTTATACTTTAAAGTTTCTAGATTAGCTTTTATAAGTGACTGATCTAAGTTTAATTTTAATTTCAAATTTTATTTTTTTTCTTATGTCAATTTGATTTTAGTTCAGATACAAGTAATACCAATGATGTTGGAATCTTTGAAGATGGGGTTTCTGATGGGTAAAGCAGGTTTTAGGCCCAGTGACATTTGTGTGTCTGCTCCAACAGGAAGTGGAAAGACTCTAGCCTTTGTCTTACCTATTATACAGGTAATTATATTTAATACTGTTTTTATCTGGTCAAAAAATAGGATAATCTACCCTTCTTTCCTGGTAATGTAATAGATGAGCCACATTGTCCTAATAATTTGTAATATGATTCGTGTTTTCAAATATCTGTTTTCTAATAATTTGAATCTTTTTCCATACTGAACCTGAAAAAAATACTTTGAATACCATGCATCTGGGAAAGAAAATTCTATCCTCCACTAAGATATCCTGATGTAGCTTTTATCAAAAGCAGTTAAGAGTACAGCTCAACTGTAGGCTAGGGGCAGTTTTACACTCATTTTAGGGTATGAGTTGTGCTCCATTATTGAAGGTCCTACTGTGACTGTGAAATGTAGAACAGCAATAAAAACTGTTCCTTTACTTTTATTTGTGTCTAAGTATAAAGTTTGATAGTCCCACGTTCATTTACATCCATTTCATTTCTTATTAATTCTATAATCAACTAAATGATTTCTGACCAATGTTTTTTTTCTCACTCCAAATGGATTGAATGAGTAATTTTAGAATTAAATGGATCTTTAAAATGAAACTTTACTTTTAATTTCACCGAAACTCAGGATGAATGTATTAAACATAAAATCAAAAGGAAAACTGTCACAAAGTTAGATAAATGAAGTAATCTAGCAATTTATCTGTTGGGTGTTTTTCAGTTGTAATAGTTTCAGAAATAGAACGTATCAAAAAAAATTCACAAGTTTTGGGGGTTTTGCTATTAAATCAATTCTCTATTGACATATTAGAAAATTCTGATTCAAAAATAGCAATCGTTTTGTTTTGAAAAAAATGTTGTATTATAGTTTTATATAGAGGGCCGTCATGGTTGTAATGGTATGGTCGTTGGATTTACTACTACCTATTATCAGTGCCTATCACCATTAAGGTTGTGAGTTCCAGTCCAGCTCATGGCAAGGTGTACTCGATACAACATTATGTGATAAAGTTTGTCAGTGTTTTTCTCCGGGTATTTCGGTTTCCTTCACCAATAAAACTGACCGCCACGATATAACTGAAATATTGTTGAAAGTGGTGTCGTGTTAAACACCATAACCCCCTCCTATAATTTTATAACAAGAATGTACCATAATAATGAAACCAATTCATTTCTTTTCACTTTGAATTCCATAAATGATGTGTTTTTTTCGTTGCTAGGCACTAAAATCTAGAGTAACCTGCAGGGTTAGAGCTCTTACTGTTTTACCTGTCAGAGATTTAGCAATACAAGTCTTCAAAGTGTTCAAAACTTATTGTGAAAATACACAGCTGAGGGTAAATATAAAGTTATGTTTAAAATGAATTTCTTTTCTCCTTAAAGGGATATTAAAGCTCATTTTAACATATATTTTTTCAACTCATGATGAAGGTTGTTTCTTTTCAATTGTAAAAACAATCCAAAAATACTTTGCACGCCCATATAATCCCTAATATCGTTAAAATATCTTTTTAAAGGGTCGAAATGAATTTTTGTCCAGGAAGCAAAAATTCAATTATTGGAAAAAAACCGAGAAAAACGCAAGATATGACAGAATTATCAATGAATTATGTCACTTTTACAAAGTTTCATTGATAAAAACTGGGTTAATGTTTCATAAATATCATTTATTGAACCAATTACAAGTTTTCATGAGATACAAAAAATTACCAAAATGAGCTTTAATATCCCTTTAAGACTGGTTAGGTATAGGATAGAAATTATGTAAATTTTATGTATTCAAGAGTAAGCGAGTGAGTGATTGTTGTTTAGTGACATAATTTTCAGTGATACATATATCATAACAGGAACCAGATATTTTTCATGAGTTGACGATTATATCTGTTTTGTACTAGACCAACAGGCTGAGTTGGATTTTTATAGTGGTAGCTCACTGAAACAACAGTCCACTGATATACATGTCTCACAACTTTGACACTTTATCCTGAATCTTATTCAACCAGTCTTGACTCTTACTTCTTAATGCTGGGATACTTAGCAGAGAAGCAACAAATACCAATTTTATAGTTGACCGAGGATCCATTACACTACGGAGGCCATTTCTGTACACTAGAAACCAAACTGTAAATTTGCTATTTTGTTTTCATTTTTTAGCTGTTTATTATTTGTAATAATCTACTCAAATTGCATTACTTTGCAGCTTAAGATTGATTACTGTAAGTACATGTATAGGATAAAAATGATGGTAGTTTATGTTTTGACATACATACATACATGTATTTGTATCTACTGGTGATGAAATATTATCAAAATGGCTGCCATTCGGCCATCTTGACATAAAAACAAGGTTCATGCACATCCCTTAATTATTATGCACTACTTCATAATGAAAGTAAATGCCTTCAAGGTTTGAAAATAAAATGTATACCCAAATTGAGTTATGCAGTTTCAGGTGGCACAGTTTTGATATTCAATCAATGAACTTTTAAATAAGAATTCAAATTTTATTGAATGGATAGTACACAAGTCATTAAATGTTATTTTTCAGGTTGCTTTACTGGTTGGGCAGAAACAGGTTCACCAAGAACAGCAATCTCTTGTAAAGAAAAGGTATGGAAGATTTTTTTTTAAGTTTTATACCGATTATTAGAGAGACAAAAATCACATTAAAATCTTCTGCTGAGAAACTTGAGCTGAAAAGATCTTTGGTTGGTTCACTTTAAAAATTATTTATGACTCCCGACCCTTCATCCTCCATTCAAGATGTCTGCCATTACTATTAGCAGAAGTTTCAAATGTCAAAAAAAAAATTGGCTGATTTTTTTTCTATAAGATTTAGAAGTCAAATTGAAAACGAGGTAAGCAGCTTTATGAGATGTTAATGCAGTGTAAAATGTTGAGGTTTGTTTGTTTATTGCTATGATTTCCTGAAATACATAAGATAACTTTGTATTACATATAACCAGTTTATATATCATAGTTTTCTGCATTCATATGGCACGTTATTGAATTCACTGGAATGTGATAAAGGTACCATATATTTTGGCTAAAAATATATCAACAATCCACACACATGATTAAAAATTTCTAATTCATCTAAAAATGAAATTTTAATTTAATTATTAATCATACCACTTAATTAAATGTTGATAATTGTCAACCGAGGATAATCTATGAAAGCCTTTCAGCTTATTGCCAATGGGGTCAAGTGGTTTAAAGTATCCAACAGCCACCATACTTCAGAAATGATTGTAATAGCAAAAATTCTCTTTAGATTTATAAAATTTACAGTTAAACTTCCGTCATTACATATTAACAACCGCTGGGGTCTAAAATGTATTTACTTACAAACATTTACATATTATGTTGTTTGTTTTATGATGTTTAACGCCACTTTCAATAATATTTCAATTATATCGTGGCGGTCAATTTTTTTGGTGGAGGAAACCATAGAGAACCAGGAGAAAGCCACAGCAAGTCACTGACAAACTTTATCACATAATGTTGTACACCTCGCCCTGATCGAAATTCGAACTCACAACATCAGTGATGATAGGCACTGATTGCATCTAGGTAGTTGTAAATTCAACTACCATACGATCACGGCCATGACAGCCCCCATATTAAAAAACATATTTACCGGTAACCATATGGATTAATGTTGTATCATATCTATTTATAGATGTTGGGGATATGAAAGTCTGGCAGACATTGTTGTAGCCACGCCAGGAAGATTGGTTGATCATATTAACAATACTACAGGATTTAATCTAAACCAGCTCAGATTTATGGTATGGTTAAAATTCATATAATCATCCCTGATAGGTGAATTTTTGGAGCATCTTTTTATATAAGTGTATCAAACTGCCTTCATTGAGTAGGCATAAAAGGAAAAACAAAAAATACCACCGTCAAGAGTTTCAAAATATGATTGTAAAATCGTAGAAACAGAGGCGATATCGATACCACTGTCTAGATTGAGTAGGAATAAAAAATAACCACTGCCTAGATTGAGTAGGAATCAAAAAAAAAATTAAGATACCACTCTGTTATAAGAGTTTCAAAATCTGATTGAAAAATGTGTAGAAACAGAGGGAAAGTCAAAGCCACCAACACACATTCACTGCTTTGCATAGGCACTTCAATAAATAAGTGGCAGAGTTAAACTATTTTTTTGGATCCAAATCTCATGTGAAATGAAGTATGTTTAAATGGATTAGCCTTCACACCCACCGGTAATTTTTAATTTACTTTTAGTTAAATCAACCCTTATTCAACATAGTTTATTACAGATAATGATTGATTGATATGAAACATTTACTTTATAACAGGTAATTGATGAGGCAGATAAAATGATGGACCATATAAAACAGGACTGGTTAGCACAGGTGGAAGGTGCTGTATACTGTAATGGTAGACCTACCCCAGGAGCTCTCACGGTGGCAAAGTAATTATTGAATGAGTTTGAATAATAATATAAAATCAATTGTAATAAGTAATAAAATGATGGACCATATAAAACAGGACTGGTTAACCCAGGTGGAAGGTGCTGTATACTGTAATGGTAGACCTACCCCAGGAGCTCTCACTGTGCCAAAGTAATTATTGAATGAGTTTAGTTAAAAAAAAACAATTCTAATTGGATCAACATGTTGATTAAGAATCGTGAAAATTAAAATTAACCATATTATAATAAACTTTCTCATTATGGCAGTCTTCACGCTAACCCGCTTGCCCGAAACCCAGGACAAGTAAAACTGGATTCGGACAAGTGAAAATTATGAAAGAATTTGTTTGAATAAATATAATTTTTTTCTAAATTTGGCTTTCGGGCAAGTAGGTGAAAACAATTAAGGCAAAGTACTGTTATGGATAAATATAGATTTCACAATGAGTGCGAGTTGTCTATCGCTTTTTATCAAATTGAATGTTTTTACATCAAATAATATTACACAAGCCTTGGAGAATTTATTATTATTTGATGTAAAATAACAAGAGTTGATATCCATCGAATGATACACAATTCACTCAAATTGTGAATATTTTTTCTTGTAATTATAAGTTAAATTATCACAATGACGAAATAAAAATTGAAGTAGATGTTATTTAGCATGTAGTAATATCAACAATGACCAACTGTTAAACTGACCAACTTCCTTAGATATATATAATATATGATTTTTGATTTTTGGTGTTTAATGCCACTTTCAGCAATATTTCAGCTATATCATGACCAGTTTTAGTGGTGGAAGAAGCCGAAGTACACGGAGAGAATCACCGATCATGGGCAAGCAACTGGTAAACTTTATCACTTGTGGCTGTGAGTCGAGTGCACCCTTTTTTGTAATTTACAAAGCCGGGCGCAAACCCACGCCGTATTGGTGATAGGCTTATATGAGTTGTTAGGTAATCCAACCACCTAACTCATTGAGCCACCCGGGCCCTTATATAGAATATAGAATAATGGCAATTTTGAAAGTTGATACATACATTATATCTAGTATCGCAGCAAGTCTGACAGGAGGAGCTGTCATACCAGTGATAATGTATGTCGAGATCTTCAAAACTACCGTTATTGTTTTTATGTGTGACGTCAAAATGTGTTTGACGTCACATTGACTGATAATTTTCAATATCAGAGTCATTTCTTGCACATGCAAGTTACGAACTGACCTAATATTTTTATGGATCAAGGACAGTTCAGTGATCCAGACTTCATCATCGGCACACATCAAAGGGAAAATGTCCAATTTGTCGATAAATATGCATATCGAAACACAGTGTATATAAATAGAATATAAGAAATAATTTATTGGTACATCTAGATTAAGGATAACTTTACACGCATGATTCATGAATATCTTAATCTCACTTACTTACAATTTACCTGTAACCAGAAAATACTGTTGTTTGGTTAAAATTGCTTATCGGTACATGACTGACTTTTTTTAATTACAATGTATCTATAAAAATTGTTTTCTTTCAGTACAAGACAGTTTCAGATACCAGTAAGTATACATTCAATGTATAAAGTAATTTTATATGTCATTTGAATAATTTTGCACGCAATTGAAAAAGTATTCCTTAATATTGTCAGCCTTTGAAACAGAGGTTTTTACATGTATGTCCTCATACAGTATAACAACTATGATATCAGTGTAATTGTAATAAAAACGTAGATATCAAATTTAGTGTATACAATGTGTTTCTGGAATAACCTTCATCAGGTATGCTCAAAATAGAAAGATGGGAAATACAAATAATTTAAAGTTTTGGGAGCAATGAAACCAAAGGGCCTAAACATAATTGTCAAATCAGCTATGGTCACCTATGCCTTAGGAGGGAGAAACTTAGTTTCAGATAAGCTGTGCCTACATTAAACAACTGCCACATCAGTGGTATTGTAGATTAGCTTAGCATATTTTAACTAAGTATGTTTTGTCACATCAGTTGTAGTGGGGATCATGAATGATTGTTGTTTAACTCTAACTCAGCAATTTGTCAGCTATATCATGACGAGTACAAGTTACTTTTCGATGAGATGATAATGAGGTCCGTTTTGTACTAGACCAACACCCTAATTTGGATATAGTGAAACAACAGTCAACAAATAGACATGTTGTTGCACTTGGGCACATTATCCTGATTCCGAGCCAATTTGTCTTTGCTCTTACTCCTTAATGCTGCATGCTTAGCTGAGAAGCAGCAAAAATGAATTTTATAGTCTTTGGTTTGACCCGACCAGGGCTCAAACACACGATCTACTGCACATGAGGCAAGGCGAGCATGTTAACCATTACACCACAATGCTGTTGTAGTGTGGATACACTACATAATAGGAAGAAGTATGTACATTTTATTTTATCTTTGACAGTAGTAATCTTCTATTGTCCCACATACACCATATCCTTGGTCACCTAACGTATCATCAACAACACTTATATTTCAATGCTAAAATCAATAGATACATATTGACTACAAATACATTATAAAAAAAATACAAATATCACCTAAATCTTCTAATAAAGTTTGACAGTTTCTAATTAATGTATATAAACATTTCAGCTACAGAAGCTGCTGTTTTCAGCAACGTTGTCACAAAACCCTGACAAACTACAGCAACTTAATTTATTCCAGCCAAAACTGTTCACCTCTGTAGCAAAGGGAAGTAATATACTAAAACCTGTGGATCTGGTTATGTCCCCTGGAAAGCTTGCAGATGAGGCAACTAATGGTATGTTGTTACAGCTTGTTAAAAAAATAAGGATTTAGAACCATTATCGAAATATGCAGTCTAATTAAAATTAGATGTTTGTTGTATCTTCTCTTCTTTTTTTTAACGATACACTTATATCTAACAAGATCCTGTTAGGTAACCTTTCATTCATTTATGACTGTCCAATCATATGCAAGACAGTTAAATAAATTGACCATTCAGACAACAGCTCTTGGCTTGTGCTCAGTGTAAAAAAAAGTAGGCTCATTCCTTATTAGTCAATTGGAATTATGAACCCAAACATGACCCCAAACAGGATGTTGTTATATTTGAGCGATACAACTATTATCTAATTTTGATTATATGTAAATAAGATGGAGAATAAGTTTTTTGTCAGTGCATTTATTTTTGTTCTTAATACAAAATGTCAAAACAAGTCTGGTAGATTGTGGATTAGAGGCCCGGTTGGTATTTGCTGCTTCTCTGCCAAGCACACGGCATTAAGGAGAAAGAATGGTTGGCATGGAATCGGGATAATGCGTCAGAGTGCAGCGACATGTCTATCCACAGTGAGCTAGTACTATATAAAAATCCTACTAAATGTGCTGGTTTAGTACATCACAGACATCATCATCATCTCATTGAGATGCAATTTGTTCTCGTCATAATATGGCTGAAAAGTTACTTACTTGGTGTTAAGCAACAATCACTAACCCACTCAGTCACTTTTTCAGAAAAACATACCAGAACAGAATAAAATTAATCAAATAACAATTTTTTTTTATCTTTGATTTTTTTTGCAGATGACAGTAAGTTGGAAGAGAAGAAGGGAGAATTTGTTGGGAAATATACCACTCCGGATGGATTAACTGTAAGATTATTTTTTGATTTTTACCTGTTACAATTTGTCTCTATCATTAAATGTATTGGTGTATAATATACAATTTGAAGGGCATCATACGGTAGGGTTTATATCTACCTATTGTTAAAGAGTTCAGCTTCTGACACAGTATTCTTGATACAACCTAATTCTGTGTCCATAACATATGGATAGAATGGTGTTTGCTTACTGTCTTAACAGCAAATATGTCATACATATTCATGACCAGAGAACAAGTTTAACAGTATATTAAATATATACAGATATGAGGGAGGAATGGAACAACTAATATAACAACTTTTGACTGCCATTGGAGAAGTACAGAGAGTTGGGTAGGGCCAATCAAAATAACAGTGAATCCTGTTTAAACAGAACCTGCTTAGGACCAACTTTTGTGTTCGGAATAGACAGGTGTTTGGTTTATACAGGTTAAATTAACAAAGATTTCCTGCATTGGGAATTTATTTTTAGTTTGGTTATACAGGATTCAGTTTTATTCAGGGTTTGGTTTACCGTCATTAGGGTTGCATAAACCCCTCTTGGCCTTGAAAATCTCCAGAAAAAAACTAGTTCGTGTCTATAATGCGCATGCCACTTTAAAAAAAAATCGCCATCGGAAATGTAAGAATTAAATATCAATCGTATATATTTTTCAGTCCTTTGAGCATGTTTCATTTGCTGGGAGAATTTAAGAACCATTTATCTCTTTTCATCTTCAACAAAGTTGCAAAATATTAAATGTGTTGGGTTTTATTGGCATTTTCATATGATGTTTTTAATATCCGGATGTTGTGTAATGGATTCGAAATCTAGTACAGCATCGGTAAATATAAGTTTAAATTCCGGATCTGAATGTAAATTAACACAGTTGATAGTTGAAGATGACAGAAAATAATGATATAGAATAAAGAAAGGCAAACAAGTGTCACTTATTATGACATTGTTGAACATTGCTGAGCTTGTGAGGAGTTGTTGAAAATACGGTTGTTACGTACATCAAAGAGCGCCGACAATCCGTTATTTTTTTGTATTTTTAAAATTGACCAAATAATTACTACAAACAATGCCTTATTATTTAGTGATGAAATAGCATCCAAGCCATGCAATCATAACAGATTGTTATATGTTGTAATTTTGTGTTAATCGGATTTAACTTCACCTGGGAGCAATCAAGCTATTAGACTTGACATAAAAATTGACAAATACATTTTATTGTTTCTTTTCTTTTTATTTCAATCACTATAGTCTTGTGTAATCACGGTCTGACAGTCTAATTAAATTTGCACACATTGATTGAAAACTTATGGGCAAGATTATTGATTATTTTACACATGGCTAGATATAGTCAGACGTTTATATTTAGTTTATTTTCGTATCTATCAAAGGTAAATATTTACAAGTACAAAGCAAAACTGCACTAGACAGTTTTAATTCTTCAATAATTAAAACATAGTAGATGCAATTAATTATTTTGTGGAATAGTGTCCAAACAATTTAAGAAATATTTAATTTTGCATGTTGACAATAGTAAACAAAAAAACATGGCGGACATGTGATTTCCCGGTCTGGGAAAGAGTGAAACACATTGTTCCTGTTTATAATGCGCACCCTTTTACAAAATAAAGAATCTGGGCAAAATCCTGCGCATTATGCAACCCTAAATACGGTAGACAGGTTTCACTAGTATTTTGTGGCAAATGCTCTTTTTCCAAATCTACGAAAGTAACCTTATATATTAGGAGCATGGTACTCTTTAAACATGGGACCCATCAGTGGCAGATCCAGAGGGGGGGGGGGGGGAGGGAATGTTCACCCACCCCCCCCTAAAAAAAAAGAGAGAGAGAGAAGGGGGGGCGGTCTTCCATCCCTCTATTAAGCATATCGGCATTCATTCATTTGCCTGTTAAATGTAATAAATCATTATATATTTTTACCCGTTGCATTGCCCTTTTAGTTTATCTAAATACTTTTGAACTTTTGAAGCAGTCGACGATTAATCAGAAAACAAAGTGATATTATAATCCCTTAGACATTAATTTTATCAAAATCCATCCATTCTACAAACACTTCAATACAAATTACCCCATTTTCAACAGAGAAACATGAGAAAATTGGCTAATATAGCACACCGGGTATTCGGAAACTCGGTGCAAGCTAGTTATTTTGAACGTATTCATTGGTCAATTTTGAATTTTTCGACACTACAGACCGCGGAGCATGCTGTTCCGTGTTCTGTTGCCGTCATGCTCCATGGTCGGTAGTGTCCAAAATTTCAAAATTGGCCAATGAAAACGTCCAAAATAACTAGCTTGCACCGAGTTCAAAGTGTCCGCACCTGTTCCGAGTATACGAATACCCGGCGTGATAAGGAAATCAGGGGAGTCACAGCTCCAGATAGATAATTTCAAGTGATATCTCCCTTTAATTTACACTCACTGCTTAGAAACTTTTTGGAGAAGATTCATGCGTTTTAATACACTTCATCACATTCACAAAATGCTTCAAAATTGTTGACGGAAAAGCTTCCTAAATACTCAAAACCCAGGAGATTCCAGGGGGTGCCCCGGGGTCTCCTAACAGGGCTCTGCCCTGGACCCGTTGGAGACCTTAATCGGTCACGAGACCCCTTGCCAACTTTCATCCCCCCTAACATAAAATCCTGGATCCGCCCCTGCCAACTATTGTCCACAGACAGGTTTCCATATTATAACCTGACAACCCCCATTGAGAGAGGCATCCCCTATCAAGTAGCTCGACAACTCTGTTAATGTAGGTTGAGCCCTGGAAATTATCACCAATACCCAATAACTTATGGGAGGTTGATGATAAGTGAAATCATATTTTTAGCTCACCTGGCCCGCTTTTGTCATCACTTTGCGTCCGTCGTCCGCATCTGTAAGCTTTTCATATTTTCATCTTCTTCTCTGAAACCACTGAACAGATTTGGATCAAACTTGGCAGAAATGTTCATTGGGAGGTCCTCTACCAGATTTGTTATCTTGGTGCGGATCAGAAATCCAACATGGCTGCCAGGGCCAATACTGTGTTCTGATTGGTTGAAACTTTGAAAATCTTGTCAGAAACTACTCAGCCGATGGAATTGT
Source organism: Bathymodiolus brooksi (assembly GCA_963680875.1). Classification (NCBI taxonomy): domain Eukaryota; kingdom Metazoa; phylum Mollusca; class Bivalvia; order Mytilida; family Modiolidae; genus Bathymodiolus; species Bathymodiolus brooksi. Next base: position 70,550,556 of record OY804585.1, on the reverse strand, counting down.
AACATTATAGAAATGATGACTGGGTGGTCCTCTACCAAGTTTGTTATTTTTGTGCCGATCGCATATTCACGATGGCCACCACAGGGCAACAATAGTTTACTATTGGACCCTATGGGAATTTCATTCAAAGACCTTTTTGTGAGAAACTACTTGACAAATTGAATTTTTTTCATTATGTGAATGTTTCTTGGATGGTTCTACACCTAATCTATTATTTTGGTGCAGATTGGAAATCCAACATGGCTGCCAGGGCCAATAATGTGTTTTAATTGGTTGAAACTTTGAAGATCTTCTTGTCAGAAATTACTCAGCCCATGGAATTGTTACATTATAGAAATGATGACTGGGTTGTCCTCTGCCAAATTTTTATTTTTGTGCCGATCGAAATCCAAGATGGCCACCATAGGGTGACTTAGTTTAACATTGGACCCTATGGGAATTTCATTCAAAGACCTTTTTGTGAGAAACTACTCGACAAATTGAATATTTTGCAAAGACTTCAGAGCTTCAGATAAGCTGCGTTTTTTACGCTATGAAAACGAGTAAAAACGCATGTATTATCAGATCAGAGTGTACACATTATGCATACATATTGCTGTGTAAGCAGACTTTTCAAATTCGGAGTGTACTTGTACAGTCGTGTACATAACAATACATTTTTGTCTTTGAGAAATTCCTCGTAATTACTTCCCTTTATACTTTTCGAAGGAGAGAGCGTATACATCCGAGGGGTACCAAATGTTTGCCTTTCTAAGCATCGATGTCAAAAGAGATCTGATTGGATGTTTACGATAAATCATCCAATCACGGTCAATATTACAAATAAATGCGGTTTACGTAATAAGTAAGAACTAAAATGAAAGTAAATTTGGGAACACGTTGTTCGTTGAAAATGAGGGATTACCGAAAATGAGCAAGAACATGAATAAGCGCACTACTAAGTGCAAGAGCGCTACGGAAAATTCTATACTTAAGTTCCTGACAGTTTCATCTGTGTCTAGTGACAGTATAGTTAAAGGAATCATTGATGACATTATCAAAACGGCTGTGAAAACTGCCAAAGTCAACGAGCAAAAAACAAAATATTTACAACATTTTATTAATAAACATGACACAATCGTGTCAAATTAAACAGAGATATACATTTCACTTGCATCCTGCGTTTATTGAATAACACTTTTGTCAAACATAATTTTAAAAGTGTACATGTAAGCAATCTTTTCTGAAGTAGAGAGTACAACAGTACAAAGGAAATATGCAAATACCCATCATTTTCAAAAGTAGGGGGTAATTACCCTTTGGACTTGAAAATTATCTGGAGCTCTGGACTTGAAATATATGCTTGTTGATAACCTTCTTCCAGAATTAAAACTTAAACAGTCTAATATACAAAATGTACTTACCATGGGAGATTTTAATTTTGACTTGTAAAACAAAAACTTTAGGTTTTCAGAATTTATGGAGCACACATTCAGTAGTAAGCAAATTGTGTCTAAAGTCACAAGAAAATATGAATCTTTGTTAGACTTAGCGTTTCTAAAGGTTTACCCTGCCAAGTTTTACCAGGTGAGCTAGAGCCTCTAGTTCTGATTACTCATAAACACATTTCTAGCATTATGTTACAGGAATACTTTGTAGAATGTAAAGCAACACAAAAATCACTCGTTATCTTATATATACATTGTACTGTATAATATTAACTTCCATAACATTATGCATTCTGTGATGATAAATATGTGTATAAATTGTATATTAACTTCCATTACATTATGTTTTACAGGAATTCTTTGTAGAATGCACAGCAGCACAGAAACCACTAGTAATCTTACATTTCCTGTATAATATTAACTTCCATAACATTATGTTTTACAGGAATACTTTGTTGAATGTACAGTAGCAGAAACACCACTAGTTATCTTACATTTCTTGCATAATATTAACTTCCATAACATTATGTTTTTCAGGAATTCTTTGTAGAATGCACAGCAGCACAGAAACCGCTAGTAATCTTACATTTCCTGCATAATATTAACTTCCGTAACATTCTCTGTTTTACCAACTCATTAGAAGCTACTCACAGGTAAGGATAATAAACTCATACTTTGCTTATTCGAATATTCTCAGTATATATGGGATATTTTTTGCTACGGAATATTCGACATAATTGATGAATTTTATCATTTAAAAAGGTTTTTATTTGGCGGTTTTGTACAAAGAAAATAAAAACAAATTTGGTACCATTATAATAAAAATAAATGGTACCATGATAATAAGATAGTTTCATGTGCTAGGAACCATTCTCAGATGAACATGTGTAAAGCATTTGATATAAATAAAAACAGAAATAACAAATGCTTGGACAACATGAATTTGATTATAAAAATGTGAATGAGACGATATGCTCCTGAAGAGCCAACATCTTCTGCTCCTGTTTCTTTCACATATTAAAGGTTCATAAAATGAACCTTGAATTAGGGATATACCAGCTGATGGTGGTGACCAAAAATTTCAAACTAGGTTACTTATAACCCTGATTAAGTTTTTATCTTCTTGGGGAGCAATCATTAGATTTTTTGTGCAGTGGTAGGAGATGAGGAAGATATATTGCCAAAAATCGGATCAGAGAGAGGCTGAAAACTGAGAAAAAGAATAGCCTCGACCTGAAATAAACAAACAACATCCATATAAAAATTTCTAGGACACAGTAAAGCAAAAACTGAAAGAACTGTCTTGCACCTGAAGATGTGAAGAATACCGGGTGATGATTTAGGTCATATTTTTATATTGATTGTCTATATCTACAACCAATCAATTTAACAGAGATAGAATAAGAGAATTTCTTATTACAAACCCATTAGTTGAAATAGGGGGAGAAAATGATCCAAACACAGAAAATGTAACACTTAACTTTAAAAAAAGTGTCTGTATCTTGAAAGGGAGACCACTCTATCAATGGCTGCAATAATACAATCGGATCACGCTTTACCCGGTAAAGAGACCTTTGAGGTAAGAATAATGGCCAATTTTAGTCCAAATATAATAGTGTTATACAACATCATTACATGGAAACTAGACTTAAAAGTTCTTCAAAATGGGTTCCAATCACATCTCGGGTTACTTTTCAATTTCTTCAGGAAAGTGATGTTCTGATTGTGCAAGAATGTTTGATGCATACAACGACATGAAAGAAATTGTTGTGTTATACATGTATGTAAGATTATATTTTATATTACAGATTATATCATTTAATCAAATTAGTTGGAGGTGTAGAAGTTAGAGAATTTTCATCAGGTCTTCATACAGCTAAGAGAAACAGAATACTTCAACAATTTTCTAAAGGAAAAATAGATATGTAAGTGTAATATTTATTTGTATTGATTTACAGTTTTAGGACTACAAAATAACTCAGACTCATCCAGGTTTGATTGATTTCTGTTTCAATTTCAGACAAGAGAAGAAAATCTACCTAAATATTGCTATACATTTTATCGAAGATTTGAAAAAAAATAACAGACCATTTGCAAATTTCCAACTTTGATTCTAATATTATACGTTTTACATTGATCTGATTGATTTATTGTGCTTAACGCCACATTCAGCAATATTTCAGCTATATCATGACGACCAGTTTTAGTGGTGGAAGAAGCCGGAGTACCCGGAGAGAACCGCCGACCATGGGCAGCAACTGGTAAACTTGATCACTTGCGGCTGCGAGTCGAGTGCACCCTTTTTTTGTAATTTACAAAGCCGGGCGCGAACCCACGCCGTATTGGTGATAGGCTTGTATGCGTTGTTAGGTAATCCAACTACCTAACTCATTGAGCCACCTGTGAATGTGCAAAAGATCTATTAAAAATGGTCTCTATTGGTATTGAATTATTACATATGACTCACTGACTGCTGGATTTGATAATAGGATATATTATTCATTTTAGTGTAATTTGCTCTGATGCCATGGCCAGAGGTATGGATATAGAAAATGTGAAATATGTAATATCGTATGACCCTCCACCATTCATAAAGACCTATATACACAGAGTTGGTAGAACAGCGAGGGCTGGAAAAGTAGGCACAGCCATTACCATGTTACAGAAAAAAGAGGTAAGGATTTAGAAATTGTTTCATTCTTGGGAACTTCCTTCGTGGTGTAATGGATACCATGCTTGTCTCAAAGATGGTAGATCATGAATTTGACTTAAAGAATAAAACATTTTGAGACTTTGAAAAATAGTACAAAGGGAAACAAAATGTTGTTTGATTACAATTTATTGATGTCTTGTGTTCACGTATAGGTAATGTACTATTGATATTACGTTTTCACTGAAACAATTTCAAATTGCTCCAAATTTTTACCACATGTGACCTGTCGCAAGTCGCTGATAAACTTTATCACATAATGTTGTATCGATTACACCTCACCATAAGAGGGTATCGAACTCACAACGTTAGCGGTGATAGGCACTTATTGTATAGCTAGTTGTAAATCCAACTACCATATCTGAACAATATATAATTGTTCCAGTTAACATGTATTTTACCAGCCATGTAAACTACTATTTCTCAAATCAAAGCCTCAGATAATGAAGTAATTTACACTACATTTTCATGTATAATATATTATGTTTTTTAGTTTTTCCACTTCAAGAAGATGACACGAGAAGCAGGTAAAACATCAGTCAAAGAATTAGAGGTAACCAACAGAGATATAGAACCCATGGTTCCTGCCTTCCAGACTGCTTTAGAAGAGTTGCAACAAGTTTTACAAGTAAATATTACAATGCCTTTTGTCAATCAAAGAATTATAAACTAGTTTACTAGCCACTTTTTTTTATTGAAGTTCCTATACCAAGCCAGGAAAGTGAATAATCATGTACAGTCAAACCTGTATTAAGAGGTCACCTTTGGGACAAAGAAAAAGTGGCCTTATAAGACAGGTGACCTCTTAAAAGAGGTGTCCACATGGACAGGTTTTACTGTATTTGTGTTAGGGATATCAACCTTGCCTCTTTCTATGATTTTTCTGTTGGACTTTGGAACTGTTCCGACCAAGGTAGTATTTTTTTATTTCTCTGTTAAAGAGATTTGTTTAGTGACTGTCAATATTATATCTTTTATGTGCTTTGAGGTAGTTCACTGCTTTATTTTATCATAAATAATTTAAACCCTCAATCTACCTTAAGAAATGTATCTCTATGTTTATATTTATCTGTTTTAAGATTGACAGTTGTTTAATATATGTAGATCAGTTTACTGGTCACAAAATCGTCGCACAACATTGCAATCTGTAATATAATGAGACATTATTTTTCTGCAGAATGGTGACATTGTTCAATTTTAATTAACAGTAATATTGATGTTTTAAATTTGAAGTTTTTTGGTAACTATGAAAACCACATAAAAATGTATGTTAAGAAAATAATTAATGAATTCATAATATTACAAATATTGAATGAAATGAAACCTTTCCAGAATCCAAAAATCTCTGATTTTTTTCACACAAAGTTGAAAATCTTTCCCAAACATATGAAATATGACTATTAGCAGTATATATTTTGTATTAAGCATTGAACCTTATCATTTATATATAAGTGATGTACAAATAAATCTTGTTTTCATTGTAGGTTGAGAAAATGAAAAGAAAATCCAAAGGTTGAAGTTTGTCAACTGTCTTGGAAATTATTTCAACTTGGCTAAACACATGTTTGTTGTTCTAATAATTTAGCTAACAAAACGAATATCTTTTTGTGACATGTTAAAGCTGATAATAAACTATTAAGTAAATTGATTATAATTTAATATGTGTTGTATCTACATAGTGTTTGAACCGCCTCTGTGATGTAATGGTTAGTGTGCTCGTCTCGAATGCTGTAGAACTTTAGTTCAAGCCCAGGACGAGTTACGCCAAAAACTATAAAACTGGCATTTGTTGCTTCTCCACTAAGCACGCAGCATTAAGGAGAAAGAGCAAAGACTGGTTGGCTCAGAATGAGGATAATGTGTCCGAGTGGTATGACATGTCTATCTGTGGACTGTTTTTTTCAGTGAGGTAGCACTGTAAAAATCAAACTAAGCGTGTTGTTCCAATATAAAGCGGACATCATTATCATCTCTTCAATGAAACTTGTTCTCGCCATGGTATAACTGAAAAATTGCTATCCCTCACTCTATATAGTGTCTGTCACATTTTATAATTTCCAAAAAAAAAGATATTGACAATTCATTGCAATTAGAAAGAAAGGATATGGATGTAAATGAACATCATAGACTATCCAACAGTACACTGAATGAGAGACTATCCAACAGTACACTGAATGAGAGACTATCCAACAGTACACTGAATGAGAGACTATCCAACAGTACACTGAATGAGAGACTATCCAACAGTACACTGAATGAGAGACTATCCAACAGTACACTGAATGAGAGACTATCCAACAGTACACTGAATGAGAGACTATCCAACAGTACACTGAATGAGAGACTATCCAACAGTACACTGAATGAGAGACTATCCAACAGTACACTGAATGAGAGACTATCCAACAGTACACTGAATGAGAGACTATCCAACAGTACACTGAATGAGAGACTATCCAACAGTACACTGAATGAGAGACTATCCAACAGTACACTGAATGAGAGACTATCCAACTACATTTCACAGTCACAGTAGTGTCTTCAATAATAAGAATAACTCATAGCCTAAAATGAGTGTGAAATTGCCCTAACCCACAATTGACTGGTACTTTTTACTTCTGTCGATAAATGCTATATCTGGGCATCTTTGTTGTTTTTTATATTATTTGGTGTAGAATTTTATTTCTCAGAGTCATGGTTATCAACAAGAAAACAAAATATGAATGAACTTACAAATATCGTCATCACTGTGCCCGACATCAAGTTGTTTTATTACTGTGTTCATGTCAGTTGCAAATACTTGACAATTTACAATTGATTATAAGTAGTAGAATACTTTTCCTGAAACTCAATGGAACTTTTTCAAAACGTTATTACTTATTATGCAAGCAGCATGTCAAAACATTAAAAAAATTTAAAAACAACTTTCAAACCCAGACAAGATGGCGTATTCCTTCAAATCTAGTTTCCAAACTTTTTGTTATAAAAAATGGCATTTTTACTATTAAGACCAGCTGGTTACAATTTAGACTTTAATAACTACATTGTAGCTTTAAATGGATAACATACAGGCAACTTTCAAAAGACATTTGGCCCAATATTTGTAGCAACGACTACAGGCTCTATGGGGCCTTTTATTTAACTGGTATTTCCCAGATCCAAACAGAGATTTTCAATGAATGTGGTACAGAGAAAGGTACACATCTCCAAACCCTTATTCTCCATAGACCAATCAACAGAAGCCACCCAAATTTTCATATTTTCGTATACAGGAAGTGAAGTCGTGCACCTTTAATTTATTTCATGATCATTGATTTTATGGTTTTTCAGAGCCAAACAGACATTTTCAATGTAGTCTCTAATCTACAATTCTCCCTAGATGCATGTAATACAAATATTGTAAGTTACTAGTAACAATAGGCAGGTGGCATATCATTCATGGAAGACTCACATCTATGTCTTGGTGTAGTTAACACAAAAGTGTGACGTGCAAATAGACAAGAGGATTTTTAAATAACCCTGCCTTTTTATTGATGCATTGATAATTCTTGTAGATTACTTCAGTAAATTCAAGATCAATGGTTTCAAGAAAAATATTTTAAACATTTCCCATAGACTGCTTTGTTTTAAGTTTATCCTGCAGATTGATGTGGCTATTGGTTTTGAATAGGCTAATGTTGCAATGTTGGATATCGGATAGAAATGAATTGAGCAAACTTGGCTCAGAACCATCCAAATATCAGTCCTGCTTCTGTATTTAGTGTCGAATAGTTTCTTCAATTTTTTCTCCAGATGGAAATTGCAGAAATTAAAATTAAAACAAAAATACTTTGTGTATTATTTTAATCTTTTCTTTAATCTAGAAATTTTCATTGGACGTAAATATGGATTGTCTATAGAATCTGCATCAGCACTCGTAGTATTTTCACTGCCATCTTCTGTTTGATCAGGGTCTCTCCTACGTTTGACTACTTTCGTTGTTTCTGGTGGATCCTGGGAATCTAAATCTTGATCTTTTGGAAGCAGTGCATTTAAATATGGCAATGGTGTAGGTTTTATTGCAATCACTGGAAAGAAAAATTAAATTTTGTAGACATATTCCATGAAAATTTATTTTTGTGAAGTGAAATAAGGTCATAATTGCCATCTTCTATCATATATATACAATATATGTAAATTGTTGGAAAATATATAATTTATTTGTACGACCTTTAATAACAAGTAGAAAAGCAAAACTTTGGTAAGCTTTTCTGGCCTGTTTCGCCGATTGCAAATACATTTTTTAAAAACGATATACATACATGTATATTGTGATTATCATGCAATGTCAAAAGTTCAAAACAAGTGCAAAATGTTAATGAAGAGTAGTAGCAAGCGTGTTTTCAATTGTTGATAATAATGATATCACATCAGATGTCTTTGTTCCATACCAAGAAATAGATAACTTTTTAAAGAACTGACAAATTCCATCAAAGGTGATTGAATTCTCTTTGTTCAAGAAGCCTGACAATAGGTATTGGTCATCATTACAACAATTTAATTAAAATTAGATGTTTGTTTGATCTGTCTTTAGCTTCCATACACTAACATCTAACAACATCTCATATAAGTCATGTCATGTAACCTTTCATTCATCTTTGACAGTCCTATAACAAATAAATATATTGACCAATTGGACAACAGCTATCAGAGTGTGCTTGGTTTTTCATAACACAAGATTTAGTAGGCTTATCGTTGATTGGTCAGTTTAAACTATGACCCCTGACGTGACCATACACAGAATGATGTTAGATGTTAGTGTACAGAATCTAACAAATAATCCAACAAGCATCTAATTTTAATGAGATTGTCAATACAATAGGTAATTAAGATATCCCTCAATATAATATCAAAAGGAATAACAATTTTCCTTCATTAACTCCAACTGCATTTGGGTCATACATGTATTGATCCTCTGGAACAATCGCATCGGTGGTGTAATGGTTAGCGTGCTCGCCTCAAGTGTGGCAGATAATGGGTTCGTGCCCTGATCGGGTCAAACCAAAAACTATTAAAATGGTATTTGTTGCTTCTCCGCTAAGTATGCAGCATTAAGGAGAAAGAGCAAAGACGGGTTGGCTTGGAATCAGAATAATGTGTCCAAGTGGGGCGACATGTCTATCTGTGAACTGTTGTTTCAGTGAGCTAGCTAAGCATGTTGGTCTAGTACAAAGCAAACACCATCATTATCTCATTGAAAACCAACTTGTTCTCGCCATGATATAGCTGAAACATTGCTCAGTTGGCATTAAACAACAATCACTCACTCCTCTAACAAATATTATTCCAAACGATATAAATTATTGTGAAGAAATATGAGCTTTCATAATGGAAATTAATCATTATTTGTTTAAATGACAAAAAAATATTTTCTGTGTGCAGAAACTGCATAAATTGCCATCTTTTAATGGCAATCTCACATTGCTTAAAGCAAAGACTGGGTTGCACAAACCTCAATTAAATTTAAGTCTCAATTTAACCTTAAGTGTAAATTAATTTCATGTACATTTCATGTAATTTTAAGATTCAATTAAGTTTTAAATAAGATTTGTGCAACCCAGTCCAGGTAACTTAAAATTTTGGGTTCCACTTTTTTGTGCCTTACATGGGTATGTGATTGTGTCATCTCTAAACAAAGATTGGGTCTCTCCTGTCTTTGCTATAAATCTAGTTAAAGCTCTTTCTACATCACGTTTCTGTGATGCTGCCTTTTCTCTTATCATCTGGTATTCATTGACTGGAGCTTTCTTAGTCTGAAATATTTTATAAAAACAAATGTTGTTAAGAAATTTAGACACAAAATATCTCGATTAATTTACAAAAGGTTTCAGAGACTATGATGTACAGTAGTTCCTCTCAAAAAAGGCCACCCCTTCTGCAATGAAAAAGTGGCCTTATAAGAGGTGTGGTCTCTCGATGGGGACAATTTAGTTGTTTTTTTACTATCTCAGTGCACCTGAATCTGGCTAAGTAAGAGGGTGGTTTTTTGGGAGTGGTCTTCTTACAGGGGGACAACTGTAGTGAACATTTTTCATAATAGTCAAAAATCATATATAAAGGTACATGTATTCTAAAAATAGCAAGAAATTCAAAGATAGTGTATCCATGGTGAAGAAATGTTTCAAACAATAAAAATGTTCATTTTGCCATATTTTGTTGTTGTATATCTTACTTTAAGTTTACTAAATGACCTGAACCTAATCAGAGGTAATCAAACATTTTAAGTTAAGATGGCAACATTTGATCTTTGTGCCGATTTAAGTTTACTTGCCCACCACAAACTTTTGATTTTCTCTAATTACCTGTATCATATCTTATCATAAATAACATGTTTTCTATAGTGCCTTTGTTGGTATGATATCAATTTATAAATGTAAAAAATAAGTCTTATTTTTTTGTGTATTCAATGAAACTGCAAAAACAAATTTCATTAATAACATGTTTTATATTTAAGAAATAATTCATGGCAGCCGTACATTTGTGCTCATTTAACCATGTGAGTTTGAATCTCGATCTTTGTGGTTCCTTCACCAATAAAACTGACCGCCACGACATAACTGAAATATTGTTGAAAGTGGCGTTAAACACCATCAAACAAACAAAACAAGATAATATAATCCTTACACTGATTTCCATACTGTATGGTAAAACATGAAATCGGAGTGGATATTATGTTATGGTATTAAATAAAAATGATTTTTCTTGTATATTTTTAACATTTTTCCACTTCACTTATTCTATGAAACCCTGCCTGTAACTTAAAATTTATCTTTGCTTTTCATTGATATAAACCGTATAACTTCAAGAAATAAATTAATCCACTTGCTTAATATATATCCTGTTTATTTATTGAGGGGATATAAATAAGGTACACTAACAGATGTTTTGATATACGTGTGTGGATCTGGGTAAGGAGGTAGATGGTCTGGTATAAATAAGGTACACTAACAGATGTTTTGATATATGTGTGTGGATCGGGGTAAGGAGGTAGATGGTCTGGTATATATAAGGTACACTTACAGATGTTTTGATATACGTGTGTGGATCTGGGTATGGAGGTAGATGGTCTGGTATGTGTGATGGATGCTCTCTACGATCTCCAGTCTGTAACATCTTGATGTTAGGTTGTGGTGCATTGTGTGATGCTGAAAAGGAAAAATGAAATCTGAATTTATCAAATTGGCTAAAAATTCAACTTTTGTGGACATTAAAATTTGTAGATTTATCTAAAATGTATGATAATTTTTTTTATCATGGATTTTATGATGTGAGATGATAAAAATTGAGCTATATTTTCATTTTATTAACAACTTCTAAATCTGTTTCAGTGAAATAATAAAATCTTTTAAAGTTGATGCCTTGGTTTGGTTTATGTTGTTTGATGCCACTTTCAACAATATTTCAGTAATATCGTGGAGGAAACATGAGTACCCGGAGAAAACTACTGACCTGCCTAAGTGACAGACAAACTTTATCACATAATGTTGTATCAAGTGCACCTAGTTAGTGGTGATAGGCACTGATTGCATAAGGTAGTTGTAAATCCAACTACCATACGATCACAACCACAATGGCCCTGTATGACTTGTATAGTCTTATATCACTGTATAAGGTTTAGAGCATATTTTATAAATATTAACTGTGCTGACTATTCTCTATTGACTTCTGACCACTCACACAGCTGATATGAAAAAGAGCCTGGGTAAGGTGTTAAGGTTTCCAGACACCTACCCATGACAGAGTGTTTCACCCATCAAATTGCTATGGCTGCCCACACTTTCCTCCCCACCATTTAATCTGGTAGTTATATGATATAATTGAAAAAAACACTGAAAGTGAAGATAAATACAAATAACTACCAAAATGATAATTGGCATGAAATACTAACTTACGGGATCCTTAAAAGTTGTGTGAATCTATCATGATAAAGTCAAACCTCATTATGTCAAAGTCGACAGGACCAGCAATTTTACTTTGAAATATCTGCATATTCGAGTTAAATTAAGCTGAAGTCTTCAATGTAAATTTTTCTATTGCATTATCCAGAAAAACAACTTGTCCTACTTTAAAATTACAAGGTCCTATTGTATATGTATAGTTTGTAAATACTGTATCAGTGGTTTTTTTCGTGGGAGCCAAATTTCACGATTTTCTTCAAAATTGGTGGAATTTTTTTCAGCAGTATTTCATTTTCACGATCCTGAGATTTAACCAAAATAAAATTTTATCGAATTGACCGCTATATTAGAATAACATTATCTGAATTGTTTGACCAACATTTCAAAATAGGAAATGTTTTAAAATTAATTGAGTAAGAGCTTTTTGTACATGCGATCAGCAGTATTTAAGAATTGTACACATGTTCATTAATTGAAAATTGTTTAAGTATGCATGTATTATTACAAAACATTTACAAAAATTATAAAAACAGATAAGTCTCATTAACAGACTTCAAAGAAAAATGTGATCAATTAATTAACACCAAAAAATGTCAACTTACAGGTAATTAAAAATCGTTGAATGGAAATGCTAGTATTAATTTAAAAAGGTGTGTTATACAGCAACAACTTCAACTATTCAGGGTAATTAGTGTTTTAAAGATAAAAGGACAATTAATTACATGTAAAATAATTTACCTGTTATTTGTCACCATATGCCTTGTTTTCGGGAAGGATGTTTTCCCCCTTTTTCAGATATTGTAAAAGCGTCATTTCAACAACTTTGAGAATGGCAGTGACCATAAAATTGCTAAATATTCAGTCATACTATGGGGGGTAGATGTTGTACAATTATTTAAGAAAATAAAGATATTTATGTAGTAAAGGGCTGAAATTGACGAGGTTTTTTCCCCCCGCTGATCGATGACTATCACGAATAAAGCAAAAATTGGGTACCCGCGAAAAAAACCACTTATACGGTATACTGAATTCATCTTATGTAAAATAAATACTGATCTGCTATTTGATGAAAAATACAAAGCTATGTGGAATATGCGAAATACATTGTACCAGTAAATATTGATTGTTTAGTTGTTAAAATACATACGTGGAATAAATACTGATTTGTTAGGTCTTTTTGCATGTCCTGGTAATGCATGAATATTTTGTCCTACAAAAGAAATATACAAATATTGTAATTATCACATGTAGTACATAATTCTAACACTATAAAATTATTTATCAGTCATCAGGGCTCACCACGCATAGTAAAAACAGAGCGACTTGACTTCTCTCTCTCTTGACTTAAGGGTGAAGTGAGGGAAAATCTGGGAGACTTCCGAAAATCGATCCAAATTTTAACGTTTCTTTCCCCACTACTGCATGTTCCCCTACCTTTCACAAAAACGAATGTGCTGCACTATGATCTTAAAAAAGGATGCAATTAACGAATTTGGAATAAAATATTGAACATAAAACCCTGTATGGGTCACATTTCAGGAACATGTGAATATTGAAGAAAAAGTAGATTATTGGTGAAAAAAATACGGACTTGAAAAGACTGACAGGGCGACTAAAACTTCGCTTTTTGACAGAAATTGGGCAATTTCATTGAAACCAAGGCGAAGAAGTCGCCCACTTCGCCTGGTTTGGTGAGCCCTGAGTCATTGGGACATTTTATTATGATGTTACAAAAAAACCCAATAACATCAGTTTTAAGGTCTTGATGAGATACTAATGATAATGTCTGTCTCAACCTTCAAATCTGCTGTTATTCTATATTCTATATATAAACTATTTTTTTATTGGAGACATCAAAAGACTTCCTTCTAATAACCATAGTATTCAAGTTATTGTATTTGTGGTTAGTTTAGAGAAGTTTTTCTGTAATTTTCACTGAACGTTTTCATTCATCAATAAAACAGGCCACTGCAAAATAACTGAAATATTTGTTGAAAATGGTGTTAAACAATGTTCAAAATTGTCTTACTTATAGGTAGCAATTGGGAGACCTCACATATGTATCATTAAGGAAACCTAATGAACCTAATAGTGACAATGCTCACTGGCTTTTTTATTTGACCTGCTTGATGGCCACATCCCACAGGGAGATGTGTATATTATTAAATAAATTATTTGGTAAGCTTGACTGTCATCAAATTAAGAATCACAGCGTGAACTGTTTTCTTGATTAACAGTTCGGTTTCCCAGATTTTAACTACAATGTACGTTGTTATAGGTGTCAACTGTAACACACAACATATCTTTAAGTAATCATGGTCATGATCATATGGTAGATGGATTTACAACTACCTACACAATCAGTACTTATCACCACTATAGTTGTTAGTTCGAATGACACTCGATACAACATTATGTGATAAAGTTTAACAGTGACTTGCAGCAGGTCAGTGGTTTTCTCCGGTTACTCTGGTTTCCTCCACCAATGAAACTGACCACCACAATATAATTGAAATATTTTTGAAAATGGCATTAAATGCCATAATCCTAAGTAATTATACAATAAAAAAAATAATTAGAATATACCCATTTCAACAAGTGCCATAATAACATCTGTCATTAGACCTTCTGTTCTGCCAGCTAGTTCAGCAAATGCTTGTGTACTTCGTCCGAGCTCCATCAAAACTAACAAAAAAAAATTAAAAATAATTTAATTTCAAATTTCTAAATATTTGATATATCTATTGAAGACACCAGACTGCCATTAAATTCCAATAAAGGGCATGCACTTAAATGAATGTATATTTAGACACTATATCAGCAATAATAAACATACATTTGTACATCTAATATAGTATGTTCAAATTGAAATTTTTAATTGATTTTGTTTTGTATGTAGCGACGGGCACCTCCAGCTAGGTGTCGCTCCGATTCAATGAATGTAAATTTCAGAAAAGTTGACGAGTGACATGGTATTTTCTACGGGGCTATATAAAAATACCTGTGTACAAATGCTTTGAATATATGTAAATTATATAGTAGGGATGGTCAATTCAAGTGTATATGAGTATCAAATAAAATTAAAAGCACATTTTCTTTGTGAAAACATAATTCGAAGTGGAAATTAAATTTTAAAAATATGATTTACGTCGTATACGCTAAATTAATGTTTATTTTTAACAAATTCCATGTCATTTTAACATAAACTAAAAGTTATTTCTAATTACACATGTTTGTCTATTTATATTTCAAAGATAAAAAAAATATTGAAAATTGTAAAAATAAAAAAATAAAAAAATGTATTGTTCTTTTTACATTTTAATGTTATTTTCATAAAGAAAACGTATGAGGGTACCACTATTTAAAGTCCAATTTTTTTTTCTATCTAAAATATGCCCCATTTGTTTTCATATTCTGAATGTTAAGATGTATATGATGCTTTTAATATGCTGTTTTTGAATATTTAATAAAAAAAGAAAATGTGAAGAAAAAGTTGGGTCACTTTTTTAATAAAAATAAAAAATCCCCCCCCCCCCCCCCAAAAAAAAAGGTGCCTACCAACTTATGAATATGAACCCATATCTTGGTTTTAACAAGGCAGTTAACTTCAATTTTTTGTTTCTCTCAATTATTCAGATGTTGTACAAACAATTAATGTGAGAAAATATAAATGAATATGATGTTTAAGAAAATCATGCATGTTGCTATTGTATGTCTAAATTTTTATGCAACTGCAAAAATATTTTAAAAAGTGATTATTTTTAAGACAATACTGTTTTTACCATTTGTACTAAGAGTGTGCACTTTGTAGGTTAAGGTCCGGGTCCGTTCGCTCTATTACCTGTTCGCCCTGATAATTGGATATTAAAAATAAATTAAGTATAAATGATATTTGATGGTTTATAGATAATTTTTTTATTTGCAATTTGCTTCAACGTTGTTTTATTCATACCAAGTTTACATCGAAAGTGCAAAATTACAGAATCAAAGCCACCAATGAAAACAAATGAAAACAAAGAGATAAAAAATATACAAGGCCAAAAAAAAATATATGTGTGTTTACTGTTACATGTCAAAAAAATCTAGGGTCGGTCGGTCGGGATTAATTTTTTTTTTTTTTTTTTATTATCGTCAAAACCGGAAATAGTCGTTCCCAGTTCCGGTATTTCATTTTCGAAATTTCCGGTAAAATGACTAATTATGCAGTTTTTCTACCTTCTTTGCTCTCAATTTCGACAAAAAGCTAGCAGTTGAATAAATAAAACATTGCTGCTGGTTAAACAACAAAAATGGTTATCTGAATTCTGTGTAAAAATTCATAGGGTCGCTAGCAAAAATTAGGGTAGGTCGGGTGACCGTAAACACACATATTTTTTTTTTGGCCCAATAATCCCCAATAAATAATTGTAATGATTAAATCAACAAACATTTATTTCAAACAATATACCTAATAATTGCTTGAAAAGAACTTAATTATCTTCCAAAAGCTCATATTTTTTCTTTAAATTAATACTTTTATATATCATTACTTCTTTATTTTAAAGTAATATGAAAGGCAAATATCGTGGAATTTTGGATTAAATATTTTCACTTAATTTTAACTAAAATCAACTGCATAACATTAAAAATCCGCTCAAAAGCAGATTTTAAGAGCAAATCGCAAAATACAATAAAAATGTATTTGACAGCAGATAATTATTTTTCCCATACAGTAATGCAAAGGATATGCACGTGACCCAAGATTTGAACTCTTTCGGGGAGATTGTCGCTCATGCGCAATGTTCAGTTGATGAACAAAAATATAACGGGGTATATATATTCTGTGTGTACCACATACATGTAAGAATAATTGCAAAAAAATTGGTTCACACGACATGAAACTGACAGATTCCTCAATAATCATTGTCAGGAATGTGTGCGTGTTTACCTCAGCATCCATGATTGTTTATCTTTTCTTCACGAGGTCATGATCGGCAATCATTGGAACAAAACAATCGAAAGTTAATCAGTCTCCACAACAATGGCGAGGACGATAAACATGCATACAGATTTCTAGTTGTTGGGAACATATTTTGACTTGAAACATGCATAAATAGCTTAGTAAAGGTACCGCCGTATTCCAAATTGAATTTTCAGGGGAAAATTTTCTTCACCCAAAACTGGTCTAATACTACTTTAAAATAAAATATGCATAATGTTCATTACAATACTTTTTAATTATCGCCAATATTGGGGCGAACGGACCCGATACCCACATTGTATGAGAGTGGAAATAATCTTATGATTGAAATATCCTCGTCTGACAATAAGTCGGTCATTCATTGGATAATGTTTGATTATTTTTTTCATGTTTGAAAAGTAAACATTTTTTTCTTTTTAATTATGTTCCTCATCTATTCTTGCTCACATGTGTAAAGTTCCATGGAAAAAATATCGATAATAATTACATACTGACCCATATTTGTTTACCACCCTTTTTCCAAATGGCGTCGTATGACGTCACATAAAGTCGGTCAAAGTTCAATAAAGCACATGATTTTGTCATAGGCCAACCAAACTTAAAAAGTAAACCAGATTAAGAAAGTACTGTATTTTAGCTTTTTCAGTGTAATTGATTTGTCTGAAAAATTTCAAAGGATGTTTTTTTTTAAATAGTTTGAAATTGAAGTATTAAAAATTAATTATTTGATGCAAATATTAAACTTGCTTACCCACATAAAAAGTATTTAATCCAGTGAATTTGGTGTTTTTGCTTTTGTCAATACAATCTATTAGACCGACATATTTTGGTAAAACAATTAATGACTGATTTCAATTTATTTTAATCACATTTATTATCACAGAGTGGTAACAATACAGTTTTGTTGATGCTATTTGTAATAATGACAGGTTTTTTTTTACTCAGACAATCTCATTTTTCTGTCTGGTTTAATTTAATTCTCTGTTCAATTTATGCTATAAATTTTGATTATTGCTGTTAAATTAATTCTTTTTCTATCTTCTCTGTGAATTTCATTTCATTACCCCAAGAAGTAAGGGGTATATTTGTTATTAATGCAGCAGACGAGCAGTGGAAATGCAAAATAATCTGCCATTTTGTGACTAATGGAGAGCACTTGCATGTATTTTCCCGGTAAAATCGTCCATTTTCTAGAAAATGGTGGAATCTGAATGATCAATCATCATATTTTCAAAGTATTTTAAAATACAATTTGCTTGGCCTACATTCCAGAAACGGTCATGAACTGATGTCGATTATGTCAACAAACCGGAAAAATACAAATGTTTGGGGAATACCATCGATGGAAACATATTTAACAAACATAATGATCAGGGAAAAAAAGACATTAGTAAAAAGGATCTTTTTTACTTGCATGGAATTTATTCAATTCAAACTTCTCTGTTTTAATCTCATCTTGTAATTTTGACGTTGAAAAGTATTCCCTCTGTGTTTATGTACGCTATGAATATACAGAATGATGTCATTGGTCTCGTGCTGCGCGAGAATTGTAAATCAAAACAAATGACCGACATTATTGCATGACCGAGCAGATATCACGGTAGGATTTTATAATCTGAAATATTTTGTAGTTTTTCTGATATGGCAGTATTTCACCCTACTCCTAATTATATGGACGGGTATATATTTCCTCAATACGTTTCTGTGACAGAAACGTATAAACTCACAACTCTGTAACATTTCTGTCAATGTCTCGATAACAGATTCTTCTGCCTTTTCAAAACCAACTTCAGAACACAATGCACAAACTGCAACTTTCAGAGCTTTCCGTGACGACGTAGCGTGAAGGTCAGATTCTAATGACATATTAAGATGTGGGTCGAGATGCTTGTTAATCTTAATCTTGACAACTGTTCTTCATGTTATGATTAAACTCGAATATAAGCGGATGGAGATTTGAGCTTCGATCACAGTCCACCATTGTTGTTTTCACATTCGATAGCCTCCAACCGGGTCGATCAATTAGAGGCATTCCGACTGGGTTCTGAAATAACTAATAACCAACATATTGTCTATAACCAAGACGCGTACTTACTTTTTGCGTTTTAAAAAACATGTACAAATTTTATACATTTTACTTTCTTCAGACTGAAAGTGCATACAAATCTGATACAATTAAAAAATAATAATAGTAAATGTCACATTAGTGGAACTGGAACGATTTAAAAATAAGGGTGGTGTAATTTTGGATCAGACTTTTATTTGAGGGGGAAAAAATCGTACTTGTCATATAAACTTGGAGTCATTGTACACACATTCGATGGAAGAAAATGTTGACTTCGTCTGGATTAAATAAACCTTTCGATGCTGCAGGCTATTCTGGTATTTGCAGAAATTAAGGTCTTCCATATTATACGTACATTTTTGTAGTTAATTTCGAGTATCAAATGTTGCGCCTATGTATTACGTAGATGATCAGTTCTACATGATTACTGAGTACCCCCCTCCAAGAACATTGACTTATAGAATATTAAAATGAAAATTTCGAATTTGAAAACTACATAAGAATTTTAGAAGACGGAGATATTTATACTCTAAGCGTTAAACCACAGGCGCTCGTGGCACGGAAATATCCCCTTTTAACTTTCTGTTTACATCTTTATTTTTCAATCAAATTTGTTTATTAAATCATCTCCTTTTCCTTTATTTATCATGTACGTGTCCATATATCATACGATTTTGCATGCCAGTCCAATACTGTGGATAATAAGAAGAGTTTGGAGATACCATATTTATGGGCAAAAGCAGTGTCCAGGGGCGGATCCAGGATTTCAAGTTGCGAGATATATACTCCGTATGCAAGTGCTACTGCTGGAATTTGGCTACATATAAATGGAAAGTTCACAATGGGAAAATTGAAATCATCTCTTTTGTCGTAAAGTTTCGTTCTTAACCGCCCCTCACTGTCAATTTCGAGGTGTAGGTCAAGGTATAAAGCAGACCTATCTGTATCTGTGGTATCCTTTATTTCAAGCTCAACGGGATAGATGCAATCAACGAAATCACCAAATCTAGAATCATTTAGTGAAAGGGAATCATCTATATAGCGGAAGGTGAAATTAAAGGATCGGGTTAGCTTCGTTTCGTTTTTCTTGAGAAGCCCCTGTATGAATTCTGCCTCATACGAATAAAGGAACAAGTCGGCGAGAAGAGTAGCACAATTTGTACCCATAGGGTATGCCGACTAACTGTTGAAAAACACGTCCACCACTGAAACATATCAAGTGTGTTATCAATCATAAACTCGAGCATGTTGATGATATCAGTTTCAGAGAACTTTTTGGTAGAATCAAACCGACATATGCAAGCTGTTATTACCATAAGATTGTATGGGTATATGAACACTATGCCGGTACAATTGACAAATATATGTACTATCATTATCCATAATATTGGACCGGCATATGTAAGCTGTTGTTACAATAAGATTGTATGGCTATATGAACATGAACACAGTAAATAAAGAAAAAAGAGATAAAATAATAATAAAATTTAATTGAAAATAAATACATTTGTATGTAAGCATCAAATATTAAAAGGGGATACTTCCGTGTCCCGAGCGTCTGCGATGCAAACTTGTGCTCAGAATTACCAACCATATAGAAACTATCTTTATACATATCTCGACCTCATCAGTGGTGTTGGTTAAAGTACTCGTCTCGATTGGTATTGACTGCTCCAAGCTAAACACACAAAATTTATGAGAAAGAGTAAACTTTAAAACTGGTTTGCTTAGAATCACAATAATGTTTTCCAGTGGACCCACGAATTGTTGCTTCAGTGACGGCTAGCACTATAAAAATCCAACCAAGTACAAAGCGGACATTCTCACCATCTCATCGAAAAGATACAGATGAAATTTTTTTCACTTGGCGTTAAACAACAATCTCTCCCTCATTATATAGAAAAACGAAAGAACACATGTTACCGGTAGTTATTACGTTAGCACATATAAATTTCGTGTAACACTACACAAAGCAGTGTTGTTATTGGTTGTCAATTAATATTACCAACCCTAACAATACGTATAGCATAAGCACAATCCAGAGAACGTTTAAAAGTTTGAAAAGAGCATGTACATGTACATATATATATGTAACATTATGCAGTTAGTCAGATGGAGCCAGTAAGACACAAATTTTCTTGCTTAAAAACGGAAAAGTGGTGAACGTAAAAATCAAAATCAAATCCAAAACTATGAACTTTCAATAGGAAGAACATGTACCCAAATGGAGTATTTTATTCTTCGCTTACCGCAGTTTTTAGGAGTTTGTAAAATTTAAAGTGTTAATTTAATATTAGTGGCAATTCATATTGAGCTCCTCCGAACACAACTTTGAGGAATTCATGCAACACATTTATTTGTTGCTGTATGTGCAAGCTGTTTTTTTTTTGTGAGGAATGGTTTACTAATTTTGTTTCTTCAGACAATGTATGGAATCTTATCATTTATGATGTATGTTCTAAAGTTTGGTAGCAAGTGGTATCACTGCTATAGTTTGAAACTTTGTCTGCAATACTTTCTTAAGCCACATTGGTTCAAAAAGATTATGTTAATCAAGGGCATAATGAATTGATAAGAATAAAATACAGTGATTCCAGAGTCCCCAGTGTTTCACAAAAAATATAAAGCTTCTGAAACATGGTTAAAAATTGAGGCTCCTGAATCTTACAAAAATATGCAATAAAATTCATGACTATAGCTACGTCAGCAGGGATTAAGGTTCCATTAGTACAGTGGTGTTCGAGTAGATGTTTCCCTGTAGACCCTTATAGTCGATGATGGCCACCTTGGATTTCCGGTCAGCATAACAAATAAAATAAATGAGGTTTGACTGGGACTGAGAAACCCAATGAATATTGCTATCAAAATTGGTTTTATTTTTGTTACAGCGATTGTTGGTGGCAACCTTTATTTCAATTCAGCATAAACTTTGTAGAGGACCATCTACTCCTACCAAGTGCTTTGGGGCAAATAAAAACTTTTTTTCACCACAGACTCAGACACATTATCCCGATTCCGAGCCAACCTGTCTTTGTTCTTTCTCCCTAATACTGCGTGCTTAGCGGAGAAGCAACAAATACCAATTGTATTATCTTTAGTGTTAGAACCCACGACCTACCACACTTGTAGCGAGCACGCCAAGTCGCTAACCATTACACCACCGATGCGGTTAAGATGAGATGCTGTATAAGTTATTTGTTATGTACAGTATTATCTGTTAAAAAAGACACAAAGCCCAGCAAGGATGATCTTTAAGGAGAGTTTGAAGATACCAAAAGGTCAAATATTATCTGTAAATCATTGAAGAAAGACATACAACACAATGGCCAAAAGAAAAACAATGATACAATGTCTACAAAACACTAAAAATCGAGCAACAGAACCCCGCGAATAATCCGGGGTGAACTCGGGTGCTCCGGAAGGGTAAGCAGTTCATTCTCCACTGGTGGTACCCGTCGTGTTACTATAGTTACAAACCCGGTGATAAGTACATAAATGAGGATAGAACCAGGAAGTGCTTACAACAAGTGGAACATTTCTGTGGTCATTTTTAATTTTCTGTTCAGACCACAACAGAGAAAGAGGATAATTACGTATAAACACACTCAAATATAATTTCTTCATTGGACAATATAAGACTTTAGGTAGATATATATTCTCAATTTTAATTTCTAATAAAATCATGGTTAACATTATAATCTGGAAAACATATATCATGAACAAGAACAAAAATGTTCAACCAATTTACAATACTGAATAGTAATTCAGTAAAGTATACTTATTCCATTATTAGTTCAAAATTCAAAAAATATTTACAATTTGTTATACAATAGTAACAACTGATTCAGTTACAAAATGTTTTCATTTAATTACACCTTGGACTGCTCCTCTTTTGAAATAAGTTTAAGTTTTTTTTAGTCAAATAAGAGACTTACTCAGTAGGTTACAAAATTAAAAGAATAACAGAAATATGTACATGGCAGGAAAAATTGCATACTTTAAAGGAGAGAGATCTTAATTTTCTGTGATAAAGTTTGTCAGTAACTTGCCACAGGTTGGTGGTTTTCTCTGGGTACTCCAACTTCCTCCACCAAAAAATAAATAAAAATTGACAGCCATGTTATAGCTGAAACATTGTTGAAAGTGGCATTAAACACCATAAAACCAACAAACCAATCTGTTTGACCTAAATGGAGAATATGTGTCCAATGTAATGGTCTGCTAAGTTTTTACCATAGGTGATAAGGGGAAATGTTGTCTGCTGTTTTTGTTGAAAGAGGCTATAGTCATGGATTTTGTAAACAAAGGGTCATCCATTAATTGTTTTTTTTTTTAGACATACCCCATCTATGTACACACTCCTTAAACATCGATTCAGAAATCAGGAAAAGGGGATTGCAGTCAAACTTGTATATAAAGGCCACTCAAGGGAACTTGAAAATGTGGCCTTTAAGAGCAGTTGCCCTTTATATACAGGTTAAAATTATATGCACTATTCATTAATGGGGAAAACGAGACAGTGACTTGTTATATACAGTGTATATATTAGAGGTGCCCTTTAAGGCAGGTTTGACTGTATTTAGAGTCTAAAACTAAGCACATTATTGAAAATGGAAGTGAAATAAATATGGTGATCATCATTTACTTTTCCCACTATTTCCTGGAAAATTGAGAGTATGATCATTTTTACCATGACTACCTACATTGGGCACATGAATTGTTTACCTTCTATACCAATCAACAGTTAGTATTGTCCTTTGTCAGAAATAAATCTGGAAATACATGGAAACAATACTGCAATTTAAATCACCTTAGCAACCAATTTATACATTTTAATAGCTTCAGAATAGCCATTTATACCACAGTCTATCATGTCCTAAATGTTAACCGAGGATGTAAGCCAGATCACCTAACTTTGTAAAGGGAGTTAACTTGTATGTGATTTCTAACTAATCTCTCTTACCTAACTTTGTAAAGGGAGTTAACTTGTATGTGATTTCTAATTAATTTCTCTTACCTAACTTTGTAAAGGGAGTTAACTTGTATGTGATTTCTGATTAATCTTTCTTACCTAACTTTGTAAAGGGAGTTAACTTGTATGTGATTTCTTATTACTACTAAATGTATATATACATGTATACAATTGTACTATCTTTGATAAATTGTGAACATTTGCATTTGTAATTTTGCTTTGTACATGTATTTCTTTGAAGAATTATTTTTTTGAATGATGAAAAAAAAAACAATATAAAAAAAACTCAGAAGTAAGTTAAGTGTGCCGACTCATATATATGTACCCTCCTTCGACAATGTGTGTGGACCAATTATGGTGAACCTATCTTGTATGGTAATGGTGAAATTGTGAATTGTGAAATGAAACAATCAAGAAAATTTGACATCAATTTAACAAAGTAAGGAAAACATAAAAATGACGTCAAGGTTATGTCATAATGTGATATGTACCTACCATGATCAATCTGTGGACCAGGCGAGACAAAAAAACTGGTTATCAGGACTTTCAATATTTTTTAAGTGTAGCAGTACTTCACTATCTACAGGCCGTATTTTGTATAATAAAATTTGAACATTTTCATGAATATCTTATATACAGTGCTCCCTCGTTAAACCGCCACCTTCTGTGCAATCGGTAGTTTGGTGGTATAACGAGTTTGGCGATAAACTAAGGGACATTGAAAACCGGAAGTTATGTGTATATGAAAAGATAAATTTTCAACTCGACTGACATGCATTTTGCACTTGTACAAATACATAAGTATAAATAATACATGTTTAATAAATAAATAAATTAGAATAATTATATTCACATCGGAAATGTCCTGTACAGTTTGCAGATCTTTGTCAATGTTGACAAATTCTTGAACCGTCATTTGTAGCTCGGGACATCAGGGTTATTATAAACACGTGACAGCAACAGTTCATCTTCATTTGTGGGGTTATTGGGAAGATCCCATTTAATTGTCAAATTATCGGCAATTTGTTGTTATGTTAATTTTGGATTTTCCTTTGCATAACTTATAATTGCACGTTTTTGTTTGTCATCTAATTAATTACGTTTTCTCTTCAAGCACGACATTTTTATGACAACTAATTAAATTACAAATTTTACTCAGGATTAAAAGTACAAATGTAATCACTAGAAAAGTGAATACAGGTAATTATTCTAATCAAAACAACTGATCACCTGTTCCAACCCTCAACTATGAGATCAATGAGCGTGTCCGATGACCAGTTTTGACATTCCATAATTACCGATCAATACACAGCTGTCAAAAGGTAGTTGTGGGCGGTACTAATGGGGGAATTTAAATTGGCTTTACGACTTTTGTGTCTGAAAACCTGTGGAGGATGGCGGTAACTGAGTTTGGCAGTATAACAGGGTATTTTTAATGGGGGAAATCGGGACAGACGAGAATTTTGGCGATAAAATGGGGGGCAATAGTCAGAGGGAGCACTGTAATACTCTTTAAATCAAGGAGGTACCAAATACCATTTTAAATGGGTAAAAGTACCTGGTACTGCCCCTTATAGAAAGGCCTGGGTTAACCATTTGATTTCGAGTATAAGTTGAGCACACATCACATTGAGCTGAGTGCAGACCAATATCTCACTAATGATGGGGTATTTGATTGTGATATATCTGAGCTTAATTTTGCTTTACAAGATAAATGACCTTGTGTTCTTCCTCTGAGTCGGACATTGTTTGTACAACATATATGGTTGATGGTTGACCATTTTCAGAATCATTTGTCTGTAAAAGAACATCTTCAACTCCTGTCTGTGAGTCCAGAACAATGTGAGAAACATTGGAATCGGAAATTCCTACTGTACTTAACAAATCTTCTTGAGATTGGCCGTCACCAGCTGAACTTGAAACAATTTCCTGTAAACGTTCACTCTCAGTTGCTGTAGATGATATGCTTGATAGTTCAGGAAGAAGTTCAGGATTGTTAATGCCATTTTGATCCTGAAATTTGTCTTTAGACGGACCATCATCAGATTTTGCTACATCCCCTTTTTCGGTGTTTCGATCAGAATCTTGGTCATTGTTTTCTAGATCAATAATTTTAGTTGAGTCTTCTTCATGTACCTCATCACTTGCTATATTAGAGCATTCTACAGAACTATTTTTGGAATGTATTTGACCTTGACTCTCCCTATCATCAGTACATACTTGTCCTTCATGGTCTGTTTGTTCACCAAGTTCATCTTCATTATCCTGAACATCAATATTTGGATGGAACTTTTTGACATGTTTTTTTAAATCCCGTTGATACACATATTCCTTATCACAATGATTACATTTATTTTTCGTGGGTTCGTGTGATTTTTCATGTGAAATGCAGTTACTCCTGTCTGAAAATCCTTTGCCGCAATCTTTAAATTTGCATATAAATGGTTTTTCTCCTGTATGTGTTCTGATGTGGCGATCTAAATCTCTCTGTCGTAAAAATGTTTTGTCACATGTCTCACACTTCAAAACATTCAGTTGTCTGACATCTGCTGCATTTGGATGTTGGGAAACTAGATGAAAATTCAAAGCAGCTGGATTCCTGAATTTAGAAGGACACAGTTTACACCCAAACTTTTTTGGAACATGTGTTAGCTTGTGTGTCGACAGAGTTGACGCTTGACAGAATGTCTTACCACATTCGTCACACATGAACGGTTTGATTTCAAGATGTGTGTTTGCATGATTTTTCAATATATTCAGAGTATGAAATGTTTTTTTGCATGTTGTACATTTATACGGCTTTTCTCCAGTGTGAGTCAGCAAGTGCTCCCTTAAGCGATGTGCAGTAGCACATTCTTTCCCACACTGATCGCATATTGCGACTTTTTGGTCAGTCCTGCGTTTGACCGCTGATTTCTTTTGTTTATGACTTCCTCTGTGTCGAGTAAGATGTTCATAACTATCCGTAAGAAATGTACACCTATCACATGAGAAATTTCCATTTTTGTCATGTTTTTGTTGATGTTTCATTAAATTGTCAGGAGTTACGAAAACTAACGAGCACATTCCACATGGAAATATTTTTTTCTTGGAGGAATGAATAAGTTGATGACTAACATATTCACTCTGATATCTGAACTTCTTCATACACTTTTTACAAGTGTAATTTTCGTGCGATTTATCGCTTATCGCAAATACAAAACCTTCGATAGACTTTGGAGCAGTGTCTTTCGTTGCATCTTCTTGTTTGACAATAACCGGTATTTCTAATTTTTGTGATTTACTAGGAGATTTGTCACTCCCACATGCTTCATCACCACAACCGACACAATTTGATGATCTCTTTCTTCTATATTCTGTATCCGTTGTCTGTAATTCCTTCTCCATCTCGTCATCTTGTGCTTTTAATGTGTTCTTATCTGCTACACATGCTCTACTACTCGCAGACCTGTGAGTTTTAGCCTCAGGAAGTTTAATAACCACCACCTCCTGTGATAAATTAGTAGTCCCATGCATCTTGGCAATATGTCTATCTAATAGGGCTTTTCTTATGAAATAGCACCCACATTCTTCACACTTCACTTTTTTAGGCTTTGTGTGCATCAAGACATGACGTTTCATTATGTAATTTGTAGAAAAAAACTTCTCACATATTTTACATTGAAAAGCTCCCTCATAATCAATTTTCTGATATCTCTTTTTCCTACGACCCCAATTTCCAATAATTTTGACCACTCTAGGTGCATTTGATGCATCATCATCAGCTTTATTCTCTTTCTTTTCAGTTTGCACCAGATTTTCAGTTTTCAATCTTTTAGATCTTGCATTCGGTGATTGCTTCTGTTGATTTACCACTTCCACGCTTTCAACATCAATTTCCTCATCTATTTCGTTACTTCTTTTATCAACATCTACACTTTCATCTCGATTTTCCTTTATATTGCTTTTATCATCATCTTCATCTTCATCTTGATTTTCTTTTCCACTTTTTCTTTTTGTTTCATCGATTGTTGTGTGTTTTCTTTTTGCTTCATCGATTGTTGTGATTTTTCTTTTTGTTTCATCGATTGTCGTGTGATTTGATTGGACCATTACAAAATCAGATTCATCTTCGCCCAAACTGTTATCGTCTGATGACAGCATGGTATTATAATCATGTTCAGACATAACATCTTTGCCGTGTTCTAAAATATGCAAACTGTAAGATTTTTCATTTGTAAATTTTTCTCCACATGTCTTGCAGGTGATAAATGTCCTTATCCCCTCTCTGTCACTGTGACATGATGGGATTTTACAATTTTCTCCCGGCTTGACCCTCATTGGTACCCCACAACTATAACAAGCTATTTTACCATAGCTATTTCTTTCCTGTTGAGAATTGTGTCTCATCTCATGCTTTTTCAATTCTTCATTCCTGAAAAATGACCTGCCACATTCGCGACATCGAAATTTTCTATGACCTAAATGTATATCTGTGTGACGTTCAAGATTCCATCTTGATGAAAATATCCTTGGACAATAATCACATTGATAGCCATTTTTACCAAAATCTTCATTCACTGGTTTAAGTTTATGATATCTATTTCTGTGTTCATTGAATCTCTCCAACTTTTTGAAACTATGGTTACATTCGTCACAGTGATATTTAAACCTAAGCCTTTTCCTTTCTTGTCTGATATCAATATTTGTATTCTCATTAGGTGATACAATCTCATTTATATTTTCCTGTAAACTATTTTCAGCATTGTCGTTTATTTTAACCTCAGCCTTTTTGGTGTAATTTTCTGGTAAGGGATAAGATTCAAGTTCCGTCGCAGATAACTTTGTGCTATGGAATTCATGCATATGAATATTTCTTCTATGCTCTCTCCTGAAAAATACCCCTGGACAAATCTGACAGCTATATTTAGCTTTTCTGGTGATTTTTCTCTTTGGTTTATCATCTTGTATTGATGTCTGAGTTTTCTTACAATCTTCACTTGCTACGCTATTTACTACAATAACCGGAGTTGAACTTTGACCTGTCTCTTCAGCATCACCTAACCAATTAGAAATAGGAAATTTGGAAGTGTCCAGTAATGTAATGGAATCTATTCCACTTAGAACTGCCCCAGTGTCGTTAGCTGACAAGAAAGTTATATCTTGTGCCTCATCATTGGACTTCTTTGGGGTGCAGTTAGTTATGACATTTTCAGCTCCATACCAATAATCTGCAAAAAGAATTGTAAAAAGATTGCATAGTGAGTGAGTGATTGTTGTTTAACGACAATTTGGCAATTTTTCAGCTATATCATGGCGAGAACTAGCTGCGGAACCGTAGCCCTTATGGTTCTTGGCCAGTTTTCTGATATTTGCAGACCATAGGGCTACAGATTTCATCCAATCAAAAGCTTTCGAAACTGTGCAGTGAAAATCTTGCACCGCTTTTTTGCAAATTTTTGTCATGAAATCGGGTGCGAGAACGATCAAACATATATATTTCGTTTCGTTAAATATTTATCTACATTCTTCTATACTTACTTATGTTAATGTTCATTTCCAGCTCATTATCATAACAAATGTCTCGATATTAACTGATCCTGCCTACTTCGTTCCGCCATCTTGTCATTGTGGTATTCTCGCTTTGAGGTCACGAGCCTTTTGAGAGATCACTCTAAGAGAAAAACATGTGTTCAGTTTGTTTACGTTTTACTGGAGGTTTTGCACTGCGATTTTTTATCTGAAATAAAATATTTAGTCAACCTAGAGTGAAATATTTTACAAATATTAACCAGAAATGTTATTTTCTTCTATAGTTATTCCAATAGAGGTGAACTCTCATTCAACATTTTCAAGATTTTCATGTAAACAAACCGAACACATGTTTTGCTGTTGAAGTGATCTCTCAAAAGTCACGTGACCTCAAAGCGAGAATACCACAATGAGAAGATGGCGGAACGAAGTAGGCGGGATCAGTTGATATCGAGACATTTGTTATGATAATGAGCTGGAAATGAATATTAACAGGTAAGTAAGTATAGAAGAATGTAGATAAATATTAAACGAAACGAAATATATGTTTGATCGTTCTCGCACCCGATTTCAAGACAAAAATTTGCAAAAAAGCGGCGCAAGATTTTCACTGCGCAGTTTCGAAAGTTTTTGATAGGATGAAATCCGTAGCCCTATGGTCCGCAAATATCAGAAAACTGGCCAAGGACCATAAGAGCTACGGTTCCGCAGCTAGGCGAGAACAAGTTAATTTTCAATGAGATGATGATGAGGTCTGCTTTGTACTAGACCAACATGCTGAGTTGGATTTTTAATAGTGCTAGTTCACTGAAACAACAGTCCGCGGGTAGACATTATTCTGATTCCGAGCCAACCAGTCTTTGTTCTTTCTCCTTAATGCTGCATGTTTAGTGGAGAAGCAACAAATACCAATTTTATAGTCTTTGGTTTGACCCGACAGGGGCTCGAACCCACGATCTACCACACTCGAGGCGAGCACACTAACCATTACCGATGCAGTTAAAAAAAAAGATTGTATATCAAGTGTACATGTCAAACTATTATTTATTCTAATGCAAATAGTATATAACAAGTTTTTTCATTGGCTAGTGTTTGCCGTCAATATCCACAACTGACATGCTGTAACTAAAGAACTAAAGTTCTAGTGCGAATGAGTCACCATATTGAATTCTTGAAATTGAACATGTCAATTAAAAACAATATGATAGAAAATAATGACATCACCTAACCTTTGAAATAATTTCTTGTTGGATTTTATTCGAAATTGAAGCATACATGTTGCAAAATAATGTTCAGTGTTTACGTTCTGCACTGAAAGTTTTATATGACGTTTTTGTGTCAAAGGCATGGACAATATTTCGCAGCATTATATTTTTTTCAATTTTTCGACCATTTCTTAAGCCCAAATAGAGATATTTTGGTTTTTCATCGGAATAGAAATACAGGGTTCCCACACAACTCTCAACATAAAATTCCAGGCCTTTTCCAGGAATTTTTCAATTTTCAAGGGTGATTTCAGAAAAAGCTTGACGATTTTCTTGACTAGAAAGGGTAAGATCCATCTCTGCAAAGCAGTGTCCTTTGCATTCAATGTAGTTATATATCAGAATCAAGCTCGACTTGTCAAAAAATCCTCACTGGTGAATGATTACTTTAATCTGCGATATAATGCTTTAAAATATCTTAGTTTTCATACAGATTTATCCAGGGAAAACAGTCTCTTTTCCAAGCAGGGCTAAAGTGCAATGTTGATAAAAAGGTACAACAGTTTAGAATGGTTAGAACTTGTTCTGGATAAAGATATACTGGTCTTTGGATATATAATACTCGGAGAAGGCCCGGGTGGTTCAATGAGTTAGGTAGTTGGATTACCTAACAACTTATACAAGCCTATCACCAATACGGCGTGGGTTCGCGCCCGGTTTTGTAAATTACAACAAGAGGCTCCCAGGAGCCTGTAATCGCTCACCTTGATCAAAGATGTTTTCAATAACAACGCAACTGCACTGTGGTGGCCATCTTGGTGGGAGAGCGTGACTGCCGGACACAATTTTGGAAGAGGACCATCCAATGACTATTCCATCAAAATTTGGTTCTAATTGAGCTACTGGTTCCAGACAAGATGGTTTTTATGTGAATTTCCCATAGGGTCCTATGTTAAATTAAGTTCGGCTGTGGCAGCAATCTTGGTCGGAGGTCTGAAATGCCAGACATAATTTTGGAAGGGGACCACCCAAGGAACATTTCAGTAAAGTTTGGTTGAGATTGGCTTAGTAGTTTCAGAGGAGAAGATTTTTTAAAAATTTCATCCCCCCTTTTTTCAAAATCGACAAAAGTTCAAAAATCCGGTAATACATGTTATGCTTTTACAGTTCAAATTTGGGCACATTCTGGCTTAAAATAGAGTAGTTTTGGCCATTTGAAGAAATTTCTATTTTTAGTAACGGTGGCCATCTTGAATACAGGACGGTGCTGACGGACACAATTTTGAAAGGGGACCACCTAAGGATCATTCAGACAAAGTTTGGTTGAAATTGGCCAAGTGGTTTCTAACAAGAAGATTTTTAAATGATTTTTTTTTGCTTATTTATGCCCAATTTGCATAATTGGTCAAAATCGGCAAAAGTTCAAAGTTCATAAAAAATCCCATAATATATGTTAAAAAGCTCATCATTATGCTTATACAGTTCAAATTTGGACACATTCTGGCTTAAAATAAAGCAGTTTTGGCCATTAGAAGAAATTTCTATTTTCAGTAATGGTGGCCATCTTGGATGGAAGACATGGCTATCGGACATCATTTTGGAAGGGACCTACCTAGGGACCATCCCTGCCAGGTTTGGTTTAATTTGGTTGAGCGGTTTCAGAGGAGAAGATTTAAATGTGATCTTTTATCAAAATATGCCTAATTTGCATAATCGGTATAAATCGGCTGAAAGAAAAATTTCACACAAAAACCCCGAACATATGTTAAACAACTCCTTGCCATGTAGCTGCAGTTAAAATTTGAGCTCATTTTGACTTATACTAAAGCAGCAATGGACAATTAAAATTTCATCCCCCTTTTTTCTATTTTTAGCTTGGCAGCCATCTTGGTTGGAAGTCGGAATCACCGGACATAATTTTGGAAGGGGGCCATCCAAGGACCATTCCACCAAAGTTTGGTTGCAATTGGCCCAGTGGTTTCTGAGGAGAAGATTAAAATGTGAAATGTTGACGGACGGACGAAAAGTGATGGCAATTGCTCACATGGCCTAAAGGCCAGGTGAGCTAAAAAGGGCAATAACTCCAAAATGGGTAATGGGATTTACTTCAAAATTGCAGGGTGGGTAGATCTTGACATGCTGCACATTTTTGCAATTTAAACTTAACCTTTATCTCTTACAGTTTTTGAAATATAAGACGAAAAGTATTAAAATTTTACAAATTTGATGAAAAAATAACTCCAAGATGGGTAATCAGATTTACTTCAAAATTGCAGAGTAGGTACATTTTTAGATCTTGCTGGTGCTGATCATTTTTACCCCATGTCAGATTTTTGATATTATTAACGGTTTTTTAGTTATTACCCATAACCTGCAATTTTACCATATGTTCTATTTTTAGTAACAGCGGCCATGTTGGTTGGTGCACGGCATCACCGGACACAATTTTGAAACTAGACACCCTAGTGATGATTCTGACCCAATTTGGTTTCCATTGGTTTAGTACTTTCAGAGGAGAAGATTTTTGAAAAAGTTTACGACGTATGACGGACGCCAAGTGATGGCAATAGCTCACATGACCCTTCGGGTCAGGTGAGCTAAAAAAGGGTGCACTCGACTCACAGCCGCAAGTGATCAAGTTTACCAGTCGCTTGCCCATGGTCGGTGGTTCTCTCCGGATTCTTCCACCACTAAAACTGGTCGCCACAATATAGATGAAATATTGCTGAAAGTGGCGCTAAAACGACAAAAATCAAAAATCAATCATACCACTCTGACTGATTTTCACTCACAGTTGCAGAATAGTAATACAACTACCATACGATCACAACCACGACAGCCCAGCGATATATAGACAAGATATAAAACAGCATAAATAGTGCATAGAAAGATCACATTCATTCTTTTTACCTCGACAGAACTTTCTAAAAGATTCTGTATAATGCGTCTGTTTTTCCAGGAAATCTTTTCCAAGCTTTGTGCCTTGATAACCAACAACATTATCATTAACCTTGGTGATTAAGACTGCAATCTCAATTCCTGATGATGCATATTGCTCCAACTAAAAATAAATAAAAGAATAAAAATATACCGTCTTTTGGTATGTATAGAACACGGTCTTATGCTTTAAAATGATAAGTTGTAGGGGGGTGCGTTTTATGCATAGGAGGAAGTATCAGACACTTTTTTTCAGGTCATGTAGAGAGTTTCCGGCAGCATAACTTCGAGTCCACGACCGGCAATATTCCCAATGATCGACGAATTCATGTTCAAATAACATTAATTGTGTTCATTATATATGTGTTTTTTAAAATAAAATTGTATAAAAATTGTACTTATTGCTTGTTCATTGCATTTTTGAAAGATTTGTAAATATGTATTTATTCTCGATGTTTGTCAATAATCATACTTGTTGTGCATCGGTGTTGCTGTTCAGAACTAATTGTCCATACGAATGCAGGAATAACTGTCAAATGTTTGCTATCAGACATGTTTGGTACAATGCATTAATGCAAGTGCTGCTCTGAAATTATGAAATCGTTGCCTGTTTGACCGACAGTTCCGTTTGAAGCCGCCATATTATTTGTACAGATGATGTATTGGTCATGTGACACCTTTATAATAGGAAAAATAAACAAATTTTTCATGTAGAATGGGTTTCTATTTCGTCTGCCAAGTAGAGTGATATTTTACCTTTATGCAATCTCTTTTTTTCCTGCAGTGGAATTACATGTGATGTGTTTGGGTATTGAACCTTTGTTTGATTTATCGATTTTTATAGCAGTTGACAAGGTCAAGGACCGTATACTGAATAACAAGGTGTAAAAAGATAATAGAACATACTGGGACACCTGTCAATATTGATGAAAAAGACAATTGAATACTTGTAAATCATTAAATGGTTATATAAACAAATTAAATAAAATGTGTGTTTGTGTATAGCAGGGTTCTCAAAATGTGCCGGCGACCGACGAATTTTGCCGTTTACTTTCACATTTTCACCGGTTAAAAATTTATCGAGCATGGGTTTTCCAACAATTTTTATGTTTATGTGAATTGTCGTTATCGCGTTTTGTTGATCTATATCTTCTTATCGATTACTTTTACTATTGCAATTAACCGAACACTAACAAATCCACCATTTTCTAAATATATCTAACTCCCGGTGATGTCACGGTGGGAACTCCGGACTTCACTTGGTTCTACTATATAGATGTGCGAAGCGTTCCGAGTGGAATATTTGCTCATGAAGGATGCGCAGTCGTCACATTCCAAAAGCTGGGATATCCCTTTACGGAACGTAAAAGCAAGCAAGGAAATCGATGAATTTAAAGTTTCGGTAAAATAAAGTTTTCGGATAATTTTCAAAGCGAGAACGTTACTATTCATGCTTGGTAGCATCACTTGTGATCTATTTTTTGTAGTAAAGCACGAATTCAAAAATATTTTTTTCAGGTCATTGATGATTACGAAAAGATTACTGGACGTTGTGTCCTGTGAATTTAAAAAAAAAATGTTTAAAGAAAGGAGGTCCCGTGGAAGCAATGAAGGTCCAGTGAAATTTTTATCTACACGGGACCTTCTGTCCTGTTAAAAAAAGTTAAGTTTCACTGGGACTGGATTTAAGCCAACATTCCTTGATATTTCATTCATTATTCAACGTGAGAGTAATAATCAGATTAAAATATGAGACTTCTAGTTATTTATAGTTATACATGTATATTACTACATTTTTCAATTCTTCCTGCAGAAGAGATATTCTGATGCCGATTATTTCATGAAAGTTGGCTGGAAAATTGTTTTATATAACATTGTTTTTCACCAGCTGCCACTGGTACAACATTGTATTATATTAAAAAAACAAAATGCCTTTCAGAGTACCAAAAATTTTAGGAGAATTCAATGGCAAAATACTCAGAATGCATCTACTACAATCTAGAATTTCAAAATTTCCTGTACCCCCCACCTACCAGACAGGCTCTCCCCCACTTGCACCTGTGATGCTCGGTTCGTGCCTCCGGCACTCAACTCTCCCCCTACTTTATAAATTGAGAC
This sequence comes from Bathymodiolus brooksi, assembly GCA_963680875.1. Classification (NCBI taxonomy): domain Eukaryota; kingdom Metazoa; phylum Mollusca; class Bivalvia; order Mytilida; family Modiolidae; genus Bathymodiolus; species Bathymodiolus brooksi. Next base: position 70,514,714 of record OY804585.1, on the reverse strand, counting down.
TCCTACTTCAATTCTTTTTGAGAACCCTGGTATAGGATTTAATCTGTTTATATAACCGTTAACTAAAATAAAAGAAAGCGGATAATTTTTACCTATGATTTTACTCGACATGAATAACAATGCAAGTAATTTAATAACATTAATTTTTAATTTAATAATGTTCAGTTCAGCACTATATGAAATATCACTTCTTTTATACAGCACTACATAATAATACACTTCAAAAGAAATTATAATCTCTTTGATCAGGTCTTAATTAATGTTGTTACTTTCGTATTGTTTTCTCTTTATGAGCTTGGACACGCGCATGTAATATTTGAATCGATCGTAATTACTTCCTATTGCAAGCTTGACCCAAGCTTGCCTATCTTTGATCATATGAACGGTTCATTATTTGATGAATTTACTAATTAAAGATTAAACATATCTAAATATTTATTATTTAAAATACCGTATTTCTTCTATTTAAAGCCCCCCTCCCTTATTCTGGCCTATAGAACATTTTGACTTCTAATTAACGCCCCCATTTCATAAAATGTAAACTCCACTTATCGGTACCTAATCAACAACACAGCGTGTAAGAGTTCCCAAAATAGTTACAGCGTGTGAAGAGTTTTACACATCACTAATCAGCAATAATTGTCCAGGTAAACAAACACGTTTTCTGTCAACATTAAAGAACTTGGCTGCCGCATGTTTTCCCTTTTCTTCGGCAAATTTAATTACTTTCAACTTGAAAGAAAAATTATATTTGTGTCTAGCTTTATTCTTAGATTCCGTTTTAAGTAGCAGTGGGTTTTAGTAAAGTTCTTAATTTTTCAACATCAGCAGCTTGTCCCGAAAATGTGTACGTACTACGTACACGGTAATTCTAATCCTATATTGAAAAACTTGTTGCCGGTTACAGTTGCAAATATTTTACCACCTCTTTTAAGAAAAAATTAAATACTCTGCTGAGTTCGATGGGCATGTGTCCTACACATTGTTCTTTATTTCCATCATTTCGAACGAGTTTCACAGCAAATTTGTCATTTGCATTATTTTCTTCTCTGTCACAACGAAGTTTCTCGCTGATCTCGTATGTCCAGATTGATTTATATACGTGATAACCTTGAATAGAACTTTCAAAATTAAACTCCATTTGCTGCTCCATGCACGTTTCTAGATGGAATTTATAAATTAAGATCAGACCAACCGAACACGCACCGATTAACCGATATCAGAGACATTTCATTAGGTAATGTATATTGACATAGCACATGTATATTTCTATAGTCTGTTTCATCAAATTAACCTCATCTAACGGCTATAAAAGTCAGAAATTTGTTTCTCTAATTGAAGAAATACGGTAACCATAATTCGTGTGAAGAACAACAAACAAACAAAAATTTCACTGCTCCACCTGTATCATTTTCATTGCTGTTTTGAACTTGTTTTCAAATTAAACATTAGCGATAAACTTCCTGCATTCACAAAACAGCGAATTTACGTTTGCAAAATCTAGAATAATCGGTTTAAACTCTTTTAACAAAACTAATTTAACATTTCCCTATCTAAAGTTTATCAAAAATACATGGATTAACAAATACTTGATCTGTGGTAAGCAGTATTTTGCCATTTGAACGAGGATTTCTACCGTGCATGTTTTACTGAATCTTCCTGCGTTTTATAAATAGGAACTAGAATTTTCACCAGATTTTTTGGGGAGGAAAGGGGGTGCGCTTTATGCATCAGTGCGTTTAATAGACACCAAAAGACGGTACTGTGTATTGGATTATTTTTGTGGATGTGAGTGAATGTTGTTTAAGTGAGCAATTTTTCAGTTACTGGATTGTGATATCACGCTGAGAATATGTTAAATTTCAAAGATCTCCACTTTGTACTAGACCAACATGTTTAGTTAGATTTTCATAGTGCTAGCTCACTGAAACAACAACACAAGGGTAGACATGTCGGTGCACTCTGAATTATTGAAGGAGGATAGCCCTGACAGATAAAACAAACTAGTATTTACAATTCTATAGTCCATCTCAAATACAGCAAAATGTTCAGATAGAATTGTTATAAAAATGTAAAATTAATTCAATACCAAATATCTTATCAGGACGAAAATTGTAATTTATTTATAGATATCACCTTGCAGTACACACATATCTCAATGTGTGAGAGAGTTGTAACAACAAATATTCAGAGGATTTATAACTTAAAAATACAACAAATGACACTATTCAGTAAGGGGTTAGGGTTATGGTGTTTAACGCCACTTTCAACAATATTTAAGTTATATATCGTGGTGGTCAGTTTTATTGGTGGAGGAAAAACCAGTGTACCTGGAGAAAACCACCGACCTGCAGTCGCAAGTCACTGACAAACTTGATCACATGATGTTGTATTGAGTACACCTCGCCATGAACGGGGGTTCAAACTCACAACATTAGTGGTGATAGGCACTGGTTGCATAGATAGTTGTAAATCCAACTACCATATTATCACGACCACGACGGCCCATATAAAGAATTATCACACAGATTGAATATTCATGCTGTGAACAAGTTCTGTGAATCGTGTAGATAAAAGGTGAAACTGTGTGTTTTGACTGCAACAGAGAAAAGAGGAGGTAATAGATAGAATACATGTATAATAGGTTAACTAATTACCACTGGTTCCAAGTCTTCAACCAACTTGTATACTAGATCCGCTCTATCCATTGACAGTTACTGTTCTGTAAAAATAGAAGTCAAATTTATATACACACACAGTACACATTTCTCTACATGTACATACCATTTTTTGTCAAACTGAAATATACTAGTAAATATCACAATGCTGATTTGAATAAAAAACAACTATTGCAGTGTTCAATTTCTGGTTTATTTAGGAAATTTGTTCAACCCTTCATTGCTGCATCAGTTAACAATTTTATCCCAAGGGAATCCGACACTGCCAAGAAATTCAGCCTTTCATTTACATTTTTCAGCCCTTCATTGCTGCATCAGTTAACAATTTTATCCCAAGGGAATCTGACACCGCCAAGAAATTCAGCCTTTCATTTACAAGATGCCCAAATGCAGCTTTTATCGACAGAAATAACAAATAACGCTGAACTACAGACTAGGGGAGTTTCACACTTATCTTTATGTATGAGTTAAGCTCATTATTAACGCTGAACTACAGACTAGAGGAGTTTCACACTTATTTTTATGCATGAGTTTAGCTGCGGAACCGTAGCCCTTTATGGTCTTTTTATTATTTTTTTTTTCTTAGCAGACCATAGGGCTACGGATTTCACTCCATCAAAAATTTGCGGAACTCCTACCAAGAATACGTCGCACCTTTCAACAGTAATTTTCACAACAAAACGCTTTGTGAGAGCGGAGTCATGTGGATAACTCGTTTCGTTACATATTTATCTATCGCTTTTCATATTTACTTATTATTATTCATTTCTAGCTCATAATAAAAAAAATTTCGATATTAATTGATTTCACCTACTTAGTCCCGCCATCTTGTCTTTGTTGGTCTTCTCGCTTTGAGGTCACATGACTTTTGAGAGATGACTCTAACAGCAAAACACGTGTTCGGTTTGTTTACGTTTTACTGCATATTTTGCACGGATATTTTGTTTATGAAATAAAATATTTAGTCAACCCACAGTTAAATATTTTACATATATTAAACAGAAATGTTATTTTCTTCTATGATTATTCCAACTGAGGTGAACTCTCATTCAACATATTCAAGTTTTTCATGTAAACAAACCGAACACGTGTTTTGCTGTTAGAGTCATCTCTCAAAAGTCATGTGACCTCAAAGCGAGAATACCAACAAAGACAAGATGGTGGGACTAAGTAGTTGAAATCAGTTAATATAATAATGAGCTAGAAATGAATAATAATAAGTAAATATGAAAAGCGATAGATAAATATGTAACGAAACGAGTTATCCACATGACTCCGCTCACACAAAGCGTTTTGTTGAAAGGTGCGACGTATTCTTGGTAGGAGTTCCGAAAATTTTTGATAGAGTGAAATCCGTAGCCCTATGGTCTGCTAAGAAATTTTTTTTAATAAAAAGACCATAAAGGGCTACGGTTCCGCAGCTAGCATGAGTTAAGCTCATTATCAAAGACCCTACATTTTTTACTTGGACTGAAATGTAGATATCTGTTTCTGCCTGGTAATGGTCACAATCAGCTAGCTGATTATAATGCCATGACTTAGGTGCGCATACGGACCCCACTCCCCCTCCCCTTGTTATAAGACTGTATCTGTGAAGGTACATTATGTAATAACCCAATTCTGGTATGTAAACAACGGACAATTTTCTATTTTTTTGTTCATGTCACTTTAATTAGTTTAATAAACAAAAAATTGACAGTCAAGTGTTTGTTTATGTTATACTCGTGTCTGAGCGGTTATTAGACAAACCAATTTGTGTATTTAACGAGGAGTGCTCCTCGCATTAATATCACCATGTAATGCATTACTTTTCATGTTATTTTCAAATCTAAGCTGTTCTTTGCATCTTTATAATGTTTATCTTCACAGTTCTTTTACTTAATTCAAGTTTGTTTACGAAATAACCTGGAGATTAATGCGGATTCCTCCAACTCCGTTGAAAAAACGCAACAGAAACTGTTCAGAGATCCCGACCTCAGTTTAATCAAAATATTCGCATTTCAGATTTGTTTTTATCTTATTTTATAAATTTCCATTAAATATAATGATCAGTAAATTGGTAAAAAATATTAAATTTATGATAGTTCATAAACTCAAAAAGGTTTCATAAACAAGTAAAAATCTATTTGGAAATAAGTCGAAAACACGGATGGGGAGATAACTCTGTTATAACAGAAGAAAAAACCCCTAAAATGTGACAGATGAATAAGTTTTCACGAATCACATCTAACAGACTAGTCATCACATTTAATCACATTGTGGGAAGAAGAATGACCACAAACAACGAATGCTCAGCTGGAATCATAGGTTACAAATGATAGAAAACTCTATTTAAGCCGCATAATCTTTTAAATTGCGTCCTAGATAATGACATTTTCATACATGCAATTTTCCTGAACATTTTAGGTCTTTTTAACACCCGCAAGAGTGCACTCAATTAGTCAAAGTATTTTTTTTTTATCAAATATTTCTTTAGAATATCTGTCTGTAATTTTCCTTCAAAATAAAAAGGAATACAAAAATAATAAAAGTTCTTGGTCATAAAATATAGTACTAGTAGGAACTTAAGAATTCTCTAATATAAATTTTCATATTAACTCAGTTCTCATCAGTGTTCTCAATTGATAACACCTCAAACATCCCAGACCTTGGAATCGGCCAATATAATGAAGCACCACAGATTACTGTCGCCCAAAATGGTGTATACAAACTGCTACATGGCCTAAACCAACACAAAGCCACAGGCCCAGACGAGATCTTGACTAAGTTCCTGAAAGAGATGGCAGCACCAGTTACACCAGCTTTAACTTTCATATTCCAGGCCTCATTAAATCAAGGCCAAACACCTGAAGACTGGAAATTGGCTAATGTATCACCTATCTTTAAAAAGGGAGATAAAAGCAAACCAGCAAACTATCGACCGGTTTCATTAACTTCCGTATGTTGCAAGGTCATAGAGCACATCATTCATATTCATCTCATGAAGTTTTTTGAAGATCAAAATATCCTGACTGACTACCAACATGGCTTCCGTAAGAAATGCTCTTGCGAGTCACAGCTGATTACCACCATTCAAGACCTGGCATCAGGCATTGACAGTTCCACTCAGATCGATGCTATCCTTTTAGACTTCTCTAAAGCTTTTGATAAGGTGTCTCACGAACGACTTGCAGCTAAACTCCATCATTACAGAGTCCGTGGACCAACCTTGAATTTGATTAAGAGCTTTCTAGCAGGCCGTACCCACAGGGTGATCTTTGAAGGCGTGGCATCTGATCCAGCACCCGTCACCTCTGGAGTACCCCAAGGGACAGTCCTCGGAACACTGCTGTTTTTGATATACATCAATGACCTACCTAGTAAAGTAAACAGCACTGCAAGATTATTCACTGATGATTGTCTCCTATACTGACACATCAAAACCAACGAAGACACAACATCTCTTCAAGACGACCTTAAGAACTTACAAGACTGGGAGCGTGACTGGCAGATGCACTTCAATCCTGATAAATGTGAAGTTATACATGTATGCATAACCACCAAGCGTAAGATCATACCATCATTGTACTTCATCCATGGGAAGGAATTGAACATAACATCTAAAGGAAAATATCTGGGTATTACCATCAGTCAGAACTTGTCATGAAACAACCATATTGACAACATATGTAGAAAGGCAAACAACACTACAGCCTTCCTACATTGAAATCTGTCAAGCTGTCCAGCAAACATCAGGACTAAATGCTACACCACCTTTGTTCGACCGCAACTAGAATATGCCAGTTACGTTTGGGCACCTCATACCCAGAGTAACATCAACAAGTTAGAATCAGTCCAACAGAGAGCAGCTAGGTTTGCTACTGGCAACTACAATGCAACCAGCAGTGTTACAACAATGCTGAACCACCTGAATTTGGACACACTCCAGCAATGCCATTTGAGAACCAAGGCGATTATGATGTACCGGATAATTAACGGACTCGTAGTGATTGAACCACCACCATTCATGCATCATCTAGGTGCCGCTACAAGAGGAAAACAGCACAAATATATAGTACCATACAGCAGAACAACTGTACACAAAGAGTCCTTCTTTCCATCCACAATCCAGTTATGGAACCAACTGCCAGAGGCCACAGCAGCAGCCTTGGACCTGGAATCCTTCAAAAAGGAAATCCAGGCAGTCAGATTCTAACACTGCTGACCTTGTTTTTAATTGTACATAGTCTCTCCCTTGTGCAAGCATGGTTGTTTTAATCTCAGTGTGAAGATGCTGTTGCTGCAGCCCTGCACTTTAATGGAAGAAGAAGAAGAACTTAAAATAACACTTTGAAATGAGGAATATTGAAGGAGAGCTGGGATCACTGGAGAAAACCAGAGACCGAGTTGAGCTAGTGTATGTAACTTCAGAAGACTTTATCACTTTAATTGGGCATCAAGTCAAATCGGCACCTGTCTATATAGTCAAATTGGCCAAATATTAGGGGAAGAAATGACTATCTTAGGTGCCCATTTGACTAGGCACCGAAATGGTCAGGTGCCAAATTGAGTAGAATTCCTTTAATTGTATGTAGAATGGTAATTGTGCACTACCATTCACACTTCGCTGCGATCTTAAGAAAAGTTTTAACATACCAAAGGGGTACTAATCTGAAGCTTTAGTTGGAAAAACGGGGGGCAAAAGAAATTCACTGGAACAAAATACTCTACAGAGAGTTTTAAAGATATGGCTTAAATTTAGTATTGAAGATTGATTACTCTAATATAACCATTAGACCGCCCAACCCCTAGATTAATTATGTAATAAAATTTCCACACAAAATGGAAGTATGACTGCTTTGTTTCATTAAGTTCTACCTTTGGCCTTAATTGGGTGGTCGGGAACATAGAGAGCCACATCGGTGGTGTGTCTCAAGTGTGGTAGATCGTGGGTTCTAGCCCCGGTCGGGTCAAACCAAAGACTATGAAATTGGTATTTGTTGCTTCTCCGCTAAGCATGTAGTATTAAGGAGAAAGAGCAATGAACTGGTTGCTCAGAATCAGTATAATGTGTCACATTTAGGCGACATATCTATCAGTTGACTGTTGATTCAGTGAGCTAAAAAAAAAAAAAAATAAGCATGTTGGTTTAGTACAAAGCAGACCTCGTCATCATCTTATTGAAAATTAACTTGTTCTTGCCATGATATAGCTGAAAAATTGCTAGGTTGGCATGAAACAACAATCACTCACTCACTCACTCAGAATCTTGTATTTTCAGTTACAATGACCATGCAACCATATTCTTTTTACCCTAATGAAACTTTTTTTTAATTGTCATTTAAAAAATACAAATAAAATGAACAACCAAATTAAAAAGATAATGTGAACCAACACCTATAGTATAAGTCTGTTAGAATCCCAGAAGTGGATATCTAAGGTGTGCAGGGAACCACCTACTTTGTTAATTTTAATGCATAAATGTAAAAAAAAAACTAGTTAAACTGAACAAGACTTCATGAGATTGCTGGATGTTTATTCTTTAGATCTACATGTTTCAGTGTCTATAACTGTCACATGAATCCACTGTACTCAAATACAGGCTGTTTAATGAATTAAATTTTCAGAAATGTTGAGGGCCCAGGTGGCTCAATGAGTTAGGTATTTGGATTACCTAACAACTCATATCAGCCTATCACCAATACAGCGTGGGTTCGCGCTCGGCTTTGTAAATTACTAAAAAGGGTGGATTTGACTCGCAGCCGCAAGTGATAAAGTTTACCAGTTGCTTGCCCATGGTCGGTGGTTCCCTCCGGGTACTCCGGCTTCTTCCACCACTAAAACTGGTCGTCATGATATAGCTGAAATATTGCTGCATTAAACAAAAATCAAAATCAAATCAGAAAAGTTAATTGACCCACTCTTGTTTTGATCTACCGGTACTACTAGAAACAAAGAACTTATTTACTTTTACTAATGAGTTGATCTGCCATCCAGGAATACATTGATTTGTTTCTGTTTTGGAATAATTACTTCAGTAGAGGGGCCGTCGTGGCTGTGATTGTATAGTAGTTGGATTTTAAACTACCGATGCAATCAGTGCATATTACCACTGATGTTGTGAGTTCAAATCTCGATCAGGTAGAAGCACACAACATTATGTGATAAAGTTTGTTAGTGACTTACGACAGGTCGGTGGTTTTCTCCAGGTACTCCAGTTTCATCCACCAATAAAACTGACCGCCACGATATAACTGAAATATTGTTGAAAGTGGCATTAAACACCATCAAACAATACTTCCATAGAGTTTTAATCTCACATTTTTTGGGGGGCAATAAACAAAGCAATGATTGTTTGGACCAACTAATAGTATTTTTTGTTCTTATTTTTTTTTCCAGTCATTGGAGATGAAATACTGAAAGGTCAAACAGAGGACACAAATTCCCATTTTATTTGCAAACATTTGTTTTCACTTGGTGTAAAAGTTAAAAAGGTAATGGTATTTATATTGATAGTAAATACTGACCAATGCAACAGTTTTGGTCCACCTTTAGCAAAACGTTAAATCCTGTGTGCAAAGATTATTTTCTGTGAAACTATGCTATTAGATTTGCTAGAGTACATGTACACATCATTGAGGATTCTGCATAATAGGATAACCTCTATTAAGGGTTTGGGTTATGATGTTTAACGCTACTCTCAACAATATTTCAGTTATATCGTGGCTATCAGTTTTATTGGTGGAGGAAACCAGAGTACCAGGAGAAAACCACCTACCTGCCACAAGTCACTGACAAACTTTATCACATAATGTTGTATTGAGTACACCACGCCCGAGTGGGATTCAAACTCACAACATTAGTGGTGATAGGCACTAATTGCATAGGTAGTTGTAAATCCAACTACCATACAATTACGACCACGACGGCTCCCACATCTATAAGTAAAACATCAGAATTTATTAATGAAATATATCCATAGGAATATAAATATTGATCATTGCATCAGACATTTTTAATTATGTTTATTGGTTTTCATGTTTGTAAGTTCAAAGTTGAAACCATACCTACAAATAAAACATTTATTTTCTAAGCATTATTTTTGCTGCACTCTAAATACCAAAGACCTATTGCTGGTAAATTGTTTAGGCAAAAAAGAATGGGGGAAACTAACTTGTATGCCTATGGATCAAGGGTTTAAATAAGCTTGAGATTTATTTACATTGTGCAATAATGACTATTAGTAAGAAAAGATATGGATGTAAATGAACATGAGAGACTATTCAATATTATACTTAGACACAAATTCAAATTCAAGTAAAGAAACAGTGCTTTTATTGCTGTTCTGCATTTCACAGTCACAGTAGGGTCTTCAACAATGAGCAAAACTCACTCGTATTGCATTTTAATGTAAGATACATGCAAGTAATCCAAAGTTACCAGTATAAGGCACATCTCACCAAAAGATATCCCCTTTATAAGGCAGTATTCCCCTTTTATTAGGAAGTATTCACCAGTTAGGGGCCACACTAATATACAAGAGACAAATTTTGTAAGTATAGCATCATATAAAAATGAAGATATCTGATGAAATGTCACTTTTAACAAGTTCAATCACTGTCTGATTTTTTATTGACAGAGTAATGTCCCCTTTCTTTTTTCAGATATCTGTGGTATGAGATGGTTCCAGAGACGTCTGATTTTTATTGTCAAAGTAATGTCCCCTTTCTATTTTCAGATATCTTAGATAGGAAAAGACTCCAGAAATATTTGATTTTTATTGACAGAGTAATGTCCCCTTTCTATTTTCAATCTAGACTGTTATTTCCAATAAATTTCTATTTTATTTTGATGCATATCAGAATTTCAGATATCTTTGATAGGAGATGACTTGGATGTAATTACCATAAAAAAGTTCCCCAAGTAACAATGTAACTGAAATATTGTTTAAAGTGGCATTAAACACCATAACTAACTAACTAACTTTCTGTTTTCAGATATCGGTGATAAGAGATGACTTGGATGTCATTTCTAGAGAAGTCTCATTGTTTTCTAAATTGTTTACACATGTCATAACAACAGGTGGCATAGGACCAACACATGATGACAAAACATTTGAAGGTAACTTTGGTGTTCCTAAGAACCACTTATATGGACTATACTGACCTCTTTTGAACATTTGAAGGTAACTTTGGTGTTCCTAAGAACCACTTATATGGACTATACTGACCTCTTTTGAACATTTGAAGGTAACTTTGGTGTTCCTAAGAACCACTTATATGGACTATACTGACCTCTTTTGAACATTTGAAGGTAACTTTGGTGTTCCTAAGAACCACTTATATGGACTATACTGACCTCTTTTGAACATTTGAAGGTAACTTTGGTGTTCCTAAGAATCACTTATATGGACTATACTGACCTCTTTTGAACATTTGAAGGTAACTTTGGTGTTCCTAAGAACCACTTATATGGACTATACTGACCTCTTTTGAACATTTGAAGGTAACTTTGGTGTTCCTAAGAACCACTTATATGGACTATACTGACCTCTTTTGAACATTTGAAGGTAACTTTGGTGTTCCTAAGAACCACTTATATGGACTATACTGACCTGTTATCTCTGATCAATATGAAACCAATCCTTTAATAATTTTATATGGGGGACTGTCATGGTGATCGAATAGTACCTGTGCAATCAGTACCTATAACCACTAAAGTTGTGAGTTCGAATCCCGCTCATGGCGAGGTGTATTCGATACAAGATTATGTGATAAAGTGTGTCAGTAACTTGTGACAGGACAATGGGTTTTTTCTCTCGGGTACACCAGTTTCCTCCACCAATAAAACTGATCGCCACAATATAGCTGAAATATTGTTGAATTCGTCATTAAACACCATAACTCGAACCCTCCCCCCCTTAGAATTTTATGTGACAAAATATGTGGTAGTTGTTTAAAGGTGTGATTGCACAGCACAACTTCCCATCCAATTTTGCAATGATTCAGCAACGTCAACCCATGTAAATCATTTGGCGAAATTTTCTGCCCAACTTTTTTTTACTGTTTTCATATGTTTTGAAACAATAAAAGATAACAAACGATATTACATTTTTCTGTTAACACGAAAAGACGTCTCAAAAGTGATATCCTGGGTGAAAATCGGATGGAAAATCATACCTCAATTTACAATTTTTTATTGGTTTTTATACGCTCGTCTCGAGACGGGCCGTATTATGTGATTGGGTATGGCGGGTGGCAGGCGACGAAAGTCCACACAGGTTTCCGCACGATAACTTTAGTTCTGTATATTGGATCTTTACCAAACTTGGCCACATAATTCCCCTGTGGAAGGGGAAGAACCCTATTTATTTTGGGGTCATTAGGTCAAAGGTCAAGGTCACCGTTACTATAAATATAATTTCTGACAACAGGGTTGTTTCCACATGATAACTTTAGTTTTGTATATCAGATCTTTACCAAACTTGGCCACATGATTCCCATGTAGAAGGGAAAGAACCCTATTTATTTTGGGGTCATTAGGTCAAAGGTCACCATTACTATAAATAGAATTTTTGACAACAGGATCGTTTCCACCCGATAACTTTAGTTCTGTATATTGGATCTTTACCAAACTTGGCCACATAATTGCCCTGTGGAAGGGGAAGAACCCTATTTATTTTGGGGTCATTAGGTCAAAGGTCAAGGTCACCATTACTATAAATAGAATTTTTGACAACAGGATCGTTTCCGCACGATAACTTTAGTTCTGTATATTGGATCTTTACCAAACTTGGCCACATGATTGCCATGTGGCAGGGGAAGAACCTTATTTATTTTTGGGTCATTAGGTAAAAGGTCAAGGTCACCATTACTATAAATAGAATTTTTGACAACAGGATCGTTTCCGCATGATAACTTTAGTTTTGTATATTGGATCTTGACCAAACTTGGCCACATGATTGCCCAGTGGAAGGGGAAGAACCCTATTTATTTTGGGGTCATTAGGTCAAGGTCACCATTACTATAAATAGAATTTTTGTCAACAGGATCGTTTCCGCACGATAACTTTAGTTCTGTATATTGGATCTTACCAATCTTGGCCACATGATTCCCCTGTGGAAGGGGAAGAACCCTATTTATTTTGGGGTCATTACCATTATACCGTTTGATAATTTATATAGACGGGCGTATTTTGTGATGCACACATTTCTTGTTCTAACATGATGTCCTTCATTAGCTATATAAATAACACTGATAAAACTCACAACGATATATTTTAATTCACACATGCGTATTGAGGAACAAACTACAAACCTCATTCCTTAGTGGTTTCATGTATTCATACAGGACCATGGTACATACAAACAGAGATACCCATATTGTTTTTTGACATAAATTTTTTTCAGAAAAAACATACATAGCATACATCAAGCTTATACGTACAGCAATTCCTTCATTACAAACTACTCAATGGGATTCGAAAACAAGCTATAACAACTTATGTCAATTTGTTTCCCTGTACACATATCTTAAATACATGTACAGAGGAACCTGTCTAATCTGACCGACCAAGGTACCATATAAATGTGTCGGATTGTACAGGATACAGAATCCTCAGGTTTTATTTTAGTTAACAGAAATACTTTAGGACCATAAATTTTTGTCGGAAAACTCAGGTGTCGGATTGTACAAGTTCCACTATGCAAAAAATGTATAACTTTTTATACCCCCGCTCCCCGGAGGGGGAGGGGGGTATACTGTTTTACCTCTGTCCATCTATCCGTCCTTCCGTTATTCCGTCCGTCCAAGATATTTTTCGTCGCATTTTTCTCAGCAACTATCAATGGCAGAAATCTGATATTTGGTCCCAAGCTTCATATTGTGGGTAGTGTTTTTGGACCCGTCAGATTCCTACTTCCTGTTTGCCGACTTAGTTGGTTTTTATACACATTGAACATATATGCACATTTTTCATCGCATTTTTCTCAGCAACTATTGATGACACAAATCTGATATTTGGTCACAAGCTTCATATAGGTACCCCATATCGTGGGAAGCGTGTTTGGACCCATCAGATTCCTACTTCCTGTTTGCCGACTTTGTTAATTTTTATACACATTAAACATATATGTTCATTTTTTGTCGCATTTTTCTCAGCAACTATTGATGGCAGAAATCTGATATTTGGTCACAAGCTTCATATAGGTACCCCATATCGTGGGAAGCGTTTTTTGACCCGTCAGATTCCTACTTCCTGTTTGCCGAAGAGCGGGGGTATCATACGTGAGCATTAGCTCACAGTTCATCTTGTTTTATTTTTTTTTATTTTGTATTTCGATTCCAAACAGATATAATGTTATCTATTGTAGGTGTAGCTAAAGCATTTGATGATGTGTTAGAACCAAATCAAGTGTTAGTAGAATTATGTAAAGAATACTTTGGATCTGCAGCTCTCAATTCACCTAAAATGAAGTTGGCATTGGTATGTTGTAAATACATAGAGACATTGTACTGATTACATAAAATCTTATTCTCTAAGGCATAGAGAATATAACTGATTCCATATCACTATATTCTGATAGCTTCTGCCACATGTACGAAAATAGGGGCAGTCATGGTGGTGATCATATGGTAGTAAGATTTACAACTACCTGTGCAATCAATGCCTATCAACACTAAAGTTGTGAGTTTGAATCTTGCACACGGCGAGGTTTATTTGATACAACATTATGTGATAAAATTTGTGAGTGACTTGCAAAAGGTCGGTGGTTTTCTCAGGATACTCCGCTTTCCCCACCAATAAACTGACCACTGCGATATAACTCCAATATTGTTGAAAGTGGCGTTAAGCACCATAACCCCTAACCCCTGTAGGAAAATAGGTTCCTCCACTTTATTGTTGGACTACATATTCATGTCATTTGCAAGACTACTGTATGTAGGGGTGGGTTGTCCACCATGAAAAGTATATCTCATGGTGTCAACCAATGATGTTAGTGATTGATGGAGGATACCCAGAATCCTTTGCATGGAGAATGAGAACATTATACTGATGAAATAATAGAAATGCAGTGAAACCTCTGTAAACCGAACCTCTTTGAGATCAACTTTTGTGTTTGGAATAAACAGGTGTCCGGTTTATACAGGTTGAAGTAAGATATTTTTTCTACATTAGGACTTTATTTAAAGTTCATTTTATACAGGTTTTCGGTTTATCCAGAATTTGGTTTAGACAGGTTTCACTGTACTGGCACTTTGAAATAAAAGTGATTCCCAAACGTTTAATAAATGTATTATTTTTTACAATGAAACAGCATAGACAGTGTGACACATGGAAAGATTAAATTTGAAATATTATTATGTACAACACAGAAAGTCTTGAACGGAAAGAGATATTTTGTTCAACGATAATGCTAAAAGAATATCAAAATGGGGAGATAACTCTTGAAAAAGTTAATTTTCTTCAATGGACATAGCATAGATTCTAAAAATACATATAACACAACCAAAATGTCATGATATATAAAATAATGGCAGATTTGAAGGTTGATACAGACATTATCACTAGTATAGCAGCAAGTCCGACAGTGATGTATGTCGAGATCTTCAAAACTGGCGTAATTGTTTTTATCGGCGACATCAAAATGTGTTTGACGTCCCACTGACGGATAATTTTCAATATCAGAGTCAGTTCTTGTGCATGCGAGTTACGAACTGACCTAATATTTTTGTGGATCAAGGTCAGTTCAGTGATCCAGACTTTATCAGCGGCACACATCAAAGGGAAAATTTCCAAATATAGAAAGCAGAATCAGTGTTGTAATTTTTATTTATTTCAGCAAATTCCGTTTTGTTACAGTAATATATTTTTAAAATATTTTTGTAGGTTCCTAAAACAGCAAAAATAGTATTTGGAGTGCACCCTGAAACAGGCAAAAAGAACAAGTTCCCGATAGTTACTGTCAAAAATGTTTATCTTTTCCCTGGAGTTCCATTATTGTTAGAAAGATCATTTATAACATTAGAGGTAAGTCAGTGTTAGTAAAACTTTCTGTTACGATTGATTGATTGGTGTTTAACGCCAACATTAGCAGTATTTCTTTCTGTTACGTACAGACTGGTAAGTTTGTATGGGATATACATAATAGCTTATTTACTATTTTATTTAATGCTGTTGGCATAACAGAGCTTTACGGACCACAATCTATGCCTCATGTTGCCCAGCACATCCTAATTATCACTCATCTAGACCAAAGATCCATTTGTATTTTCATAACATTTTGTCAGTTGTTGTCAGTGCCCTTTTCATCTTGATTTGTATACCGGTATTTCATTTTGTTTTTGAATTCAGTATGGCTGATAGGCCAGTTTTGCTTTCTGATAGCTGAAATTTCAGATTTGAGAAACGCATAAGTATGTGATGGAAATGTTGCATGGCAGGAATTTTCCTTACATGACCCTGTACAAAGTTTGTTTTATTTCTTGATCAGAAATCCAAGATGGTTGCCATCTCTGGAAACAAATTTTAGCATAAGACCCCAGGAAAATATTTGAATTCTTCTTCTCTCAAACTACTGTAACATTTGAAAGTAAACTTGGTTTGATTGCTACTTGTAGTCCTCTACAAATGTATGATTTTTTTTTATTGTTTATTGTGTGAATCAAAAATCCAAGATGGCCACCACCACAGGACATTGCTCTTAGAGGAAGGACCCTATAAGAAAGTGAATAAAATATTAAAAAATGAATAAATAGGCATTTGATTGAACTGTACAGGAATAATCATTTCAAAGTTTTCAATTTTTTGTGTGAATCGAAAATCCAAGATGGCCACCACCACAGGGCATTGTTCTTAAATGAAGGACCATATAGGAATATGCATAAAATGCTTTTCCTTAGAAACTTCAGACTAGATCATGATTGAATCCAAACTGTTCATGATAAACCAATGAGTGATAAAAACTCGGGTGAGCCTCTAGTTGGTAATTATGGTCATTATTGACACTATTCTTCATTAATTAATACTGCAACCACATTGTAATTTGTTTGATGGATTGTGGCTTTGAGCCCTGGTCAGGTAAAACTATAAAATTTGTTTTGTTGCCCCTCTGCATATACAGCATTAGGGAGTACCAAGAAAGACTGGTTGGCTTAGAATCAGGATAATGTCTCCAAATGTCTACCCACGAACTGTTGTTTCAGTGAGCTAATAGCTGAAAACTTGTCCAATTTGTGTGAAAAAACAATTACTCATTCACTCACTCAACATTAATTGGGTATAGAAATTCACTAAAGGAATAATCTTTTAACTATTGATATCCAGTCAAACCTGCCTTAAAGGGAATCTCTATATAACAAATCACTGTCTATAAAGGTCAGTCTCAATTTTCTCATTAATGAATAGTGCATATAATTTTAACCTGTATATAATGGGCAACTGCTCATTAAGGCCACATTTTCAGGTTTCCTTGAGAGGCCTTTATTTTCAGGTTTCCTTGAGAGGCCTTTATTTACAGGTTTCCTTGAGAGGCCTTTATTTACAGGTTTCCTTGAGAGGCCTTTATTTACAGGTTTCCTTGAGAGGCCTTTATTTACAGGTTTCCTTGAGAGGCCTTTATTTACAGGTTTCCTTGAGAGGCCTTTATTTACAGGTTTCCTTGAGAGGCCTTTATTTACAGGTTTCCTTGAGAAGCCTTTATTTACAGGTTTGACTGTTTATTGTAGTTAGAAATGTTCACATAGATACAAAAACTACACATGCTGTTGCATAGAGATGTTGTACATTTTTTGTATATTGAATTGTGTCCGTTTTTCCAGCATTTATTTGTCGTGCACAGACAATAACTAGTAAGGTTTTTTGTTTGGATAGATATAACTTGAAGCAGACATATTGAAACAAATCTAAACTTTTATTTACCGTTATTTCATTCAATTTTTGGGTTTATTTTATAGCATTTGTTCAAAAACCCATCCAAAGATTTTTATACAAGAGAGATTTATGTCAACAAAGATGAAGTAACAATAGCTGACATATTAAACGTTGTAGACAGTAAATATAATAGGACAGTAAATCTGGGATCATATCCTGACTTCCAAAACAGGTAAACAACAATAAATACACATTATTGGACTTTTTAGTTGATTGGTTGGTTTTATGGTGTTTAACACCACTTTCAACAATATATCAGTTATATCATGGCGGTCAGTTTTATTGGTGGGGAAAAGCGGAGTACCCAGAAAAAACCACCGACCTGTTGTAAGTCACTGAAAAAATTTGACTTTTTATGATCTCATAATCCACTGAATGGAACTGAAAAAAGTTTTAATAAAAATTAGTAGTGATTCTTAATGTAATTTAAATTTGACATTTCAAGGTTTGAATTCAATTTCATTCATGAAGTTGATTAAGTATTTAATATACTAATCTCCCAACTTTAGAAATAGTAAGAAATATTTTAATCTCAGCTAAATTTCGTTCTTTGAAACGGTATGTACATAGAGGTCTTATATATACATATGGCATGCAAATACAGTAGATATAGTTGGAGCTCATTGCATATGTGCGAGAGTGAGTGAGAGATTGTAGTCTAAGGTCAAATGAGTAATTTTTCAATTATATCATGTCGAGAACAAATTACATTCGATGAGATGATAATGATGTCCGCTTTGTACAAGACCAACAAGCTTAGTTAGATTTTTATAGTGCCAGCTCACTGAGACAACGGTCGTCGGGTAGACATGTCACTTCATTCAGACAAATTATCCTGATTCCGATCCAACCAGTTTGTGCTCTTTCTCCTTTTTGAATTCTACATGCTTAGTGGAGAAATAGCAATTGCCAATTTTTTAGTCTTTGGTTTGACCCGACCAGGGCTCAAACCCATAATCTACCACACTCAGGGCGAGCATGATGACCATTACATCATCGATGGATTTCAGTGCATATGTAAAAAAGACATCGATCAAAATACTGTTTCAAAGTCAAGCCATGGGAAAGTCACATAAATGTCAGTTAAGAGCACTACTGACATTTGGTGCAGGCCCAGAATATCTTATAGGCTAGTATAGGCTGTATCCTAGGGCACCTCAAGCTTGGGGGGCTAAAAGATTTTCAAATATAAATTTTTAAGCTATGTAAATGTCGTTAAAATATATCACGGCTAAAAAATATACAAGACGGGTGTGGGCGAGTTAGAGGGTGGCTCCGTCTGAGGGGGCCTCATAATTTCATTAGCCTAGGGGCCCCAAAAGGCCATGTATTTGGGTCATTATAATGTGACTGTTTCAAAAATGTTTATGAAAAATATTTTGTAACATATCATTCAAGCAGAATTTTGGGCTCTGTTTAAGTGTATTTTGTAGGTCACTGTAAACTTATTGTGATCTAATTTTGTTTGACATGCCAAAGTATGCTAGATTTATATTTTTATGTATTCTAGGCTGTCGTGATCGAGATTGTATGGTAGTTGGATTTATAACTACCTATACAATCAGTGCCAATCACCAAAAAACGTTGTGATTTCGAACCCCACTCAGGTGAGGTGTACTCGATACAACATTATGTGATAAATTTCTCAGTGACTTGCAGCAGGTATGTGGTTTTCTCCGGGTACTCCGGTTTACTCCACCAATAAAACTGACGATATAACTAAAATATTGCTGAAAGTGGCATTAAACACCATAACCCTAACACCCTATCATTTAAGCAGAATTTGGGGCTCTGTTGAAGTGTATTATATAGGTCATTGTGACCTTATTGTTATCTAATTTTGTTATGGTAGATATATATTTTTATGTTTTCAGTTACTACAAAGTAAAGTTAGCACTTGAATCTGAGAGTAAAACAGATTTAGACGAGGCTTGTCAAACTTTGATTGAAAGTCTTCCTAAAGGTAAAATATATTCTTATTTTTTTGAATTTGGAAATTTAATGCACGTTATTTGTGAAATTGGGAGTGTTTGAATCTCAAAGAATATGCAATGCAAAAATGGATTTACTGTAAACCTTTATCAATTCTGATATCACAGAATCATCGTTTTTATTTGTTTGTTATCAAATAATGCTGAGAGGATAAAATTTTACTGAAAATTCAGGGAATTTCTTTAAAATTCATCCAATGTAATTATTCTTTGCCATATGCACTTTCAAAACAATATTGACTCAAGAGAATCATGTTTTGAAAATATTCCTTTACTTGATATGGCCACCTCTTTTCTCGTTTATTTGAACCAGGGGCCATCGTGGTCGTGATTGTATGGTAATTTGATTTATGACTACCTATGCAATCAGTGCCTATCACCACTAACGTGAGTTCGAATACCGCTCAGGCAAGGTGTACCTGATACAACATTATGTGATAAAGTTTGTCAGTGACTAGCAACAGGTCAGTGATTTTCTCTGGAAACTCCGGTATATTAAATTCATTTAGATTTAAAGTTTTGTGATTTTGTCCATATCTTTTTAACTGTCATATTATAAACTTAAGTTTGAATTTACATGCCAAAGGAGATAATTCAGTAATATCTCTGTTCATTAAGATTTATGTTACTCAATGATGGGATTATAACTTAACCAAAGTATATTTGTGTTAGACCCTTTTAACATGTTTAAGAATCTGGCTATTTTTTGTGTGTAAAATATGGGTTCTGTTTTTAACCCAGTTGACCCAAAAGGCCATGTGAGGTATTATCATCACTTTGGATTCATCAGTGGTGACGGCATTATGTGTAACATTTTACATTTTAATTTTTTTCTCACAAATCAGTCGCCCAATTGAAACCAATCTTGGTAGAAATGTAATTTGGGTAGTCCTTAACATTTTGCATGGTATTCATTTCATTCAGAAATTCAACATTATGATAATTATGTCTCCCCTTCGAACGATGGGAGACATGATATTGTTATAGTCTGATCTTTTCTTCCACTTCTGCTTCTGCTTTCCCTTCTTCTGCTTCTTCTCAGCGAAGCTTGTCCGGACCATAACTTTTTTGTCTTTCCAGATAGGTCAATTATATTTTGTATGTGGGTGCATGACCATAAGGTGGTGTGTTGCATACCATAATGACCTTTGACCTCAAGGTCAAATAATTGTTTTTTAAATAGTATTTTCTTGTCCGGGCCATAACATGTTTGTCTTTCGAGATAGGTCAATGATATTTGGTATGTGGGTGCATGACCATAAGGCGATGTGTCGCGTACAGCAATGACCTTCGTGGGGCCTTGACCTTTGACCTCAAGGTCAAATAATTGTTTTTTAAATGGTATCATTCAACTCATAATGTGTAACTTATTGTTGTACAGATGTCTGCATTAAGGGGAGACATAAGTTTTAGGTATCTAAAACAGTTCTTCCTAGTTATCTATCTGATTGGCCTAATTTTAAGAAATCCTCCATCGAAATAGTATGTGCGATTGAATTGTTCCTTGGTAGGAATGGTCCTCATATAGCTCTCTAAGTGTTTATGGTTTTTTTTGTCGATTGGAAATCCAAAATCGCCACCACCGCAAGACACAGTTTTAACATAGGGCAATATGGGGAAATGAAGAACAAATTTTTCTCAGACCCTATTACCGGTATTTTGATTGAACCAAAATTGTGAAATGATTAATGATTAGATGGTTCCTTGCCAACTTTTTTTTTGTGTAGATCAGAAATTCAAGATATAAAAAAAAAATGTACCCACCTCCACAGGGCAAATTTAATGTAGAACCCTATGGAAAAAAAATATTTAAAGATAATTCTGATCTCAAAACTTGACTGGAATATGCCATGGATAGTCCTTCATGAAATGTGTGGGTTTTTTTTGTCAATTGAAAATCCAAGATGGCTGCCACTGCAGGATATGGTTTAAACATAAGACAATATTGGAAAATGAATTAATAATTTTCTCTCAGATACCAGAAATTGATTGAATCGAAACAGTACATAAATAGTCATTGTATAATCATTTTCATTTGTTGTGTGGATGTTGAAATTTATCCAAGTTGGCTGATTTCACTTTTAACTATGGAAATAAAAGATTTTCCTGAAAAACCTAAAACTTGCTATAACACAAACATGCATATATAACCGAGTGAGTGATACAGGCTCAGATGAGCCTCTTTTTTCTTTTTGTGGCAGAAAGATGTGATTTGTATATGTATATTGTACATCATATAAATAAATAATATAAAGTTCTATAAATGACCACAACCAAACAAATTTAAACTGGAATAAGTTTAAATGTGAGCTGTACCTACAGGATAATGAATTGTTTCATATATTGTCTGTATTTGTTTTCCTGAAATTTGTAATTTTTGACGAATAAGAAAATTAGCGGTGACCAATTATTAAAAAAATCTCCAAATAGCAAAAATGTCATCTATTGATGATGTTTAAATAGGGATATTTGAGCTGTCAGTTGTATAAGGATTAAATTATGGTTTTATGTAAAGTCATTCTATTTTCAATTGAACAATTGTTTATTAATTTTTAAGTGCAATATTTATAGGACTGCAAAAAACTTTGTGGTCATATTATGCTATGGGTTTGTCGTCATCTTCCATCTGTAGATGCAATTGTTTCCATGCAATAACTTTTGTTCTAGTTGACTAAGACTTCTGAAATTTTAACACAATGATCCTTGGCACAGAATAAAAGCTGGGGTTGATTATGGGGGATTCTAGGCACACTCATTTCCAAATGAGAGGCCCAAGGTGTCAAAAAAAGTATTTTCTGTTTTTCTCCATTTTCAATCAAATTTAGTGTTCCTTATAAAATTTCCTTTATGTATTATGCAGTATGTACAGGGTTATTATATGGGATACAGCCACATAACCATAGTTTCCACTTGTGTAATTTTTATCCTTGTTGGGACCCCTAAAGTAAATCTAGGCCATTGTTTCGGTGAACTAGAAATATAAAAATCCAACTAAGCATGTAGGTCTAGTCAAAGTAGACATCATCATCATTTCATCAAATATGATTTGTTCTCATCATGAAAAGTTGCTCATTTGGCGTTAAAGAACAAATATTCACTTACTCACACCTTGATATAATTCAATTCAATTCAATTCAAATATTTTATTGAATAAATGCATAAATACAATATCCAATGGGATTGCACATCAGGCATAGCCTATGTAAGTGCTCTCCCTCAATAACTAAGGACATCAAGTATAATGATAAGAATAATTAATTAATTTACATTGTAATTAGTGTACACAAATTTTTTACTTAGGAGAAATTCAAAATTGTGTAATAATTTTAAAACTGTCCATTTAATCATTATAATTGTGAAATTTGCCAATTTAGAGTGTGAATAAGTTAACTTGTAATTAATATATTCTTCTGTATATTAAGGATACATAATGTACATGTATATATAGGCACATAAGAAGGCATATTTATACATATGCATACATATACACATGTACACATAAATACAGATATATATTTGTTTAAACATCTTAAGCAATAAATTAAAAAAGATTCAAAGCAAATAATACAAAATCACCTTGATATACAGAAAATAAATAAAAGTAATCAGACACTTTCAATTTTCCCAATGTTTTCAACAAATTATCTGGAGGTCAATTCATGTCCGATTTTAATTATTTTTGGTCAAGAAAAGCAGAAGTTTACTGTAG
This sequence comes from Bathymodiolus brooksi, assembly GCA_963680875.1. NCBI lineage: Eukaryota > Metazoa > Mollusca > Bivalvia > Mytilida > Modiolidae > Bathymodiolus > Bathymodiolus brooksi. Next base: position 70,491,426 of record OY804585.1, on the reverse strand, counting down.
TATAGCACTGATTTTTAAATATTTTTCTGGGCAAAAATGTTTGAAGAATATTTTTCAAATCCACTTATAATGAAATCAGTTATAATGAAAAATAGGTAATATTGAACAGAATATTTATTCCCATCGTGAATAGGTATCAGGTGTGGTGATATTAAAGTTTTGTTATGATGAAAAGATTTCATGTCCCCCCCCCCCCCCTAAAATTTCATTATATGACAGTGGTCTAAACAGTAAAATTTTATTGAAATTATAGAAAATTCTATGCTTAAATTCTGGATAGTGTCTGAAATTTCAGTTAAAAATATAGCTGTAAAGAAAAGATTATTGGTCAGGTTGTTTTTAAAAGTATGTAAGCACATGAAACTTTTATGTTCTGTTAATGATTAACATTTTTGAGATAATAAAGGGCAGTTATTGAAATACTACAATGTGTTTTACATGTAACTAGGTATAGCACATTAATGTGCATTGTAAGCACCATCAAAGGAAATGCAAGTCAATGTGTAAGGTCATGGGTGGCTCAGTGAGTTAGGTAGTTGGATTACCTAACAACTCACACAAGCCTAGCACCAATACGGCGTGGGTTCGTGCCTGGCTTTGTAAATTACAAAAAGGGTGGACTCGACTCACAGTCGCAAGTCATGAAGTTTACCAGTTGCCTGCCCATGGTCGGTGGTTCTCTCCGGGTACTCCGGCTTCTTCCATCACTAAAACTGGTCTCCATTATATAGCTGAAATATTGCTGAATGTGACATTAAACACAATCAATCAATCAAGGCAAGGTGTAACATTCTGTAGGACAAGATGTATGTTTGGTACACATTAAAAAATAGCTATTGAAGAAAAAAGGAAGAATAATGGCCATTCTTATAACAATTATGATAACACAAAACATTCTTAGAACAAAATCAATAAGATTAATTATAAAGCAAGGTATTAGCAGTACCATCATGTGATGAGATTTATATGTACCAGAACATATAACAAATCTGATTTAGTCATGTAATATCAACACTTTAATGTCATGATGGAACTCTTTAAAGGTAAGCAGATTATTTTCCTTCTTTGTCATTACATTAGTGTAATTATCAGAGGAGGGGGGATCCCATTAATTGGTTTAACCTGCCACCTTTTTGTGTCTGTCCCAAGCTAATACCTAGATTTCCAATGCAACATATTGTGGTCTTTTTCATGTTCAGTTGTTTGAGATGAGAGGTAATTGTTTATTTTGTTGATATTTGTGGAATTGTTGACCATCGCTGTTTAAGCTTTCTTTTCATAGCTATTCAATGTTCTTAGAAACCACTGGTCCAATTAGAACTTTCCTAATATTATCTACAAATGACCATAGATAGAGAGAGTTTAAGTAATTGGCCATTGGATATTCTTGATGGAAATTAGGGTATTTTTTTTCTCTCATGCCTCTTGTTTAGTGGACATCTTCATTGGCATACATTAACATATTGTGGTCTGATGCTACTGGGCTTATATTGAAAGAAAGTTTACAGGAATGTTCCTTTTGTGGTGTGGTTTTGATATTAATATAAGTTTCAACATGGCTGCCAGAGCTACTAAGCCTTTTTATAAGCTCAATTATTCGAAAAGAACTCAGTGGTTTGAAATTTATTTGGATGTAAATGATCCTTGGGTAGTTCTTTACAACTCTGTGATTTCAGAAATCCAAAATGATATTCAATACACGTTCAAACTTGCACAAGTGATATTAAAACCTGACTTATTTCTTGCTTTTATATCAAATATTGAGTTTTGATTTGTTTGTTTGTTTATGGTGTTTAATGCCACTTTCAACAATATTTCAGTTGTATTTTTAAGAGGAATTACTGCATATTTGTAATGATATTTTTTAAACTGTGAACAAATTTGAAATAATTGTAAATATTTATATATATAGATAGTTGCAATCAGGGCCATCGTGGTCATGATCGTATGGTAGTTGGATTTATTACTACCTATGCAATCAGTGCCTATCACCACTAAAGTTGTAGGTTCGAATCCCGCTCTGACATGCAAGCTGTACTCGATACAACATTATAAAGTTTGTCAGTGATTTGCGACAGGTCGGTGGTTTTCTCCTGGTACTCTGGTGTCCTCCACCTATAAAACTGGCCGCCATGCTATAACTGAAATATTGTTGAAAGTGGCATTAAACACCATAACCCAAAACCCTTAAAGATGTCATGATTAATTCCATGGCCATCAAGAAACTATTGAGCTGATTTAACTGAAACTTGAGAGAGTACATATTTTGGCGATTCTGCTATTACTTGTTGCTCCAAATCAGTTTTGATTTCATGACAGTAGTGGGAAAGTATCTTCAAAATGTTGAATGCATTTATGACTTTTTTAAAGTGTTTCTACATAATAAGGTAGATTCCTATTAACTGTATACCCTATATACCAAGAAATATTTACCCAGAGGTGTAGAAGTGGACCGTAAATTGGGGGGGGGGGGAGCAAGCTTGTTAAGTGGACCTGAAAGTGGGGGGAACTTTGTATATGGAATGGAAAGTCAGGGGGGACCAAAATTGTATGTGGACTGGAAATTTGGGGGTGGGGGCAAACTTTGGAAGTGAACATGAAAGTCAAGCTTTCAAAACTAACAAGCAAAATAAACGGTCATTTGGCTTCAAATATACCCTTTTACCTCTTGATTTATTGATAAATTTTTTGCTTCCATGATTAGAATTTGACGATATAACTGAAATATTGTTGAAAGTGACATTAAACACTAATCTAATCTAATCTTAATATTAAGAACAATCGCCCAGATGATACAAAGTCATATTATTACCATAAAAAAAGATCAGAATGCTTCATTTACTTAAAGAGTTTTTATTTATAGCAGCTGAACACAATTTATAATTGGTTTACCTGATAATCAATAAAATTAAATGAAATTTAAGAAAAAAATACCAGGAAAAAAATTACACTTATACAATGTACTGATGTATTGCCTTTATAAACAGATGATAAATCTAAATTTATCATTAGTTGATACAACAGAAGAATTACAAAGATTATAATGTCTAAAATTACAGGTAAGATGACACACAGTGTTTGTTCCCTTAAATATTGAATAGATAATAATAAATGGTCTATTAAGGTGTAAATTATGATATAATTTAATTTTATAGTGAAAAGATGCTGAATTAAAATCAATGTTTTTCTTATTATTTGTTTGATTTAGTGTTTTTGGTCTATTGTTATTGAATATCAAGTGAGTACAATTTCAGTTTTGAGAAACAACATATCTTGTAAGGTTAAAAAGTGGGACTAGGATGGACCAGGGATGATTTTTTAGATAGGGGCAGAAAATTTGGACTTTATAATGGGGCCAGTCTACACAAACAATCACTCCTTATATATTATATACATGAGGTGCTCATTTATATCCTGTCCTAATACTAATAGTGAGTTGTGAATTTGATTTGACCCGCATACCCCCCACACTCCCCTATTTTTTTCTCATTAGATTAGTAGAGAAAATAGGTCCCTTTTCTCTTAGAGATTTAATTTATTTGAAGGTATTTTCTGTTAAATGTTTATAATACCTTCAATATCAATTTAACTGAAAATCAGAATTTTTTTTTCACTCAATGTATTCTTTGTACACACTTTCACATATATCCTATGTTATATATATTATAAGCATTTGAATAAAATATTATTATGTGGTTAAAAAAAAAGAGGCCCAAAAGTGTAAAAAAAATTACATTTATTGTTCATAGAAAATAATATCCATTATGCCTTCAATGTTAAATACTGGTACTTTTTTTTTTTTTTTTTTTTTTTTTTTTCAAAATGCGAGTTTTTATATTAAAAGATATTTTGTGGGAGCTCATATAGAAGGTAAAAATATATACATGTACTAAAAAATGACTATTGGTTTTGTGACTTTTAACTTTTATGAAAGTAAATTAAAAGATTTATAAGCAGGATGTATCTTATAAATAAATACAGTTCATTAAGGGCATTTCAGTGTAACGTAATAAAAACAAAAAAGTCCTGATTGGTCCACATGTATATATTGAAACTGGATATGTTTTATTGGTAAAAAGTAAAATGAGTGTGCTAAAAAACAATATGAAACCAGAAGATTTTTTTTTATAATATCAGCTTATAAAACTTAATTTTAAGGGCTGTTGTGGTCGTGAGAATATGATAGTTTGATTAACAACTACCTATGGAATCAGTGTCTATCACCACTAAAGTTGTGAGTTCGAACTCTGTTCATGGCGAGGTGTACTCGATACAACATTATGTGATAAAGTTTGTCAGTGTCTTGCGGCAGGTCGATGGTTTTCTACAGGTACTCCAGTTTCCTCCATCAATAAAACTGACCGCCATGATATAACTGAAATATTGTTGAAAGTGGCATTAAACATCATAGCCCTAGCCCCTTATTGTTCTGCAGCTAGGTATTACACTGATAATTCTTATTCACTTAATTACATTTAAGCGATATGCAAATATTTTATCTAACATACAAAGATGAATATAAGAATTGTAAGGCAGTCTGCTCTTATCAAGTATAGAAAGTGTCTTAAAACTGGTACAATCTTTATCAAGCATATCAACTAGAATAACCAGAGGCTCAAAGACCTGACCTAGTTTACAGACTTCAAATTGCACAATAGGGTTAGGGTTATGATATTTAACGCCACTTTCAATAATATTTCAGTTATATCGTGGCGGTTAGATTTATTGGTGGAGGAAACCATAGTACCAGGTGAGATCCACTGATCTGCTGCAAGTCACTGACAAACTTTATCACATAATGTTGTATCGAGTACACCTCACCTGGGCGGGGTTTGAACTCACCAATTGCCAGTATTAAGCAGTCTTCGAAATTAGATTTTCGAATTTACTGGCCAGAAAACTTCAAAATTAGAATATTTATATAGATTCTATTGAAAAAATTTGGCAAAAGTCACTGGTCCGATTCAATTTTCACTGGCCGTGGGCCACCGTACCACTGCTAAAGTTGATGACTGATTAAGTTATTGTGCTAAACAACTTGAATATGTATATATAAAATACCTTATTTGAATTTTTTGAAAAACCAGCACAACAATCGATAAATATTGTATAGCATAATAAATAAACAATCGTACAATTTTAAAAGTACATATATATAACAATAATAAACAAAGTGATACAATATTTTTGTCTTCTTTTTAATTGCGATCTTTTATGTATGGGGGCTGTCGAGTCCTCAGTGGGTTCAAAGTTTTAATTGTGATCTTTTATGTATGGGGGCTGTCGAGTCCTCAGTGGGTTCAAAGTTTTAATTGTGATCTTTTATGTATGGGGGCTGTCCTCAGTGGGTTCAAAGTTTTAATTGTGAAAAAAACTATTTAAAAAAATGGAAAAAATAAAAAAAAATAGTTTTCTCAAGAAATAGGAAGGGAAATCTAATAATGAAATATCCATTATAATCTTCTCCTGCAAAATTTATCAAAACCAAATGGAACCAGAACTTAACAGAAGAGAAGAATAGATTCAGATTTGTACAAATGAAGTTTGTGTTCCATTTGGAAGTGCAAGCCTTTTTTTTTTATTGTGCATTAAAGAGAGAAGTTAAGTAAATCTTTAAACAATTATCTTCTCAAGAACCATAGAAAATTAATTGTGATATGTATTTTTAGATTTGTACAAATGAAGATCCCAGAATGTTTTATTGATTTGTGTCACATACCGGTATATTTTTTGACCAGTTACAGCTTTACTTTGATTTTGTAAATGATGTCAGTTAAAAAATGGGAAATATACATTTCAGCTCCATCAGCAGTTCACTGCATTATGCTTCTTCTTAAACCTATACCAATGTGCCTTTTTCCTTTTATTTCAGATTGCATAGTTGACTATGATAAGACACCTATCACTAATGCAGTAGATAGAGTTTATAGAATAGTTAACTCATGTGATCAGTGTGAATATACCAACAATGTTAGGAATGCTGTCAAAATAATAGAGGATAGTTTAGATAAATATGGGTATGTATTCTAAGAGATAATAAAGATATACTATTAGGCATGTTGGTCGGTGGTTTTCTCCGGGTACTCCGATACCCTCCACCAAAAAATCTGACCACCACGATATACCTGAAATATTGTTGAATGTGGTGTTAAACATCATAAACCAACCAGCTCTGGATGAAATGTTCCTTTGATAGTCCTCTACAACATATATTTTTTTGTGTCAATCAGAAACCCAGAATAACCACCAGTAAAGAGCATATAAGTTTAACATAGAACCTGTGATGGGAAAATGAATAAAGTCATTTTTCTCGCCAACTAAAAATTTGAATCCATGCTGTACATGAATAATCATATGATGTTCCTTTACTAGATTTTCTTTTATTGGCTTTTATTTACTTTTTTCATGCATGTGACCCATAATGGGATTTGTTCAGATCTTGCATGCCGTAACATATGAGTAAGGGGAGCAATGAAGAGAAGTTATATTAAATAGATTGCATCAACTCATCAAAAAGTAGGGGCCGTCGTTGTTGTGATCATATGGGAGTTGGATTTACAACTACCTGTGCAATCAGTGCCTATCGCCACTACAGTTGTGAGTTCGAACCCCGTTCATGGCGAGGTGTACTCGATACAACATTATGTGATAAAGTTTGTCAGTGACTTGCGACAGGTGGTTTTCTCCAGGTACTCCAGTTTCCTACACTAATAAAACTTACTGCTACAATATAACTGAAATATTGTTGAAAGTGGCGTTAAACACCAAACACCATAAACCAAACCAAACCATCAAAAAGTAACGTGTTCATGTCATGATAAAGTTGTAAACATTTTCATGTGGTAGTAAACAACAATCTTTCACAATCATTAGGTATATTTTTAGAGAAATCTATTAAAAACTAGAACTGTGAGTGACCTCACTGAGTGATACCCCCCGCTTGCAATACTATGATGTTCAAACTTTGGAATACAGGTATATTAGCAAGTTACCTATGAAAAATGAATGGATATGGAGTTATGTCAAGGAGACAACATCCCATCTCTAAAATAAACTAAACAAGAACATACATCTAGGGGTCGCCACAAGTACATGACCCCCTTTTTCGTGAAAGTATAAGTTGAATTATCTCCCCTTCCAAATTTTAGACAGCAATTGTATTCATTCATGCATATCTGCAGGTTGTGTACTACAACTGTGTAAAGTTTCATAAAAATTAAATAAGCAGTTTAGTAGGAGTTGTGCTTACAAGGTACATGCCCCCCCCCCCCCCCCCTTTTCGTGAAAGTATAAGTTGAATTATCTCCCCTTCTAAATTTTAGACAGCAACCGTATTCCTTCATGCACATGGACAGATGGACAGATGGACGGACGGACGGACGGACAGGGTGATTCCTATATACCCCCCCAAACTTTGTTTGCGGGTGGTATAAAAAAACAAATAACACATATCAATTTCAATTACATGTACTTATCAATCATGTCATACAGACATCACAGATGTGCATTACAATAATATATATTTTTCTTTTTGATCTATTTAACAACAGTTTTATGTCTGTGAAAGATAGAATAAATTTTATCATGATAATAACTAACCAATTTTATGCAAAAAACAAAAGTGGTACAAGGTTGTGATCTATATTTACCAATCATGATTATACAAGTATGGGGTAAAATTGGTTGAAGTGAAAACTCTTCCTTAAATTCACAATTTTAATTGATTTTGATTACTAAATATTGCTAAAACACAGTCTCTTAAGAAAAGTTTATTGTGTAAGGCTACCCTTAACAGAATGTTAATTTACCCAGACCTGACCCATTGGTAGGTAGGTAGGGATTTTTTTTTTTAAATGTGTTAAAATTTGGAATAAAGATCCTTATTGCTGTGGAACTTGAAAATATCCAGAAATTAAAAAAAAAATCATAGGATTTTGATGAAATACAGAATTTGAGCACGCACCTTTCTTCTGGTAGGTCTCATTTGGACAAACAAATAATTTACCAGCATTAATTATGGCCAAATGAACCATTTTTTATGTCTCTGGTATTTTCTAATTTAAAATTTTTTTTTTTTTAGGTTAGATGACCTTTGTGTTGGATTTAATGGAGGTAAAGATTGTACAGTGCTACTCCATCTGTTTTATGCAGTTGCTAAAAAGTATGTTTATCATAGGAAGATATATATAGTGTAATGGTTTTAACAGTTGATACAAAGAGATTTGGATTTTAAACAAAGAACTAAAATGAAGGGGAGTGGGGGGTATAGAGATTACTAAAAATAATGATGGACATGTAATGGAATATGAGAAGTGTTTGAAGATACCAAAGGGGTAATCAGAATACATATATCGAAGAAGAACAAAGAACACAATGGCCAAAAGGACAAACAACGAACTACAAAACATATATATAAAGCTAAAGATCGAGTAACACAAACCCCACAGTTCCTTGTCCACTAGTAAAAGTAGAATGAGATTTTTTTTTTAGATTGATATCACTTTCACCAATTTTTCAGCTATATTGTTTTGACCTGGTTGTGAAGGAAAACCACAGAAACATTGATAAGTACATGGTAAAATCATCTATTGTACAAGTAATGCACACTTCCTGGTTAAAAAAGTTGCTTTAGATCTAGATTTGAACCGTAATGAAAGTGGGAGGTTTGGCGCCTTAAAATCTGATTCAACCCACCATTTCTTTGGAAATGCCTGTACCAAGTCAGGGTCATTACGGTTTTCACAGTTTTCCAGTTGTTGACTGATTTTGTCTGTTTATATACTCATGGGTTTTGACTTTCCCTTTGGAAGATTGTTCGGAGTTCGGTAATTTTGTTATTACCCATATATCTAATAGGAGGAAATGCTACCCTTGACAATACCCACAGTATGTGTTCATTATTTACGTGGTATCAGCTATTTTGTTTGTTTGTTGTAAAAACAGTTTATAAGACAATGACACATTTGATTTGATTTGAAAATTATGCATTCCAGTAAAATTGTTTTGTGTGACTTTTAATTTTGATTCTTGTTCTAATGCCTTTCATGACTGATTGATTGGTTGGTGTTTAACACAAACTTTTGCAGTATTTCAGCTATATCATGGCATGCACACATTTTATTTAATACCTTTCATGTTAATTGAATATGTTTTTGGTAACCACATTTTCAGTATTACATGTATCATGGCCTTTGTTTGAATGTTTTAACAAATTTATTTGTATTTCAGAAAATTTCCAGATAATGAAGACAAATATAAAGCACTATATATCAATAGTAAATCTGTCTTTCCTGAAGTGGAGAAATTTATACAAATTTCTAGAGACAGGTAAATGTACTTCTTAATAATTGACTTGAATAAGATAAAACATACAACAAAATATCTTGACTCCCTTCACCAAATATGTATAAGATACAGTATTATTGAAACCAAAGAAGTGGCCTGTATTGGATACAGCAGGTTTCTTTTTCCGCAAGAGTACTCAGGTGAAGAAGCACCAAGGCCTTCTTCTGAGTACGAATGCGGAAAAACAAAGCTGTTATATCCAATACGGGCCACTTCTTTTGTTTCAATAGTAATGTATCTAACTTTTACAATAATGATGTTATAATTTATAAAATAAAAAAGTTGTGAGAACAGTTTTGTTAATGAACGAGTTTACCTAATTTTCCTATTACAACATTGGTAAAGATCATTCATAAAAAGATCTGCAAAACCATCGACAAGTAACATCAGCCTGTATTAGCGACCTGTAACTGATATTAGAGGCCACATTTACAATTGCATTACTGGGGGTACTATTGTACAATATTTAGTTTTGGTATGTTAATTGATATCAGACTCTGCATAACTTGGAAAAGTGGAGAAGCAGAATATAACACAGATGAAAGTGCAAGACTAAAGGTATTTCCCATCATGTAGTTCAAATAATTTGCTGATACTTATTGTGTCTTAGACTCATAATAAACAGGGAACCATGAAGTTTGAAGTCTTAAATGGAATATCAGCCACCAAAGATTTTGCATTTCTTACAAGGTTCACAGAAGTGATTAAAATATTGTTCCAGTGTCTGATATTGTCCATTTTTACAATTTTATTTCTTTTTGATAATTGTTTGATTTGCTTTCATTCCAGACAAATAAAAAAACAAACTATGTGTTGTTCCAAATTTTATTGTCTTCAGTTACTTCCCTTTTCGGCTGACTGTTGAACATCAGTGTTTTTAAGTAATATTGTAATAAATTTTGTACCCGAATCAGTATAAACCTATAGTGAACTAGGAACAAAATAAAATTCTTTTTTTTAATAATTACCATTGTTTTACCTTTCATTGTAGTTATAATTTAGAAATGTTAAGTTTTAATGGAAGAATAAAGGACAGTTTATTTGAGTTACAAAAAGGACATCCGAGCATAAAAGCTGTTATTATGGGTACAAGGAAAACAGATCCGTATTCTAGTGAGTTTTTTTTTTATATTGGAGATGAAAGAGCTATCTCTAGCAGTTGTCAGTGACTTGCGGCAGGTCAGTGGTTTTCTCTGGGTACTCCGGTTTCCTCCACCAAGAAAACTCACTGCCATGATATTTCTGAAATATTGTTGAAAGTGGCATTAAATACCATAACCCCCTTTATTTGTTTTAATTGGGTTATTAAAGAGTTATCTCCCCTTTTGATATAATTATGAAGTTCAAGATTTATCTCCCCTTTGTTTGTATTGAGATTGTTATTGTTGATTGAATATGTGTTTTACATAAATTTGTCAGCTATAGCATGGAGACCACTTGTATGGTGTAGAATTTTTCTCACTGAAGGTAGAAGTCTAGCATGCTTTGTGGTAAGCTAAATAGCCATGGACCTATATCAAATTGTTGAAAGCCTAGTGATCATCTCAACCAGAGCACACATCATTATAATTTAACTCCATATTTGATATTCAGGGAAACTCCTTGAAAATTTAGAACTACCTATGCAATCAGTGCCTATCACCACTAACGTTGTGAGTTTTAATCACATTCATGGCGAAGTGAACTCGATACAACATGTGATCAAGTTTGTGAGTGACTTGCGGCAGGTCGGTGGTTTTCTCCGGGTACTTGGGTTTCCTACACCAATAAAACTGACCACCACGATATAACTGAAATATTGTTGAAAGTGGCGTTAAACACCATAACCCTAACCCTTGAAACCTGGATCCTTTCAGAATCAAATTCCATTACCGTAAATACCATTCATATATTTGTGGTCAGGAAGTTTCTCCAATATATTTAGCCGTTTTAAAAATTTCTCAAGAATAAAGAACATAAAATTTATGGTCAATTCTCTGAACTTGACCTTTCAAAAACTTATTTTGTTTGGTCTGATGAATGGCCAGTTTTCAGAGTGTCAGCAGCATGTCATTATAAAAAAAATATGACATGAAATTTAAAACAAATTTATTTACTGACAAATAACAATATTTCAGCTATGCGCTGAGATACAACAGAAAATTTGTAACACTGCACTTCTGAAAATTTGGTTATAAAACTGTAAAGCCCTTAGTATATGGAAGACTAAAAAGAGTTTGAAGATACCAAAGGGAGGTAATCAGAATCAGTAAATGGAAGAACAGACAACACAATGCTCAAAAGAAAAAGGACAAAAGGACAAACAACGATCTACAAAACACTACACAGAAAATTAATAACTGGGGGTGAACTCATGTGCTCCAGAAGGGTAAGCAGTACCTGCTCCAGTAGTGGCACTGTCATGTTAATCTAGTTACAGGGTAGGGAAAGGGTTATGGTGTTTAACACCAGTTTCAACAATATTTCAGCTATATCGTGGCAGTCTCTAGTTAAAAACCCAGTAATAAATCATGAATGAGGAAAGGACCGGGAAGTGTTTACGCCAAGGAAAACATATTCATGGTCATTTGTAACACAGAAATTCTGTAACGGTTAACCAAGTCTTGGTTGAGGATGAAGATATCTGGACCGATATGGAAAATGTCAAGTAATACACTACATGTATAATTGAGGATTGATTGCAATTTTTGTTCGGTTCATGAAGAAATAAGCTCAATCAGGTTGTACACACTGTGTAACCCGCGTAGCGGGTTATGCAAGGGTGTGTACAACCTGATTGAGGTTATTTCAAATGAACCGAACAAATAATTTTGATCAATCCTTATAAATTAATTCAAACTTTTTTTGTTATGATATTGAAACATATTTATTTTTTCAAAATAAGGCAATAATCGGAAATAAATTTAAATATCCCTAAAGGTGCCTCATTTAAAGAAAATCACCTGATGACAATGGCACGCGACGCCTTGAGAATGACGTCTATTTTTAGATTCCATTCATTGACAAATAACCTCAACTTTTTAAACCAATCAAAACACGTATAAAATGACATGTGACTCTAAAATTAATTTATTTACATGTATTGGTAATTTATTCATAATTTATATGGTCAGTGTGAGATCAAGCACATTTTATGACATTACAGATAAAACTTTATCGTCTATTTTAAATGTATCGACATACAGTATCATACTGGCTTGTCATATCTTACTCGCCATCATACTAGCAATAATTTCTGTCTCAGCCTTCATGATTGCCAGTATTCTATATATAATTACATGTAAAATGCATATTTGTGATATTTTACAATATATCTGAAATGAAATATGTTAAATTATGTGATTTTTTTTCAGGTCATTTAGAGTCATTTTCAATGACAGATCATGATTGGCCACAGTTTATGAGAGTGAGCCCATTACTTAACTGGACATACAAACATATATGGCAGTTTTTAAGATCTCTAAACATTCCTTACTGCAGTTTATATGATAGAGGGTATGTATTTAATGGAGGATGTCTTGCAACAGTAGTCTAGTCTTCGCGCTTACCCGCTTGTCGGATGCCAGGGACAAGTAAAACTGGATTCTGACAAGTGAAAATTATGAAAGAATTTGTTTGAATAAATAGAAAAATTTTCTAAATTTGACTTTCGGGCAAGTAGATGAAAAAAATTAAGTCAGAGACTGGTACTAGTCTATAGGGTGGATGGAGTGTAATCTAACATTGACCTGGAAGCAAGTGTTAATATATTCAATAAATCTTAATTTGTTATAATTTTGGAATAATTAGAAAGGACATAGATGTAATTGAACATAAAAGAATAAAAAGACATTAAGATGAAAATCAGAAGTAGATCTACCTGAAACTCAGATAAGTAGAACATATCCTTGGTCATTTGTGATACAGATACATTGTATTCCGTAACGGTTAACCAAGTCATGGTTGATGATGATGATATCTGGACTGATATGGAAAATATCAAGTAATACATTACATGTATAATTGTCAGTATTTTATACATTTTCCCTTGGTCTCAGGAACAGATTTTTTGTTTCATCTTAGTCATCATAAAGTCTTCAATGGTGCACATAACTCACACCTCAGAATGGTTGTGAGATTGTCCCTATACTTTTGTCTATTAATTCAATAATTCATAATATCTGTTAGTAACATTACAAGTTGTTTTCATGTTTATTTCAGGTATACTTCACTAGGTAGTATGAATAACACTCATCCTAATCCACAGTTAAAATACACAGATGACATAGGTGTTCTGTGTTATTTACCAGCCCATCTCTTACAGGACGAGAATAGTGAACGAGACGGGAGAAACACGTAGCAATCATAATCGGAAATATCCATACTCAGTTTTTAATAAATTATATATTTTAGGTTTATTGTACTAGTTTTTAATTATCTTATACAGTGAAAGCTGTCTAAACTGAACCATGATTAAAAAGGAATCCTGTGTAGTGAGTGATTGTTGTTTAATGGCAATTGAGCAAATTTTCAGCTATATCATGGTAGGAACAAGTTACATGAGATGACAACAATATCCGCTTTGTACTAGACAACAGGCTTAGTTGAATTTTATAGTGCTAGCTCACTGAAACATGTCGCTCCACTCGGACACATTACTCTAAATCCTAGCTAACCAGTCTGCTCTTAGTACTGTGTGCTTAGCTTAGAAGCAACAAATACCAATTTTAAAGTCTTTGGTTTTACTCGATTGGGGCTCGGACCCATGATCTTCCGCACTCGAGTAGAACACGCTAACCATTACACTATCTGTGCGATTAGAAATCCTGTATCAATCAAACTATAAATAAAGTCCCAATGTAGACAATCTTTGTTAATAGACCAATTAAAGAAAATTCCTGTAATATATAATAAAAATCCTTAGAACAATTGGTTTCTGAGAATCTATTTGCAATTCAAAACCTATTAGATTACATTATTGGTTTTGGTGGCCAGTTTATTCTTTGGAATTACACCCAAAAAACAAATAGGACCATCAGCGGAACATTCTTGGGAATTTTGATTCTAATTGGGAAGTTGTTTCATAGCGATGTCAAAACTCAAATTGTCTTTCACCAGGTGAGCCAAGTAATAACTATGGGTTAAGTTGAAGTTATCACTTTGAATGTTGTACGGTCGCCATCGTAACAGAATATCTGTGTCACAAATGACCACAGTTATGTTCCACTTGTCATAAGCACTTCCCAGCCAGTATTACACCTTAATACAGCATGCTTAGCAGAGGACCAACAAATACCAATTTTATAATCTTTGGTTTGACCTGATCAGGGCTCGAACCCACTACGTATTTACTACATATGTAAATCCAACAACCATATGATCAACAGCACCAGCTCAATTCAGTGGCCTTTGGCTGGTATAAACATTTTTATTACATTTGGCTGTTAATAATGGTAAAAAAATCTTAGGGAGTATGAAATTGCACATTTACACAAATAGTGCTATATTTTATAAATGGGCAATGAAAACAAATATAATATCCTTTATTTATTTATTTATTTATTTATTTATTTATTTAACAAGCACCTTAAAATGTGATCCCATTTTCAACAGAAAATCACAAAGCAAAATACATGTACCTGTATATAGTACATGGTATATGACTAATAATTAATTAGTTCTAAAATTTCTAACCAGAAAATCCTTCCTACATGAACAAAAAATGTGTGAGTTTATGTATATTCTGAAGATATGTTGCTTCAAACTAATTGTTGATAATATATCTGATTTATAAATACAAGATAAAGCTCAAATATTTATTTTTAAAAATTGGCCAGAATGATTTTATCATTATTTTACATCTTATGTTACATATATTAACAAGCTAGCTGTAACAATTTCTTTTTCACAATGTTAATTACAAGCAAATCAAATTCCATCATCTTCTTTCGAATAATGTTTGAAATCTACCGGGAAGGGTGCCATACTTTAATAATACAGTAAAACCTGTCTAAACCGAACCTCATTGGGACCGGCTTTTGTGTTCAGAATAGACAGGTGTTCAGTTTATACAGTTAAAATAATAAAGATTTCCTACATAAGGACTTGATTTAATGTTCTGTGTATACAGGATTCCACTTTATACAGGCTTCGGTTTAGACAGGTTTCACTGTACATTTAAAATCAGTTTTAACAGTCATAGTATTATCATGATCCAGTAACAGCTTTCAGAAAGCCTTCACAGCATCTACAACACTGCTCATATACTTTGTCAAAATCTCTCATATCATTGCCCTGAATTAGAGAAAAAAAATATAATTAAGCATTCACTACACCAGTAGTTCAATAAAATAAACAAAATATGTCTTAGGGTT
Organism: Bathymodiolus brooksi; assembly: GCA_963680875.1. NCBI lineage: Eukaryota > Metazoa > Mollusca > Bivalvia > Mytilida > Modiolidae > Bathymodiolus > Bathymodiolus brooksi. The sequence goes on along the minus strand of OY804585.1, from coordinate 70,475,728 downwards.
ATTGATTGATTGAACTATTGATTTACAGTATTGTAATTGTAATTTTTTGACTATATTGTATAAACTAGGTTAAGGGAACAGTGAAATTTGGTCACATAAGTCAGGTGGTGGCTTAATCCAGGTTTAATTTACATGTATATGAAATGCACTGCAAATGAAAATAAAAATTAAGGTAACATAATTCAAATTATTGCTTAATAGAGGCAGTCATTAAAGCAGGTTTGAATGTACCTGGTAAATTTTTCACTAGAGGTACCAGATGAGCACACCTCGGGGGAGCTCGAGCCAAACCTTTACTCCAGTTGGTGAAAGAATAGTATTTATTATCGACAATTAAGTGTCTTCCCTTCTTGAAAACCATGCCCCAATTAAATTATTTTTAAAATGACTTTATGTATTATATGTACTCAATAGATAAAACCATTTGTTCTTTGCTGCTGTCAAAACAAATGACAAACTTGAGGAAATTTTACAATGGAAATTGGTCAATTTTACAAATACATGTAGGTGTTGACTATTGTATTAAAATATATCTAAAGTTCCTATCATATTGATGATAAAATTGATTAGCTATTGAAAAGTAATCTATTATTTGATCTGAGATCACATTTATTATCAATATAAAAAAGCTATAAATCTCTCACAATAATAAAATACCAATCAGAAAATGACTAATTTCCTTCCTCAACTCTTAACTTTACCATGGGAAGACATCAAATTGGTTCACTGTAAAGTTTACTCTTAATGTGGATTAATTGACACCTAAAATCAATTCCTTCCTCAACTCTTAACTTTACCATGGGAAGACATCAAATTGGTTCACTGTAAAGTTTACTCTTAATGTGGATTAATTGACACCTAAAATCAATTCCTTCCTCAACTCTTAACTTTACCATGGGAAGACATCAAATTGGTTCACTGTAAAGTTTACTCTTAATGTGGATTAATTGACACCTAAAATCAATTCCTTCCTCAACTCTTAACTTTACCATGGGAAGACATCAAATTGGTTCACTGTAAAGTTTACTCTTAATGTGGATTAATTGACACCTAAAATCAATTCCTTCCTCAACTCTTAACTTTACCATGGGAAGACATCAAATTGGTTCACTGTAAAGTTTACTCTTAATGTGGATTAATTGACACCTAAAATCAATTCCTTCCTCAACTCTTAACTTTACCATGGGAAGACATCAAATTGGTTCACTGTAAAGTTTACTCTTAATGTGGATTAATTGACACCTAAAATCAATTCCTTCCTCAACTCTTAACTTTACCATGGGAAGACATCAAATTGGTTCACTGTAAAGTTTACTCTTAATGTGGATTAATTGACACCTAAAATCAATTCCTTCCTCAACTCTTAACTTTACCATGGGAAGACATCAAATTGGTTCACTGTAAAGTTTACTCTTAATGTGGATTAATTGACACCTAAAATCAATTCCTTCCTCAACTCTTAACTTTACCATGGGAAGACATCAAATTGGTTCACTGTAAAGTTTACTCTTAATGTGGATTAATTGACACCTAAAATCAATTCCTTCCTCAACTCTTAACTTTACCATGGGAAGACATCAAATTGGTTCACTGTAAAGTTTACTCTTAATGTGGATTAATTGACACCTAAAATCAATTCCTTCCTCAACTCTTAACTTTACCATGGGAAGACATCAAATTGGTTCACTGTAAAGTTTACTCTTAATGTGGATTAATTGACACCTAAAATCAATTCCTTCCTCAACTCTTAACTTTACCATGGGAAGACATCAAATTGGTTCACTGTAAAGTTTACTCTTAATGTGGATTAATTGACACCTAAAATCAATTCCTTCCTCAACTCTTAACTTTACCATGGGAAGACATCAAATTGGTTCACTGTAAAGTTTACTCTTAATGTGGATTAATTGACACCTAAAATCAATTCCTTCCTCAACTCTTAACTTTACCATGGGAAGACATCAAATTGGTTCACTGTAAAGTTTACTCTTAATGTGGATTAATTGACACCTAAAATCAATTCCTTCCTCAACTCTTAACTTTACCATGGGAAGACATCAAATTGGTTCACTGTAAAGTTTACTCTTAATGTGGATTAATTGACACCTAAAATCAATTCCTTCCTCAACTCTTAACTTTACCATGGGAAGACATCAAATTGGTTCACTGTAAAGTTTACTCTTAATGTGGATTAATTGACACCTAAAATCAATTCCTTCCTCAACTCTTAACTTTACCATGGGAAGACATCAAATTGGTTCACTGTAAAGTTTACTCTTAATGTGGATTAATTGACACCTAAAATCAAACTTACTTACATTCAATACCTATCCTTGTTTTCTAAATATTACGTGTTAGGGTTATGGTGTTTGATGCCACTGTTAACAATATTTCCTGGCAGTTCTTTTTATTGGTGGGGGAAACAGGAGTACCCAGAGAAAACCACTGCAAATCACTGACAAACTTGATCACATAAAGTTTTAACAAGTACACCTCACCATGAGTAGAATTCGAACTTGCAAAACTTAAGTGGTGATAAGTCACCGATTGCATAGGTAGTTGTAAATCCAACTACCATATGATCACGACCATGACAGCCCCTTCCCAAATATATTTTTTACAGTGCATTAAAAACTTACAAAGTAAGGATCAACTATAATTAGTTCTTTTTCTGGATCATATTCTCCAAGCATTACTGTTTTAGCTTTACAATTCTTTGGCTTTACATTATCTAAATCACTAGGAATTAAAGATAAGTTTGGTTAAGTTAAAAATTAAAGAAATACATTGTTTATAAAGGATATGTGTAAAGAATGTTACTTTAAGTTATAGTTCGTTTGACTTCTATAAATGTTCAGATAAAAAATCTCACTCCAGGCAGATTTTTACACTTCAGAAAATATAGAGACCTAACGGGTAACTTATTTAATAATGGACCAAAAATTTTGAAATTAATTGTCAGAGTTCGTATATATCATATATTAAAATGCATCTAGAAAAAACCTTGTTGATTTGAAAACTGGATTTTTATGAATTTTTTTCTGGACATTTTTAGAAGTCAAACGGACTATAAACTATGCTACATTTTGTGTTGATTTGATGAAGAGTGTGTGTTAGAAGAATGAAGGTTTCTGTGTCAACTTTTAGTTTCTAATGATTAGGTTAAATTCTAGTCATCCGAATAACTTAGGAATTAGACAAATATTTTGATTGTTAAAAAACAGGTCTACTTTAGTCTTGTAGATATTTACTTTTGTCTTTCCCAAGTTATGTCCCGTCAAACATGATCTATCCAAGAATCATCTCAAGTTGTTTATTTCTTGAAAGTTAAAAAATAAGTTTTAGATGGATATAAAACTATTTCATCTTCTGTTACGGAATGTCTGTGTCATAGATGAACATGGACATGTTCCATTTATCATAATCACAATCTGATCCTTCTGCATTCAGGATGTATCATCAGGTTTGTACCAAGACTAACATGACAGGTGCCACTAGTGGTGCAGGAACTGCTAATACTTTCGGTGCACCTGAGTTCATCTCAAGTTTTCACTGGGGTTCATGATGATTATGTTGTTCAATTATATGTCTTCACGTCATAAGAGCAGTGTTGTGAGATCTGCAATGATTTTCATGTAAAAATGATGTTTGGTTTGTCTTGACTCCCATATGTTTCACATAGGGTTCATATTTTATCTATATTATTTGTAATTATTTAGGTATACTGATGTCCAACACAATTTACATACCACATGATAGGTGCCACTAGTGAAGCAGGAACTGCTAACACTTCTGGGTCACATGAGTTCACCCCTTGTTTTGCTCAATCTTTGGGTTTCTGTGTAGTTTTTGTAGACCATTGTTTTGTTGTTTTTCTTTTGGTGACATGAAACTCATAATCATGTGATCTAGATTTACCTCTTACCTCATATTTTCATGATCCATTCCAAATATGTAATCAAATTTATCAAAATCTTGTGTTGTTATCTACAAAAAAAATTAGGAATTTATTTTATATTAACAACTGTTGAATAAGCGAACTGTGCAAGAGTTCAAATCAAAACAAAGATTAAACTACCACTTTTGGCAAATGGTAACTTTAAATCCCAATCTGATAAAAATTAAAAGGTTATTTTAGACACTAAAACAAGTGTCTCCCTCCACACACATTCCTTGAAAGATATCTTGTATACTGAGTGAAAAACTGCAACAACTCCTTCATACATGGCTATATGCTATTGCTGTAACAATATTCAATGCTTCATATGGTATTAAGCAATCGTGCAAAGATTTCTAGGATTCCCGTTACAGAAGTTTCATGTACATTAGTCTGTGATAGAAAAAAGGGCATAACTCCTTAAAAAATGGTCCAATCATACTGCTGTAACAATATGTGAATCTTCATATGGTAATAAACATACATACAAAGTGTGGATGAAGTCCCATTTAAAATGTAGGAGAATTTGCACATAAATTAGCTTTGATAAAAAATTCTAAGTAAAAAGGGTCAATAACTCCTTCAAAAAAGGTTTGATCAAACTGCTGTAGCGATATGTGAATCATATGGTAAAAAGTAAGCATGTTAAGTTCTGAGGAATTCCATTTTAAAAAGTAGGAGGAATGGCATATACAAACTTTTTAATGAAGTATAATAAGTAAAAGGGTAATTACTCCTTTAAAAATAACCTGATCAAACTGTTGTATCGATTAGCGATTCTTATACAACGTTATGAGGAATTCACATTTAAAATGCAGGAGGAGTTGTGTGTATAAACTTCTGTGGTGGATGGGCAGACCGACAAACAGTAGGGGGAGATGTAAATATTCTATACTCAATTAACATTGACTTAACGTTAGAACAGGCAAACTTCATATTAACAAATGAAAATGTCTCTATCAAAATCTAGCCAGCGGGTACATAAATCTGGTTTATCTATCAACATGCAATATACTTATTTTTTATGCATTGTTCTTTAAGTCAAATTTATTTACTACAAATTCCCACTCTACTGGTTATTAGATAAAGTCACTGACAAAACAAAGAACACACATTTTTATCATAGTATCCTTTAATAATAATACCTGTCTGACTTTGTGTTTGTAATCTGTGATTCCAAATTTCTTTAGAGTTCTTAATGTTCGTTCATTAGGTCCTTGACCTGTATGATAATCTCCCATGGCAGCACTGTCAACATCCCACTGAAAAAAAGCTGTGTGAGTGTTACATACAAGAAAGTGGTCAATCATTCTTATGACTATAAAGACATCTAACTTTGTATACTAAATTACATTCATTCTCGTTACCATAATACACAGTAAACAGTAATGGTTGATAATCTCACCAACCATAAAAACAATGCAATTGTGGACAAAAATATTAATTTTGATGCATTTTTTCTAACGATCCTTTATTAAATCCAGTAATTCAAATGCTAATGATCAGCCTATTCCTAAATTTATTTAATGAATTTTTTAACAACATACCGGTAATGATATTTCATTCAAACACTTGCTACAGTAATATTGAAAGTTCTAATTACTTTCAATATTATTATTTTTTGTATTAATTTCTTGTGCCTGTCATTTTTACAAAAAAATGTACTCACCTTAATTAACTTATGTATCTAACTAAATAACCTAACAAGCTTCATCTAATATAGTTTATACACTTTTTTTGGGGGGTGGGGCTGTGATTGTATGGTTGTCAGTGCCTTAAACATCACTATTCAATCAATTCAAGTTGCGAGTTAGATTCCCGCATATCAGGAGGTGTACCCATACAGCATTATGGAATAAACTTTGTCAGTTACTTTTGGCAGGTTGATGGTTATCTCCAGGTGCTCTGGTTTCCTTCAACAATAAACTTGATCACAACAATACAACTGAAATATGGCTGAAAGTGGTGTTGAGCACCCAAAACCCTAACTCATTTCGTTTTCATTTTTGAAAGTTAACAGAAACTTAGATATCCAATTTAGTGTGGAAGACTCGTTTCAATTTCATCAGGTACACTCACACTTAAAAGATTGGAAAGCTAAATAACTTAAAATCTTCATACACAAATAATTACAAATGTATATATATAAAACATTCAACTTGTACATACATTTTTTTCTTCTTTCTTTTCTTTAATCAGTCTTAAAAACACTGCCTCAGCTATTGGTGATCTACATATGTTTCCTGCAAAACATTTAAAAATATATCTTTAATTAATATAAACTTCCTGTAGGTTTTTGTAGCAATAATTGGTTGTCACTGTCCTCTGAAGATCAAACAGTTATTACAATATTGTTCAGGCTTCTGCCTACACTCTCTGATGCCAGGCTTAAACAACTAAGTCATTAATAGTAAAAGAGTTGTCTCCCTTTCCCAATAATTGCTGCAGGTTTCATCACTGGAAACCATGATCAGCGGAGGGTTACCAACAATTAGTGTGTTTCTGTTTTTACATATTCAGAGCTGTCAATTGTTTGAATATATAAATACTGTACAGGACTTAAACAGAATTTGCATTATTTTTATCAAACTTCACAAGGAAATTTAACAAATTTAAAACAATTATTTTCTACTTAAATGTGAGAGTCTCCCACCTTCTATGTTAGACTTGACACAATCTACTCAAAATTGGATCTTTAATTTCTCTTCCTTTTCTGATAGGAGGCGAATACAAGTTAGGGTTATGGTGTTCAAGGCCATTTTCAACAATATTTCAGTTATATCGTGGCAGTCAGTTCTATTGGTTGAGGAAACCGTAGTACCCGGAGAAAACCACCGACCTGTCCCAAGTCACCATACGATCAAGACCATGATGGTCCCTCAGAAACTAACTTTATCACATAATGTTATATCGAGTACATCTCACCATGAGCGGGATTTGATTTCACTTGCGGTAGGTAACTTTTTTTCTCAGGGTACTCCAGTTTCCTCAACCAATAAAACTGACCGTCGCGATATAACTGAAATATTCATATTGTTGAAAAGTGGCATTAAATACCATAACCCTATCCCACAATAAAGTAAGTAGATTAAACATGGCTAAAGATATATCTGTATCACCCAGAAGATTTAGAGTGATGTGTTTCTCACAGTGACTAATCCTGCTACACGTATAACAGGTTGGGGTCATTTTCTAGGTCATTTGCCTAAAGAGTTTGAAAATGACCTAAACATTGAAGACTTTTAGGACAAATATGTAGTTAAGTAAAAAGGAAATGACTGATTCAGAAATATTGCTTTATGGACAATTGTCCTTAACATATTTAGGTCAAACAATAACCCTGGTATATGTCCAATCTAATTAAAATTAGCTCTTAGATGCACTTGCTCCCCCCTTTTTTTTGGTCGCTGCGTGGTAAAAAGGGGGGGGGGGAGCAAGTGCGTAGAGCTAATTTTAATTAGATTGGGTATATATCTGACTGTATTACTATTAAAATACTAAAAATGTAGTTGTTATTGTGAATGTGAGAGAGATTGTAATGAGGCTATAGTATAGGCACTATAGGTTAATAAAAATGTGAGCAATGTACTACTAGTGACATTTGATGTTTAAATGTGGTATATGAAGTCAAAATTTACCAATATTCTTATCAATAAAAAGATTTAAAAATTAAAATACTACTTTAAAAAAACAAAGTCAAAAAGGGGGGTCTCAACTTCAAGTGTGACACAAATATGTATTGACATTTATTCAAACATGTTTTCCACTTTTGAAGATTCATAACTGCTAAGAAAAAAATCAATTTCTACAAATGAATATCAACCTAAACATATAAATAAAACAGAATGCTTTGCTGGAGATGCCATGGTCAAGATGGATGGATAGCTGTATACCGAAAGAAGAAGAAGAAGAAGAAAAGCAGAATACTTTATGTTAAACCAAGAGGGGCTCTGAGTGGAATCGTACTTCCGAATAAACCGGAAGCTTCTTTCATTTATGGCAGGCGGTGGAAATGATGATCTCCTTGGCTATATACTCAGCCCATTACAAAATATAGGGGGGTGCTAATGTGTGTATCGTGTTGGGTAAATGAGTTTGCCAGATATTTATTTTGTGACAAAATATGGATGTAATAGTTTGAAATATATAATTTCCCAAGGAGGTTTGTATTATTTTACATTCAACATACGTCTTCTTGTAAAATTTTGGATGTGAAGTAAAATATAATCAAATTTTGGGCCAAATGTTACCAGCGAGCTGCTGGTAAGATCAAGATCAGAATCAGGAATATTTTTAGTTTGACAAATTTTTCTGAATGGTTTTTTGTTCTTTTGTAAGGTATTTTTACCTTAATAATTATATATAAAAACAGAAAATATAGGTTATATATTTCTATAAAATAAATTAATTAAAAAAAACCACGTGTTTTCTTAGAATATGGTAAGTCCGAGGATTTATGATATGCAAAGCAGATGTTTGTTTACAAACAATAATTATATATATAAGTGTATTTTGTAAACAACTAATGGTACGTAGATACATTGTATCTAGCATAGTTAAAACTTAATCCAAATTTTATTTAGCATACATGTATATGCATTTTTATTATTTTATTTTAGGAATATAAATTGTTATTAAAAACAGAGGATGTATTTAGATCATAGATGGGCTTCAAACTCCTAAAGGAGTAGTCCGAGATTCCTCTGCCGTCTAACGGCTTTTATGGATTTGCTGTAGCCGTGGGACAGCTACAGAAAACCCATAAAAGCCGTTAGACGGCAGAGGAATCTCGGACTACTAAAGGAGTACAGACAGTATTGTAAAATATTTATTTCATTTTTTATAAAATATAAGCTTATAGACAAACTGTTAATCACTATTGGTTCAATTTTTTTTTTACAAAAACTTTTTCAGTAGTAATTTTATAATACTATACAGTACTATGATTATCTCCCTTTATTTAAATTCCTTAAAAAGCATTTTCCCCAATAATTATTGTTAATTCAACTTTTTGCATTTAATTGTTATATTTTGAAATTGTTATCAATAAGGGTAGTTACCGAACTCCGAACAATCTTACAAAGGGAAAGTCAAAACTCATAATTATATAAACAGACAAAATCAGTCAACAACCGGAAAACTGTGAAAACCGTAATGACCCTGACTTAAATAAATAATAAATATAAATAAATAAAGTTTTATTTAGAGTCGATACATATCACAACATACATAAAACACAAGCTCTACAGAGCTTTTCAAATCGACTTGGTACAGGCATTTCTAAAGAAATGGTGGGTTGAATCAGATTTTAAGGCGCCAAACCTCCCGCTCTCATTACGGTTCAAAGGTTCCGGCTGTCACTATAACAGTATTTAAATACAGGAACAACATAGGTAAAATAGTTGTCAAAGCAGTACCATATTCGGTGACGTAAATGTCAAAAATATTTTTACGTCACACATTGATAATAAAATATCCTTGACATTTTTCTTGACTTCTTTATCTTTATACATTTTCACTATATGAAAATGCATCGCTTATAATCGTTTCTGCAGAGACGGAATATATTTCGACAAGATCTTGGTAACGGAATATAAACTTTTTAAGAGATCGAATAAGGTGAATCTTTTTATAGCCCTGGTCCAATATTAAACAATAACTTTTTTATGTTCATATTTATATGAATATTATAGTTGCAATTATTTAAATTAAATATACCTACCTTGAAGAACTATCGATTTATTTATGTAAACAACGCCCACTTTCCTTTTAATATATTGCCGAATTTCCTACGGTATTTTCAGTATATTATAATTATACTTTGGTATTTTCAGACTTATTTCAGTTTATTCTAAATTTGCATACACACTTCAAATACGCCAACAAATTATCCAATGAAAAGTATCTCGATACACGCGAACTAGACGAGAATTTCTTTACTTATTATAAAATCCCGAGATACATCGAATGGTAAAATCAGCCATTTTCTAGCATCATTATTTGCCGATTCCATCCCCTTTCCGTGTGACATCCCCTGTTTATGGTTACAAATATGGCTGATAGTGAGAATCCACCAAAAAAGAAGAAATTACCTCCCGTAGGACAAGGTTCTGAAGAAACCGAAGGTCAGAAAAGGCCTGTTAGAAAAAAGAAAAAGAAACCTCCAGAAGAAACAACAAATGGTCAAGTTGTAGGCGAAGTAACGACCCCGAAAAAGAAGAAACAACCTACTACCGAAGACGGGGAAAAACCAACTCCCAGAAGAAGAAAGAAAAGAAAACCAACCGAACAAACTGACGATGGTCAACCGACTTCAGCAAGAAGTGGAGCTAGTCAAGAGGTTATACATTATTTAAACAAGTTTTACAAGAAATAATGTCTGTTCTTTTTTGTTTACAAATGCCTTTACTTTGAAAAAGATGTGTTCAAACATGAACGTGAAAAACACAGGATCTCCTTAAGAACTACATTTTAGGCATACATTTGTAGCTAAATATTCTGCTATAGTCTATTTAGCATTGAAATATAAGTCTGAAATGAGAAATTTGAATTCTGACCTGTTATATTAGTATTAGACCTACACTTTGTCTTTAATCTGCCAGGTCAAGGATTTATATAGTAGAAAGGATATGAATCTCGGGAGATTTAACATAGATTGTATGTAAGTATGTTGCATGGCGAGATTACCCATAGTACAATTCGTGACGATGCGCTTGCTTTGATTAATGGTGAAAATTTTCATCGCTTCAACATTTTAAACCAGTATTTGTAAGTATATAAAAACATAATTACAGGTATAAAGTGAAAATATATGTCGTAAATACCAATCATTAAAAAAGTATCGACTTTTTGTAGATGTATCACCCATATTTCATCAATAATTGACATTAATCGATTTTCTCCTTTGACCTTCATAGTCCCACCTATTATGGGCGGTCAAGACTCAAATTTAAATTTCAAACTCCTCTCTTCTCTCATCATACCAAATATTGAAGCGGAGCCGTCATTTTTGTGATAATATCAATATTTTTCAATGTATGTATGGTAGGAGTTTATTGAAAACAATGCTCCCGATTTGTATTTATTAAGGATAGTTTACTATCATTTGTCAAAATGGCAGCGTTCTGGGCAGAAATGGGGGTGGCCTATTTAGAAATCAATAAACTTCCTTGTTTACATGAAATCGACATACCAAAGTGTATAAATGTGTATTTGATATATAGAACAAAACTTGGCATGATTGGTTTCTTTGTTTTATCATTTTTAATATGTTTTTAGATGTATGAAACTCTGTACTTTTTTTTTTATTTTACGTGTATGAGGGGTGATGCAGAAAAAAATAAAAAAAAACTTTTCCATTGAACCTATATCGGCAAATTCAAGGATTGTTTTGTGTAGTGTAGTATATAGACGATGTATAACACAGACTTTGGTGTAATTCACTAATTGGTTGATTTTCCTACGAATTCTCAAGGCATTTAAAAATGAATGAATTAATTTTTGCTCTGTTGTAGCATAAAACCTTGCCACGCGAGATAAAGTGAGAAAATACGAGATTTGAATCCTTTCTGCTATATAAATCCTTGGCCAGGTCTAAATAAATGAAACACAATTTTCAAATTAAACTACTGTATTAGCAAACTAAATAATAATGTATATACAATCAAACGTAAAAACAAGAACTAACTAAGTTAACTAAACTCAAGAACCCAGACTACACGTGCTTATATCTAATTATCATGATGCATATGCATCATTTCCCTAAGCAGTAAGGAGGCGTGTCATTAACCATGCAAACCATATGGTTCCATCAATTAATCACATGCCAATCTACAACTGCTCTGAATTCACTAACCAGTATCAGAATCATGATTATAGCATCCCCCGCCCATAACAATTTTTTTTTAACTGGTTATTGAAATCAGTGCAGAGATATAAAACTTTATATATATATATATATATATATCCTTCAGTTGCCCGTGGGTTACGATATTTCTCCATTCAAGAGAGTTAAATTAAAAATTTTAGCCACAAGCCATCAGGCAAGTGGTTAAAATTTTAGATTTAGCTCTCGAGCGTGGAGAAATATCGTAACCCACATGGGCAACTGAAGGATAATTTGTTTCTCCCATTATTTAACACGAACATTATTTCAAAATCTTTCAAAATTACCGATTTGACAACATGTGGGAAAAGGCACGAGACATTTTAATCCTCTAGAGGATTACAGATTTTTCCACCACTGGTTCAGCGGGGTTAAAATGTCGTAATAATGGGAGAAATATATATATATATAAGCACGATCAAATGATCAAATTCAATATCAAAATTTTAAAAACATATAAAGCAATTGAAATATTTGGGGGGAAATATTCAAAAATGGAAGCATCTAAATAAACTTGTTTGTGGAAAAAAAATTAAAAAAATCTTTAATATAGAAACAGAAATAAAATTAAAAAAAACATACTTTAAAGTTTTTATGAATTTATTGAAATAAATTATTTACATATTCATTTTTCTGTTTATCCCACACATATGTTTAAGATAAAAATCTGATGGACATCAAGTTATCTGTGAACCAAACAGAAATTAATTCTCATTCATTAATTCCCATAAAATCTGACTTCTAATAACAAATTTGTTTTTATAACATGGGGTTGCACTTGGCATCATGTTAATTTATTTGTCGAAGTATCAATAGATTTATGATGTTCCTGGGAAATATTATTCTGTTAAACATACAAAACCACAGGATATGAAACCTCATCCTTCCTAAAAGAAAACAATAAATTTGACATATACTCCTAATCTCTTTACCCCACACATGTGTTTAAGATAAAAAAATCTGATGGTCATCAATTAAGTTATCTGTGAACCAAACAGAAATTAATTTTCATTCACCAATTCCATAAAATCTTACTTCTAATAAGCAATGTGAGAAACTCTAATGTTTTCAATACCAGAACATTGCGGCCATAACGTTCTGGTATTTGGTTGCATTGTATCTTATCGATAGCAATTTATTACGTATGGTCATTCGTTTATCCGGACCCCCTATCATTTGACATTTTAAGGGGTTGCGGCCAGCGTATATCTTCTGTATTTTATCCATATTTCAATGGAAAACTTGAATTTTATTTTTATGAATAAAATAAACCAGTATTGGGTAGAAACATGTACTGATAGTGATAAGTATTGTAAGCCTGTGCACCAAATTAGTCGGACTATAAAAGCTCCTGAGAGCTTATGTTATTTGTTAATGTATATAAACCCGACTTTAAATAAAGATTACTACTACTACCATTATTGGTTTGTTCCGCTTCGTTTCTAATGTAAACATCGTCTGCTTAACAGCAATCTCCCACATGCCAAATATTGTATCCGTCACTGACAATTCGCTCCAATTTTACATTCCAATTTATGAAAGCCCTCCATGCCTGTACAGTAAGTTGTGCACAGACTTATAAGGGCGGTTTTAAAAAAATGGCTCCTACTGCTATAGCTGTCTAATTTACTCATTTTTATGATTTAATTGGATCTAAATAGTTCAAAAGATCTGTAATGATTTGATGTTTGTTACTGCAAAAAATCTTTAAGATATCTAGAATAACAAAAACAATATGTCCAAAAAACATGTCAAAATTGTCAGGAGTGCAACCCTTTTTTGTGACACTTTAAAAAATCCTTAATTTTCAACAACCTACCACAGCGCTAAATCAAACAGTAGGTTATCAAAATCTATTTCATCACAAACTTTGATATGTTGATCATGCTTCACATTTATTATTGCATAAAAATATGGCTTTGTAAAAAAGATGTACCTAGTCAGGAGTGCAACAAACATTTATGCAAGTTTTCCTAAATTACATTGTAGAAATAATATTAAAAAAAAAAAAAAAAAAAAAAAAAAAGGGGGGAGCAACATAGGGTCCTGTCCACAAGTACCTGTGTATTAATTTAGATTAGTACATGTTTTAAATGTTTTTGTATAGTATATTTCAAAAATTAGTTGGAATTTTTGAGAAGTATGGCTGTAAACAAGTTACAAATAACTAGAAAAATGTTACTTTAAGAAACAATTATCATTAAAACTTGGTAAAACTAATGCTTGAAAGAACACCAACTGGATTTTTTTCCCTGTGAATTGTTTTTAAGTTAATAACTCTTCTTTTTCTTGATGGCAATATAATGTCAGGAGTGCAACATATCCTGATAAAGTAGTACCATTGATAAAATAATAATAATTTATAATAAATTGCCTTTTCTAGCCTATAAAAATATTCTAATTATTTCTTTTATATGATTTATCTAATATATTAGAGTGGTATAATGCAAATTTTCAAATGTAATTAAAAATATTGCTGCTGAAACTGGGTATTAAAGAAGTGGTATGGCAAAAAATTGTTACAAATTTCCAAATACTGTCATTTCTGTACAAATATTTCATTGAAACAGGTAAACATTATTGTATGAGTTAACAGTAACATCACTGTTCAATGTTGGCATTTTAAAATGTGATATTTTCTTCTTATTTTTCTTTATTATAAAATGTCAGGAGTGCAACAAAAACTACCAATAACCCAATATTTTGCACAAAAAGTCATTTATATCAGTTGCATTGTTTGAGAAACCATTTATACAAAATATTTGAGACTAAAGATTGTTTAACTGATATAGAATAAGTATGTGTTTTACATGTTTTTTATGCCAATTTGTGTTCAATAAAAGGTTCTTAAAAATTTATTGCTTATCTGTTCATAGTTTCTTTCTTGTTTCATTTACTTCAATGTATACAACATTGAAAATTATCAGCAAAAAGTTTTTAGGAGTGAGTTTAATTTGGACATTTTTTTCACATGTTGGAGCCATTTTTTTTTTAAACAGCCCATAAAACATGTCAACATCAACAAAAAACGTAGGGTATGTACATTTTTAAGTCTCCCAAACAAAGTTTGGGGGACTTATTGTTTTTGCTCCGTTTCTTATTATTATTAAGTCTCCCAAACAAAGTTTGGGGGACTTATTGTTTTTGCTCCGTTTCTTATTATTATTAAGTCTCCCAAACAAAGTTTGGGGGACTTATTGTTTTTGCTCCGTTTCTTATTATTATTTTTATTTTTATTATTATTATTCTTATTCTTTCTTTCCGCGAAGCATGAACTTGTCCACGGCAGATCTCAGGAACTACAGGACAGAATTTCATGAAACTTGGTGGAGTTATAGATATATGTTTCTAGTTGATCCTAAAGTTTTCAGATTTGTGGTAAAGGGGGTCAAAGCCATATTTTTGGGGGTTCAAAGGGGGTGGGGGTTACTATAGAATCCTATGGGAAACTTGAAATTTCGTACATTAATGTTGATAACTTCTAACTGGATAATGATAGAGACATAAATTTTGACATAGTAATAGGTCACCATTAGAGGAGCAATTCTGCGTTTTCAAAATTTTCAAGATGTCTGCAATTTTCAAAATGGCTGCCAAAACAAGGCATAAAAATGGGGGGTAAAAATTCCACATTGTCCGATATCATCAAAATTTGATATGTGGGTAGATAATGATGTCCCGAATTGATTCCCGACATTGAAAAATTTCTAACGATCACCATTTTCAAAATGGCCACCGCAAAAATTAAACATTGTCCGATATCATCACAATTTGATATGTGGGTAGATAATGATGTCCCGAATTGATTCCCGACATTGGAAAATTTCTAGCGGTCACCATTTTCAAAATGGCCACCACAATACCACACAAATTCAACATTGTCCGATTTCTACGACATTTCATATGTGGGTAGATTATGATGTCCCGAATTGATTCCCAACATTGAATAATTTCTACCAGTCGCCATTTTCAAAATGTCCACCACAATACCGCACAAATTCAACATTATATGTGGGTAGATAGTGTCAGTGGCCGATTTGGGAGACTTCATAATCGTTAGATTATAATCATATCTTGTTAAGTCTCCCAAACAAAATTTGGGGGACTTATTGTTTTTGCTCCGTTTCTTATTATTATTTTTATTATTATTATTCTTATTCTTTCTTTCCGCGAAGCATGAACTTGTCCACGGCAGATCTCAGGAACTACAGGACAGAATTTCATGAAACTTGGTGGAGTTAAAGATATATGTTTCTAGTTGATCCTAAAGTTTTCAGATTTGTGGTAAAGGGGGTCAAAGCCATATTTTTGGGGGTTCAAAGAGGGTGGGGGTTACTATAGAATCCTATGGGAAACTTGAAACTTCGTACATTAATGTTGATAACTTCTAACTGGATAATGATAGAGACATAAATTTTGACATAGTAATAGGTCACCATTAGAGGAGCAATTCTGCATTTTCAAAATTTTCAAGATGTCTGCCATTTTCAAAATGGCCCTCCAAAACAAGGCATAAAAATGGGGGGTAAAAATTCAACATTGTCCGATATCATCAAAATTTGATATGTGGGTAGATAGTGTCAGTGGTCGGTTTGGGAGACTTCATAATCGTTAGATTATAATCATATCTTGTTATTCTTATTCTTATTCTTCTTCTTCTTTCTTTCCGTGGACCATGAACTTGTCCACGGCAGATCTCAGGAACTACTGGACAGAATTTCGTGAAACTTGGTGGAGTTATAGATATATGTTTCTAGTTGATCCTAAAGTTTTCAGATTTGTGGTAAAGGGGGTCAAAGCCATATTTTTGGGGGTTCAAAGGGGGTGGGGGTTACTATAGAATCCTATGGGAAACTTGAAATTTCGTACATTAATGTTGATAACTTCTAACTGGATAATGATAGAGACATAAATTTTGACATAGTAATAGGTCACCATTAGAGGAGCAATTCTGCGTTTTCAAAATTTTCAAGATGTCTGCAATTTTCAAAATGGCTGCCAAAACAAGGCATAAAAATGGGGGGTAAAAATTCCACATTGTCCGATATCATCAAAATTTGATATGTGGGTAGATAATGATGTCCCGAATTGATTCCCGACATTGAAAAATTTCTAACGATCACCATTTTCAAAATGGCCACCGCAAAAATTAAACATTGTCCGATATCATCACAATTTGATATGTGGGTAGATAATGATGTCCCGAATTGATTCCCGACATTGGAAAATTTCTAGCGGTCACCATTTTCAAAATGGCCACCACAATACCACACAAATTCAACATTGTCCGATTTCTACGACATTTCATATGTGGGTAGATTATGATGTCCCGAATTGATTCCCAACATTGAATAATTTCTACCAGTCGCCATTTTCAAAATGTCCACCACAATACCGCACAAATTCAACATTATATGTGGGTAGATAGTGTCAGTGGCCGATTTGGGAGACTTCATAATCGTTAGATTATAATCATATCTTGTTAAGTCTCCCAAACAAAATTTGGGGGACTTATTGTTTTTGCTCCGTTTCTTATTATTATTTTTATTATTATTATTCTTATTCTTTCTTTCCGCGAAGCATGAACTTGTCCACGGCAGATCTCAGGAACTACAGGACAGAATTTCATGAAACTTGGTGGAGTTAAAGATATATGTTTCTAGTTGATCCTAAAGTTTTCAGATTTGTGGTAAAGGGGGTCAAAGCCATATTTTTGGGGGTTCAAAGAGGGTGGGGGTTACTATAGAATCCTATGGGAAACTTGAAACTTCGTACATTAATGTTGATAACTTCTAACTGGATAATGATAGAGACATAAATTTTGACATAGTAATAGGTCACCATTAGAGGAGCAATTCTGCATTTTCAAAATTTTCAAGATGTCTGCCATTTTCAAAATGGCCCTCCAAAACAAGGCATAAAAATGGGGGGTAAAAATTCAACATTGTCCGATATCATCAAAATTTGATATGTGGGTAGATAGTGTCAGTGGTCGGTTTGGGAGACTTCATAATCGTTAGATTATAATCATATCTTGTTATTCTTATTCTTATTCTTCTTCTTCTTTCTTTCCGTGGACCATGAACTTGTCCACGGCAGATCTCAGGAACTACTGGACAGAATTTCGTGAAACTTGGTGGAGTTATAGATATATGTTTCTAGTTGATCCTAAAGTTTTCAGATTTGTGGTAAAGGGGGTCAAAGCCATATTTTTGGGGGTTCAAAGGGGGTGGGGGTTACTATAGAATCCTATGGGAAACTTGAAATTTCGTACATTAATGTTGATAACTTCTAACTGGATAATGATAGAGACATAAATTTTGACATAGTAATAGGTCACCATTAGAGGAGCAATTCTGCGTTTTCAAAATTTTCAAGATGTCTGCAATTTTCAAAATGGCTGCCAAAACAAGGCATAAAAATGGGGGGTAAAAATTCCACATTGTCCGATATCATCAAAATTTGATATGTGGGTAGATAATGATGTCCCGAATTGATTCCCGACATTGAAAAATTTCTAACGATCACCATTTTCAAAATGGCCACCGCAAAAATTAAACATTGTCCGATATCATCACAATTTGATATGTGGGTAGATAATGATGTCCCGAATTGATTCCCGACATTGGAAAATTTCTAGCGGTCACCATTTTCAAAATGGCCACCACAATACCACACAAATTCAACATTGTCCGATTTCTACGACATTTCATATGTGGGTAGATTATGATGTCCCGAATTGATTCCCAACATTGAATAATTTCTACCAGTCGCCATTTTCAAAATGTCCACCACAATACCGCACAAATTCAACATTATATGTGGGTAGATAGTGTCAGTGGCCGATTTGGGAGACTTCATAATCGTTAGATTATAATCATATCTTGTTAAGTCTCCCAAACAAAATTTGGGGGACTTATTGTTTTTGCTCCGTTTCTTATTATTATTTTTATTATTATTATTCTTATTCTTTCTTTCCGCGAAGCATGAACTTGTCCACGGCAGATCTCAGGAACTACAGGACAGAATTTCATGAAACTTGGTGGAGTTAAAGATATATGTTTCTAGTTGATCCTAAAGTTTTCAGATTTGTGGTAAAGGGGGTCAAAGCCATATTTTTGGGGGTTCAAAGAGGGTGGGGGTTACTATAGAATCCTATGGGAAACTTGAAACTTCGTACATTAATGTTGATAACTTCTAACTGGATAATGATAGAGACATAAATTTTGACATAGTAATAGGTCACCATTAGAGGAGCAATTCTGCATTTTCAAAATTTTCAAGATGTCTGCCATTTTCAAAATGGCCCTCCAAAACAAGGCATAAAAATGGGGGGTAAAAATTCAACATTGTCCGATATCATCAAAATTTGATATGTGGGTAGATAGTGTCAGTGGTCGGTTTGGGAGACTTCATAATCGTTAGATTATAATCATATCTTGTTATTCTTATTCTTATTCTTCTTCTTCTTTCTTTCCGTGGACCATGAACTTGTCCACGGCAGATCTCAGGAACTACTGGACAGAATTTCGTGAAACTTGGTGGAGTTATAGATATATGTTTCTAGTTGATCCTAAAATTTTCAGATTTGTGGTAAACGGAGTCAAAGCCATATTTTAGGGGTTCAAAGGGGGTGGGGGTTACTATAGAATCCTATGGGAAACTTGAAATTTCGTACATTAATGTTGATAACTTCTAAATGTATAATGATAGAGACATAAAATTTGACATAGTGATAGGTAACCATTAGAGGAGCAATTCTGCATTTTCAAAATTTCGAGATGTCTGCCATTTTCAAAATGGCTGCCAAAATACGGTATAAAAAATGGGCGGTAAAAATTCCACATTGTCCGATATCATCAAAATTTGATATGTGGATAGATAATGATGTCCCGAATTGATTCCCGACATTGAAAAATTTCTACCGGTCGCCATTTTCAAAATGATCGCCACAATACCGCACAAATTCAACATTGTCTGATTTCAGCGACATTTCATATGTGGGTAGATTATGATGTCCCGAAATGATTCCTGACATTGAAAAATTTCTACCGGTTGCCATTTTCAAAATGGCCACCACAATACCGCACAAATTCAACATTGTTCGATTTCAAAGGTAGCTTTCAATTTATTTTTTAAACCGGTTGTCAGTGGCCGGTTTGGGAGACTTCATAATCGTTAGATTTTTATCATATCTTGTTATTATTATTATTATTCTTATTCTTCTTCTTTCTTTCCATGCACCATGAACTTGTCCACGGCAGATATCAGGAACTACAGGACAGAATTTCATGAAACTTGGTGGAGTTATAGATATATGTTTCTAGTTGATCCTAAAGTTTTCAGATTTGTGGTAAAGGGGGTCAAAGCCATATTTTTGGGGGTTCAAAGAGGGTGGGGGTTACTATAGAATCCTATGGGAAACTTGAAATTTTGTACATTAATGTTGATAACTTCTAACTGGATAATGATAGAGACATAAAATTTGACATAGTGATAGGTCACCATTAGAGGAGCAATTCTGCGTTTTCAAAATTTTCAAGATGTCTGCCATTTTCAAAATGGCTGCCAAAACACGGCATAAAAATGGGGGGTAAAAATTCAACATTGTCCGATATCATCAAAATTTGATATGTGGGTAGATAGTGTCAGTGGCCGGTTTGGGAGACTTCATAATCGTTAGATTATAATCATATCTTGTTTCCATTTGTTTTAGTAATTATTGTTATTTTAACATTTTTACATTGATGAAAAGAAGAATGATTTATCTTTCATTTGATACCAAATTTACATAGAGAAACATTTTTTTTCACAATGTAGTCGTCCTCGGAATCGATAGGTGCGAAGACTTATAATACGGCACTGTAATGGTTATTGGAAGAAAATCAAAATGTAATGACATCTAGATAAGAAAATGGGTAGAGTTCCAGTGTTAATATGCCTTCAGAAATGACGAAATTATTTGATTGAACAAATTTATTGGGACTTTGTTAGGTGCAAGAATACAGTACATTGTACTGAACGAATGAGGCAGAGACCAACTATACCGGTACTCTCAGTCTCTGTGTCTTATCAACTACACAGTGTGCGAAATTAACAGTAGACCCGACAATGTCTTTGTAAAATCAAGCTGGTCTATGTCAAATTTTCAAAATTTTGTATTTAACGTACAGTGAGGTCTATGTAAAATAGAGATAGGTCTATGATACCACAAAATTTAGTTTCACACACTGCTACATCCAGGAATTTTCCAAAATATGGTACTAATTTGTTTTTATTTGCCCATTCCTGTTTTCGATATCCTTTTGGCTTTTAATTGCATTGGAAATCCAATAGTATACTCCATCACAAGATAAATCATCCATGTTTTATACATTATCCCTTGATTACCTCTACATACATACATGTAGTGTTTTACCAAGAAATTCAGTAAGGCATGGTACATGTATATGTGTAAACAGATCACACTTATTTCTCATTTTAATAATTTACAGAGCAACGTTAATGAAGATCTGAGGGTACTTTTTAATAATTGTAGGTTAGGGTTATGGTGTTTAACGACACTTTTAACAATATTTCAGTTATATCAAGGCGGTCAGTTTTATTGGTGGAGGTTAATAATTGTGTACTGTGCAAAAGTAAAAATACACATGTAAATTATTCTAATTTTCAACATTTACAGGAAGTTGGTGGTAGCAAAACCAGCCTGATATTAAAAGATGACAAGAAAACTACGCCAAAGAAAAAAGTTAAGAAGAAGGTGAAGAAGGCTTCCCCGAGGGTCAGCGATGAATTCATGGATGCTGCATTTGCTGCAGATTTATCCACAATTCAGGAAGACATTGTCACCCCGGACGATAAAAAAGACGAAGATGCCATTCCTCATCCATACTCAACAGAATCAGTAGTATTGAAAAGTCAGCCATTAGAAAATCTGTTTATAGAAACTAATTGTAAGTTACAATTCAGCTTGTGAAATTATTGCATGTTTATATGTCCACAGGAATCTGAAATTTCTTCAATAAAAGATCTGTCACTGAAATTTTACTATAAACATATCTTTATTATTCATGTAAAAGAGGGACAGGTAAGTAACACAAATAACATCTGTTCTTTATTCTAGCACATTTACCACTAAACAGTCGCCATTTGATTCTATGGATTTTGTTTTACTGTAATAAAGCAACAACAAAAATACTTACCTCTTGAACAGTTGTTTTCTGTCAGCTTATTCTCATTTTGAAGTTTGAACAGATTATTTACATATGTTGGGAAACCTGATGCAGATATTACAGGGAGATAACTCTGTCATTTAAAAAAGATATTTAAAAATGAAAAAGATGTAGCGATATAGCCTTTATGAATGGGTGTCACAATACAGTGTATTTGTACATTTTTTTTGTAATTACCAAATTCTACTACTTTATTAACGATAATTAGTTTGTGCTGAAGAGTGATCACATCAGTATAAGAGTTTTTGTGTTGAACTCCTTTTTCATTTTTACATGCTTTTATCCTGTAGGTATAGGTGGTATATTGTCATTATAAAATTGACAAATCAAGATCAGGTTTTAATGACCTAATTTTAGTATGTGTAGTGCATACTAACATATTGATGCATGTTTTACTTTACAACATTAATAAGATTTTACTGTTGAGAATGAAGATACTCCTTTTTGAAATAGGGAAGTTTAAATTCAAGAAATTGTCAAAATACATATAAAAGAATACTGAATGCAGTCTGTTATGTCTTATAATCATAATATCTCAACTGAAAACCTATCCAAACTATTTTCTTTTTTTTATTGAATTGATGTTTACATTGAATATTATAGTTTTTAACAGAAACTACAAGTTGTGATAGAACCTATACTACATGATTAATCACAGTTGGCCCCTTACAAAGTTGACATATTTCATGATGGATCAAAATTCCAAGATGGCTGCCACTACAGGACAAAGTTTTAACATAGATTTATAGAAACCATACCAACATGGATATAAGCACTAATATATAACATATCTATAGAAAACACGTATAATATCTGGTAAATATATATATATTTTTTTTTTATTTCAGCTGGATTTAAGAGAGAAAACAAAACAAAATTAGCAAGAAAATGGGTGGAAGAAGAAAAAATAAAACAAGAAGATCAACCAGAAGGACCTGTCAGCTCTACTATTGAATTTGCCATTAGTACACACAATGTTTTTAAAACTTTTTGTTTATTTATCCATGGACTAACAGCAGGAATTGCCATATGGCATATTACTACTGTCTATGTACTTTTGTATAATAGTGATATTGACTTCCTGTTACACTATCGCCCTCTAGCACTTCCTGTCCAGTGTATGTTTTACATTTTGTTGGTACTTTGTACCATTTCTGCATGTGATAGGTGAGTGAAATATAAAATTTGGCAGTTGCTGGATATATTAAAAATGATATGTGATTTTAAAGTGGTTTGAATCTTTAATACGTAATAAAAGGCTAAACTCGCCTAGGTGCAGCATCATGTGACCACAGCAAGTCAACAAGGGATTCATCCTGCACCAGTTTTATTGAAAATTATTGTTGTCCTGCAAAATTCATGTCAATGTAGAACCTGTTTGAAAAGTTTTAAAAAAATGAGATCGGACGTTAAGATATCGTTAAACACAATTGCATTGTCTGTTCTTTAACATGTATTAGAACAGATCTTATATTTTGTTATGATTTTGGAAATTTAGATTACAACTTAAGCTACTGTGTGAGATGTCTGTTATTAGCTGCTTTTATGTTTTTGTTTCAAGCAGCTATTTTCGGTCAATTTGTAATGTCCGCAATTTTTTAACCTAGCACGGAATGAGAACACCCTGCATCAGTATCAAATTATGCAGAGCTAAACATTGACTGGTAATTAATGATGTGGAGAAATCAGTCAATCAACCACAGAGAATAATATTCAATACTCTATTTAAAATAGTTGAATAAAAGCATTTGATGTCAATAGTTTTATCGTAGGGAACAGTCTTATTTGTAGAGAAAATAGTAATTTCAGGAGAAAACCTGTTGTTATAGTCACTGACAAACTTTATCACATAAGTTGTATTGAGAGCTCCCCATCATTGGTGAGAATCCAATCCACTGTTTTAATCTTGATAGAAACTCATTGCATAGGTAGATGGAAATCCATCTACCCATAAAATCCAAAGGTATTGAGCTATTGCCGTCCTTACAATCTGATGTCCAAAACATTATTATCTTTCTTTTTCAGGTTTGATATTGCCAACCCAACGAGAAGATTTGTGTTAAGATCAGTTACATTACAAACAGGGACAGTTTCCATACTCATATACTTTGCAGCTTTAATATCAAGTGTCAGTATAGCTAATATTGAAGACAGAATGAACTTATACAACAAATATCCGAATTTGTGGACAGATCCAGATGTATGTATTTTTAAGCAATTAAAAATGAAAAACAAAATAGAAAACCACACTGTCCAAAATCCAATCACAAAATCGTAGAAAGAGGCAAAATTCCCAGACACACATATACACGACTGCTCACTTTCTGAACATGCAACAGTTATTGTTAATTTGACATTTGTTTTTTATGTTATGGTGTTTAATGCCGCTTTCAACAATATTTCAGTTATATCGTGGCAGTCAGTTTTATTGGTGAAGGAAACCGGGAGTACCCAGAGAAAACCAGACATGTCGCAAGTCACTGACAAACTTTATCACATATAGTTGTATCGAGTACACCTCGCCTGAGCGAGATTCGAACTCACAATATTAGTGATGATAGGCACTGATTGCAAAGGTAGTTGTAAATCCAACTACCATACGATCATGATCACAATGTCCCTGCTATTATAAACCCATTTAAGGTATACATAAGAATTAGTTGCTGCATATTTACTGTGTACTACTGGTAATAACCAATATTTTTCATGGGTAATTTGCTACGAATGACTGCATACATGTAAATAATCTGAATTGTATTAGATCATTCAAAATGAATACATTTTTTTTATACATGTTAAAGACCCAATCTATTTTCATATTTTCCATTAAAAAAGCATACATCAATTTTTATATTTTAAGTACGTTTGTGGCTTCCATGCTTTAATGGCTTATACTAAGTAATGATTGGAGTAAATGTATACAACTGTTTGATACAATAAATATAATGGTATCGGATAATCCTATTAACTGGTTTAACCCTGCCACATTTTTGTACCTGTCCCAAGCCAGGACCTGGATTTACAATGTCATATGTCATGGTCCTTTTTGTGTTGACAGTGAGTTCAGTTAAGATGAGAGGTGATTGTTTTGTTGATATTGGTGGAATTGATGACCATCACTGTTTAAACTTTCCTTTCATAATGTATGTCTTGATAAGCAGAAATCAATTTCAAATAATTCAAAATATTGTTTGTTTGTTTGTTTGATGGTGTTTAACGCCACTTTCAACAATATTTCAGTTACATGTACCGGTATATCGTGGCGGTCAGTTTTATTGGTGGATGAAACCGGAGGACCCGGAGAAAACCACTGACTTGTCGCAAATCACTGACAAACTTGATCACATAATGTTGTATACCTGCCCTGATCGAGATTCAAACTCACAACATCAGTGGTGATAGGCACTGATTGCATAGGTAGTTGTAAATTCAACTACCATACGATCACGACCACGATGGCCCCTATATTGCAAAATAAGAATTATATTGAATATATATATTGCATATGAAGAATATCACCATATTATTTTTTAACAGCTATATTGCATTCAAGAGAATATCACCATATTATTTTTTTAAAACAATATTCTAGGATTAAAAGCTGGTCTTGACAGTTGATAACACTAAATACCATTTTCACTTATTTACAGGAAACTTCATCTCAGATAAAATTATGGAGAGATGTAAACACTGCTCGTGGTTGTCTAGCAATTCTAGCCTGGATTGTTTTGTCTATTACCTCTACGACAGATAGACTGGGACAAATGTTGAAAGAAGGAGATGATTTTATTATTGGGGATACAGTTGAACTGGCAAATCCAGTTTAAACCATGCATTTATTACATTGTATCGAGACTATTGATTGTGAAAAAATGATTTGGTTTTATCATATAAAAGAACTTAGAAAAATCTCCTTCTGATAGATGAATCTCTTTCTGATGTTTCAGAGGACTACAAAGTATAATAGAAGATAATGACAAGAATACAAGAATTCTTATTAATCAGTAAATTGGACGTTTTTTTCTTTAATGAGTGATATTGTCAGTTTCAACGGACTGACTGATATTGGAAAAATCGTTCAGTGTGACGTCACATTTAATACCGATAAAAATAATAATGTCAATTTAGAAGGTCTCAACATATCCTATCGATCTCACTGTGATATTAGCGATAATGTCTGTCTTAACCTTCAAAGCAGCTGTTATTCTACCTATATATTGTTCAGTTTGGTAGACTTTTATGTTAAGATATCAAAATTGCTGACAATAAATGTTCCATATTTTGTTATTATTGTACAGAATATTTACAACTCAGGTGATGAACATTGCAAACATTAATTTCCTTCTTTGTAAACTGTAAATCTCGTCGGAAATGTCTTTTGGACTCGTTAAAATAAATTGTAACACAAGTATCTCTGTTAAGTGTAAAATGAGATTTCCCTTATATTGATCTACATGTACATGTATATCCCTTTTTACTTTGCGTTGGAATATTAGAAAGTTCATGTTAATAATTTTTGAAAGATCATGGCAATAACGGAAAAAGCACTTAATAGTAGCCATTTCAATATTGAATGACATAAAAAATTATATACCTGAATCTTATGATACCGTAATAGTTAAATTTTAAAAATGGCAGTCAAAATTGGTTGAAATAGAACCCTCTGTACCATAGGGAAATATTAAATAATAAAAAATAAGAAATTTGACTTTGAAATTGATCTTCACTTCATGTATATATTATGAATTTCACTGAACATGATGATTTCCTGAACATTTTTATTAAACTCCCATTAGTGGTATTATTGTACAGATTTAAACATTATTAAATATACATCTTTGTAATAAATTTATATTATTTATGTGTATTTATTAGAAAAAATATTATGTTGTTAGATTATATCTTTTTAATAAAAAAAAAAAAAAATACATAAGGTAGTATTTATTTTACACACATCGCAATGTGACCTATCACAACTCTCATAATAAGAATCACATCATTGGTAACCCACAGCTGATCACACATCGATTAGTCTCCACTCATCACCAGTGGGTCAACTGGCAGAAATCCTCGTTCCGTTGGAAAAAAGCTATTAATAGTGATACTGATAGTGATTAAAATGTATAGAAAGGTGAAAGGGAGAAACTGAATGACAATCAAACACAGGATCCTATAAATAGGTTTAACATCTCCATGTGTTTGTGCCTGTCCCAAGGCCAGAACCTAGATTTCCAATTTCTTGTTGTTGGTCACTTATTTTGTGTTTAGTGGGTGGTGACTGAGTGTTCATCTTGTTATTCAAGGAATTGGTCTAAATTACTGTTTAAACTTTCTTTTGATAATGGACACTATAGATGAAGAATTAAAAATACTGAAACATTGGTCTTGTCTATTAGAGAAACATATTGAAATGAGATATACAACAAAATAAAGGAACTTAATAATAATCAAATCATGAACTGACCATAAAACAATATTTATGTCAAGGAATGCAGATAAAATATCAAAAATTGGAAAAACAAGCAACATACATAAACCAAAAAATGATTGACATAACTATAAAAATCATCAAGAATCAGTAAATAAATAGATTATTACATGGCATTATTCATATACCCTTTATCAGCACTAGGTCATGATATCGGCCCGAGCGCCGATAGGCTCAAGGGAAGATACATGAATGAGGGCTGATCAAGGGTATGATATGAAAAATGACATGTTGTGATATGTTCATCATATACTTCAACAGAGGAAATAACTGATTTGTACCAAATTGTTTAGTCATTTTTGGCTAGAATTAAATACAAAGTTATAGAACAAGAAATTTATTGTTTTAATATGCAAATCCAATAAATGCACCTTTTTTTTAGCACTTTCAATATAAGAGAGAAAATTGGCAGTTAATAATTTTCAATAAAACAGTTTAGTCTGCCTTGTTTGTAAACAGTTTTCCGGATATTCACGAACATTGACGGAAAGGCATGTAATAACATTCCGGAAGCAGTTAATAAATATGCTTTTATCAGCCCGCTAGGGCCATTCTTGTGAAACAGAGTGAAATAATCATGATTCCTCTTCTTATTTTAAACAAAATTCAAAGTGTTGTCACAGGGTAAAATTTTAGCTATGTCATCTACAAGTATATGATAAAATAAATTATTGAAACATTACCATATTTGCCACTGTATAGTAAACATGGTCTATCAGTATGATGTTAGTCACAGTTACAAAGATGATTACAGTCAACAAAGATGACATTAACATTACAAAGCTGAAAAATGGAAACTCAGCAGATTTTTGTTGTAACATATTTTCAATGTAACTGTCAGAACCTTTTAGTGAGTGAGTGAGCGATTGTTGTTTAATGCCAACTCAGCAATTTTTCAGCTATTTCGTTGCGAGAACAATTTAATTTTCAATGAAAGGATGATGAGGTCCGTTTTGTACTAGACCAGCACGCTTAGTTGGATTTTCATAGTGCTAGCTCACTGAAACAACAGTCTGCGGATAAACATACCGCCCCATTCGGACACATTATCCCGATTCTGAGCCAACCATTCTTTGCCCTTTCTCCTTAATTAATGCTGCATGCTAAGCGGAGAAGCAACAACTACCAATTTTAGTCTTTGGTTTGACCCGATCTGGGCTCGAACCCACGATCTACCGCACTCGAAGCGAGCATGCTAACCATTACACCACTGATGCTGTTCAGAACCTTTTAGTAAGAAAGAATATGAATGTAAATGTCAATGAACACAAGAGACTTGAACACAAATTAAAGGAACAACACTTTTATTGATGCTCTACATTTCACAGTCCCATTAGTCCTCAATAATGAACATATCTCATATCCTAAGATGAGTGTCAAACAGCCCTAGCCTGCAGTTGAACAGTACTATTTGCTTAAGCAGATAACACTACCTATGGACAATTTTATTGCAGTTTCATGTTATTTGGTTTATAGAATTTTATTTCCCAGATGTGGGTTCAACAAGAA
This sequence comes from Bathymodiolus brooksi, assembly GCA_963680875.1. Classification (NCBI taxonomy): domain Eukaryota; kingdom Metazoa; phylum Mollusca; class Bivalvia; order Mytilida; family Modiolidae; genus Bathymodiolus; species Bathymodiolus brooksi. The sequence goes on along the minus strand of OY804585.1, from coordinate 70,446,677 downwards.
AGCAACATAATTATGGACGTATGTTTTCACACAATTTAAGTTCTGCACTGATTTGTATATGAGAATTACATAACTGGTGTTAGGCATGGAACAAATTAAGCATATCTTTACAAAGCACTTGGTTTCACTCGGTTTTTTTGGGGGGGAGGGGTTGTCTGATAAGTTATTTCTTCATTTCTTTTTAGCTCACCTGACCCAAAGGGTAAAATTTTTCCATCACTTGGAGCCACAATATAGCCGAAATATTTTTTTGTATTTCCAACCTAAATTTTTTTTTTAACTTCTACCATGCACACCATGCCTTGATTCAAATTTCAGATTTTGTGCAAGTCTTTTTTTTTTTTTTTTTATATAAAATCCAGTTTGATCTTGAGGTTTAGTTTTATTGGTGAAGGAAACTAGAGTATATAGGGTGGGGTAAGGTGAGGGAAATACCCCCTCACAGCAAGTTACTGACAAACTACTAGTATATATCACATAAAACTGTATTAAGTAAACCTTGCCTTAGGAATACATCATCATGATGGTAGCTTTTTAGTAAGTGAGTAATTGTTATTTAACACCAACTCAGCAATTTTTAGGTTACGGAAGCAACAGTTCATTTCGTGGGTAGACTCGACACCGACACATTATCCTTATTCCGAGTCAACTAGTCTGCACTCTTACACCTTAATACTCTTGCTTAGAGGAAAAGCAGCCATTAACAATTTTATAGTCTTTGGTTTGATCTGACCAGGACTCGAACACAAGATCTACCACACTCTAGGCGAGCATAGTAGCCATTACACCACCAATGCGGTTAGGAAGCTTTTTGAAACATTTATAAAAGAGTGAAGGATGAAAAATAAATTGATACTATTTTGTGTCTTTATTCCAGCTTTTCATACATACAAACATACACATGCTAAGTCTGGATAATACAAAGTACTTGACTAATAAATATAATCCATGAATTTGAGACAGCAAGCACAATATTATAGTACAGTAGTCCACTTATAAAGCCACCCCTTCTGCAATGAAAATAGTATTTTACTATCTCAGTGCATCAGAAATCCAGCCTGATATTAAGAGGGTGGCCTTTGATGGAAGTAGCTTTATCAGAAGGGAGTTACTGCAGTGGAAATCAAATTTTTATGTTTACAAATGCATTACCTTTATCATATAAGGACATTTCATCTCATGATTATATAGCACTTCCTGATTATGTTTAATATTTTGTTCAATAGTAAAAGAAATATAAAGATTTTATCCAAACTGAAAATTACAAATATTTATCAATTTATTAAAACACTAAATTAATCAAGGTTGGTACAGGAATCTGAAACGAGCCTAAAATATTGTTCAACACGACATTCTTCAATCATTCATCAACACATCCAAAATGTCAGAACAAACTCAACAATAGATCTATAGCACATTACTGATTTGATTCTTATTAAAATTATATACTTTTTTTTCCAACAGGAGTTATTTCTTCTTAGAGAGGGTCAACATAGTACACTTTCTAGAAAAAGCAATGAAAAGGACAAAGACTTTGAGAATAGTTTCCTTTTCATTTGTAGATATTTGTATCTGGTTTAAAAATCAGAGGATAATTTTATTGCAATTAGAAATACCACAACTGACAAGTGACTTAGTCGTTACACCATTAAAATCTTGTATAGAGTATGGGACCCTTTTGTCCACATTAATTGTGTATAACTCCTATAAAAATATGTAACAATGTATAATTTTATAAGTAAGTCAAAAATGTGCAAATGCTCTATTAAAATTATTACATGTACTACATATATTTAATGTACTATAAAATGGAATGCATCATATATTAAGTGTCTTTATCAGCAAGAACTTTACCCAAAAATTCAATATTATTTCTTATGAATTGAATAAATATGTATTTCTTGTTAAAATTAAGGAAACAATGTCATTTTATTACACAAGACATTTTTACATTCAGTCATAGAACATTCGTATGGTCAATTATGACTTTAAAAAAAATTATTATCCATTCATGGAATAAACTACAAAATTATGATAAATAACAATATAAACAAACATGTAAATATAATTGTTCTGCTTATACAATCTACAAATACTTTCACCCACACACAAAATGGATATTTTACTACCTTATACAACAACACAAAGTGAAACAATATTCAAGACAAATATGCAATACATTTTGTATCTATAAATTTTTACACACACTGACTAGCAGGCCTTTCAATAAGGGTGATACCAGGTACTTTTACACACTTCAATGGTGATTGGTACCTCCTAATTTCAAAGAGTGTTGCATAAGATATTCATGAATCTTTTTTCAAATTTCAAGAAAAAGTACCGCCAGTAAATAGTGAAGTCCTGACACAGTTAAAAAATATCAAAAGCCCTGGACTAGGTGACAATAAATTTATATTACTGTCCTCATTCCTTTCCCCAGATACAATTACATATTTGCACCTATTTTCTCATTTCCCTTCCCCAGATACACTTCATTTTTTGTGTGTACCTACATAAATTTGAGAGTGAAAACTTGTACTGAACCAGTATTTCAGCTAGACTGAAATCTTCAGGACAATTGCCAGTTTTATAACAAATTTCTTTAGGACAATTTGAGAAATCGGTGGATAAATGTCCTGAGACAGGTGCCTAGCTGAATCACTGCTTAACATGGCTGTATCTTTTGTTGTATACTAAGATTGTAATTTTTAAACCACATTTCATTTTTACAACAACAAAAAAAAAGGAACAAATTAGAACACTAAGTATAAATGTTTGTAGACAGTCCATGCTGTCATTTCCTCAGAAAAATGTCTTTACAGAAAAGGAATTCTTTAATATTTTTATTTCTTTTTGCTGGAATAGTTTTAATTGATAATGTTACTAGATCTAGCATTCATTCTTTGTTGAAAACAAGAGAAGAAAAAGAAGAGCACATATATCGCGGCAGCTATAAAACAATTCAGTCCAGCCTGTTCATATTTTTCGTGGATATATGTCATGGAATAGCTGTGATTTTTCCATTCTGCCTCGTCAAATGGGATATCTTCAAATAACCCTGGACTATGTAGCTGGAAGAAAACACCCAATAATGCCTGTAAGACAAAAATATATAATAATATTACCAATAGATCTCTACAAAATAATGCAAGTAGTGAACCTTATTCTAATATAACAGGGGCGGCTGTGGTCGTGATCGCATAGTAGTTGGATTTACAACTACCTGTGCAATTAGTGCCTATCACCACTAAAGTTGTGAGTTCGAACACTGTCCACGGCGAGGTGTACTCGATACAACATTATGTGATAAAGTTTGTCAGTGACTTGTGACAGGTCGCTGGTTTTCTCCAGGGTACTCTGGTTTCTTCCACCAATAAAACTGACCGCCATGATATAACTGAAATATTGTTAAAAGTGGCATTAAACACCCCAGCACTAACCCTTCTAATTAAAATGAAAGGTTTGTTGTTTCTTTTGTTTTTATTTTTTTTAGTGATACACTAACATCTCACAACATCCTGCTTGGGGTCATGTAAGGTAACCTCTAAATTCAATTCAATTGCCTATGACTATAATGCAGCAATTGCAGTGGCAAAATAAAGTTTGCTTTCCCTATGTCCTGGCAACCCTAAGAAAATCTGCCAAGTCACAAATATTTTTAAAGGCATGTTACATTTCGTACTTTTTAATGGTTTTAAACTGAGTTTTAAAAGCGTGTATCAGTATCTCTTTTTATTAGAATTTTCAATTAACATGATGAAAAGTGAGGATAATTTTCTTGAAAAGGTCAGTTTTTCATACTGTTGTAGACCTCTCAGTTCCTGTTCAAGAAGAATGAGTGAGTGATTGTTGTTTAACGCTAATTCAACAATTTTTCAGTTATATCATGGCGAGAAAAAGTTAGTTTTCAATGAGATGATGATGAGGTCCGCTTTCTACTAGACCAACACGCTGAGTTGGATTTTTATATTGCTAGCTCACTGAAACAACACTCCGCGGGTAGTTCCAAGCCAACCAGTCTTAGCTATTTCTCTTTAATGCTGCGTGCTTAGCGGAGAAGCAACAAATACCAATTTAACAGTCTTTGGTTTGACCTGACCGGGGCTCGAAGCCACGATCTATCGCACTCGAGGCGAGCACGCTAACCATTACGCCAACGATGCTGTTGTGTTCAAGAAGAAAATCTATAGCTCTGGAAAAGGTATACCTGATGACGATAGCTGAGTTTGGTGGTATAACGATAGAATTTTCATGGGTGGAAAAAGGACACACAAATTTTATGGCAGTGAGTGATCATGAGTTTGTGATAAAATGGAAGTGATATGGTGAGGGAGCACTGTACATGTCTTTATTTTCTGGTACTGTTTTACTTACAGGTACATGTTAAAAATTGAAATGTTTGTTGGAGAAACAGGCAATTCAATCAATTAGGAGTAAATACAGACAGTGATAATTGTGTTTTCATTTTAAATGACAAAATACATTTGAAAAACACAAGGTGTGTAGTTATCTGTTGTTATTATCGGCCCAAGGTCAAATCGGCCCCAAGAATAAAAAAAAAAAAAAGAATAAATAAATAAAAATTATGTATTAATAAAAATTAATATTTTTGGTTAAAAGATGTAAAATTTAAATTTTATTGAAGAGCGGATTCTTTTATTTTCGTATCAATGGTATTTTAACATTTACTGGTACAAAACACAACTGTACTAGACAGTTTTAATTCTTCAATAATTAAAACGTATTGGATGTACCGTTTGTATTTAATTATTTTGTTGAAATATTTAACTTTGCATGTTGACAATAGAAAACAACAAAAATGGTGGACATGTGATTTCCCATTCTCTATCCAGAGTTGTCGTTCCTGCTACACTACACTCCATCTCTGTCAACGCCCATTTTACAAGATTTTTGTAAAATTTAGAAACAGTAAAAAAATGTACTTAAAATTGTTTTAATTATTGTAAATATCAATAATTGAATAAAGATGAAAATAAATCAATCATTTCAAAGCAATTCTCTCTTAAAATAAGGGTAATAACAAAATTACCGAACTCCGAACAATCTTACAAAGGGAAAGTAAAAACTCATAATTATATAAACAGACAAAATCAGTCAACAACCAGAAAACTGTGAAAACCGTAATGACCTTGACTTGGTACAGGCATTTCTAAAGAAATGGTGGGTTGAATGATCGTTTTTAATTTTTTAATTTTTACCTCCACAAAATAGTTCTCCAAGAAGTGGGGGGTAAATCATTTTTAGGAGAGAACTGATTTGAAATGAGTGATTTATTTTCATCTTTATTGATATTTACAATAATTAAAACAATTTTAAGTACACTTTTTTTTACTGTTTCTAAATTTTATAAAAATCTTGTAAAATGAGCGTTGACAGAGATGTTGTGTAGCGTAGCAGGAATGACAACTCTGGATAGAGAATGGTGATTTCTCGGTCTGAAAAAAGAGTGAAACACATTGTTCTTGTTTATAATGCACACCCCTCCTGCAAGATAAAAAAATTATGTAAAATCCAGTGCATTATGCATCAGTAATTAAGGATATATTATCAAATTAAATAAACAACATAATAAAACAATGATTTGATTAGGAATTAAATAAACAACACAATTATCCTGCAAAATAAAGAATATATGTAAAATCTAACATATTATGCACCAGTAATTATGGATATATTATCAAATTAAATAAAAAAACATAATAATACAATGATTTGACTTGGGGCCGATTTGACAAAACAACATGTTACACCATACCTGTTAACCCTCCCCCTTTGCGCGGGAGTCTCCCGCATAAGAGCCTTATCTCCCTCATGGATTGGGTCTCCTGCGCGGGAGACATTAATCTCCCGCACACACCTTTTCCTCCCCCACGATCTCTCCCCAAAAAAAAAATCAAGTACAATAAAATCTTGACCTACATTTTGCAATCAATATTTCTGGAAATTCCCCATTTGGAACTCCCGCACTGATGAAAAACGCCGAGAGATACGAATGGTAAAGGTGTTTAAATGATATCCGGTTATTGATCTGTTTGACACCTTTACAGGTAAATTGGGTCATGGAGATTAATTAAGGTGTTGATGATTATACAACAATTATCCACTGATTGACAGTTAATTGGGGATAAGGAAGTGGGTTTGTGGCACACGCTTAAATGATTAGAAGTGTGATAGCGGCAATTAAAAATAGTTATAAACCGTTGAGCAAACAGGAGTCGGACAACCTTTGATGCCGAGGAAAACTTCTTATTTCGATCAAACGTGCAATGAATTCATCTCGGATTGAGTTGTTATGGCTTGTTTGGGACCAAAGCCGATCAAAGTATTATTTAAGGACTAAGTTCCAGGATGGAATTGATAAACCACAAAAATGACGAAACGTATGCTATCACCCAACGCACCAGCAGCAAAGTGACTTTTTAATTTTAGTGCTCTATGACTTTATTGTTCAGAACATTCTGTCTTCATTGTTATTACTTTGTTATAACCTTATGATTATGAATAAATTATAAATACAGTTTTTATCCTTCATTCATCATATGAAACACTACTAATAAGACAGAAATGTAAACAATATATATTGAAATGGGATGCAGTTGGTTCAATACTGAAACAAACAAAAAGAAAACATCAATTAACAATAAAAACATGCATCAAATACGTTGATAAAAAATTTCCAGTTATGAGACCAAATCTCCAGCCAAAAATTTACAAATCTCCAGTTGTAGCATAGCAACTCTATCACATGTATGCGACTACAAGGTACAATTTTGTCCGTTAAAAAGAGACACACAAAATCTGTCCCTTAGAAGAGTTGGTAGGGGGGGGGGGGGGGGAGATCTCCCCCCTAGCAGTTCCCAGAGGTTAACAGGTATCGTTACAAATGTCTGTAGTTACAAGGGTTTCCAGTTGAACAGAGCTATTGTGATCAAATTAATAAATTGTTTAATTTCCTGATCATGATCTCTTCATCAAAATATGTCAGAAGAAACTGACAATTCACTAAAAAATAATCAACATTTAAAATAATTAAATACAAACCAGCATAACAACTCCCCAAATACTGAGAACTGTACAGCATATGGACAACTTAGGTCCACAAATTGGACACGACATCGATACCATCTTCAAATAGAAATAGATCTCAATCAATGGGGGTTTGTTGAACGGTAAATCTGTTGAACAGCCTTCATGAAGCTCTTGTCATATGATTTTTCGTAATTCAATGTTCAACATACAAAGTGTAAAATAAATTACAACTGAGCTATTATTATGAACAAAAATTACATTTATTCATCACAGTTTATTGAGAATATTATTTAAAAATTGTAATAACAAGGAATTTTATATTTATTATAACGAAAGTAGATATAATAACAATAATAATCAAAATGGATGCCGGACACGGTTATGCAACTTCGGAAACAAAACGTTTCGAAAAAAGAATGACCTTTTGCTTTTCTTTTTTGTTTGTTTTTGTTTTTTTTTCCTTCAAATTATATAAGACTTTGAATTCAAGTTCTTAATTCATGATCTGCTTTGACTTTACATAATATAATATTTTAAGGAATATCTCTTTTGTAACCATTCGTGTGTTATCCAGAAGCAAAGCTTGTCCGTTACCGTCAACTTGTTCTAAATTTAGTCATTTGCAATTTTTACTTGTATCTAGTGCATCAAAAGAACTGTCATTTTGTCAACATGGTAGACCGCCTAGGTGGGTGCCCCAAAAGATGTATTTAGGACCTTAGAATAGCTAAGAAATATTGCATTAACTTATTTTCATTCTGAGTTTCCAGCTGTAAAATGTTTGTTTTATTACGTGAGAACACAGAATAGTATGAGTGAATTTGATGGGTACGCCTACAAATGGCTACATGTACGTGCCGTGGGACAAATATCCCTATATGGTATACATATTAGTAGAATTCTAGACACTTTGGCACTAGACACTAATCACGTTTGTTTGAAAGAAAGTGCGGTGCCGATTTGTCCTGGTACCGATTTGTCTTGATACCGAACTGTCTTGATACCATATTTCATACCAAATTCAACCTTAATTGTTTGGGGTTTTCTTACGATTTTTTAAGATTTAAAATGGCATCGAGAGGTGTTTCCCATTGTATCGTGCTAAAAATAGAAATACATCTATGGAGCACCTGTTTGACTAATTATTGTCAGGATTCACATGGATTCTTCCAAAATGTGACAGTAATAAGAAGAAAAAAATGTGACCATCGTTAATCATTATTTGTCATTTAATTTTAATTTTGCAGTCATGATTAACTAAATTCATTAAAATTGCATATTATATATTTTTATCCTTATTTGTTAAACTGGCTTTCCATAGTTTTTTTTCTCTGATAAAGGGTCAAGGCTACAAGATCACATGGCCTTAGGGAATTATGGGATACAGGTTATCAGACGACAATATGTAAACATTGACACTTGTGGTTAATAATAATTTTTCGGCAGTTTTTGGAAGGATGGTATCAGGGGTTTGTTTTATCAATATCAGCCATTTTGTTGAAATTTTATAAAAGTATTCCGTACTTACCATAATCTTGGCTATTTTCAGGGTAAGCGGTCTCTTGACAAGCGACGTGACTTCAGTGTTTATGTTCTAAAAATAAACGCCCAGGAATGACATCATACATGAGGAATCCTCGAGTATGCAATACCACGATACAATGAAAATTGAGTATAGTGCAAAATCTATGCAAAGTTTACGACTTTTAAGTAATCCTTGTTGAGATTAGGATTCCGAAGAAATTTTCTGTCTGTATCTTCATCCTAATCTCATTTCAAGGCCTAGCAAAGGTATTCTGGAAATTTTAAAATTAATAAAATTTGACCCCCCCCCCCGGTGCATTCACGATGGATATTTTGGCATGGGTAAGCGGTCTCTTGACAAGCGACGTGACTTGTCAGATTACATATATAGACATATTTTCTAGTTCAAATCTGCAAAAATATTGGTATTTCCTTACCTTTTACAGCATCTAATGTTCTATCAGATGAAATAATCCAACATCCACTTCGAACTGTCCGACAATTTAGTGAACTCATGAACTACACCACGTGATCAAAATCGTCACATATTTTGTTAAAGCCTGTTTCTAGATTAAAGGTCGATGTTAAAGGAGTGCGTATGATAAGGGTAGATTTTTGCCCAATCTCAGAAACTGTTTATATAGATATAATATTAAACACAATCATTGAAAGGTAAGAAAAATATTTTTTTGATGATTTCACTTTGTCCTTTGTTGCTTAGCAACGTAAATGGAGGAGGGCCCAATTAATCATAGGAAATTCAAATATGGTGGTTTCATTTTACATATCTTGCATAGTCTTTTTGACAAAATGTTATATTCTGTGTATGTACACTCTAAAAATAATATTCCAATTCTCTATGGTAGCATATAGTATTTTTGTGTAGTTTTGTCGGGGTCAGGTCATTACTCCGACAACCCATTATTCCGTCAAAAGTAGTATAATTATTTTAAAACCTGTTGTTTTTCTTCTATACCTAACGGAAGACTGACTTTAATCTTTATACTCATTGGGCGGATTGTTTCTGTATTAAACAAAAGGGTAAATATGGGGTCAAAGTCAAATGTGATGGTGTTAGCAGATTCCTTACATCATGACGACATGAGAAATATCAGTACCAATTTCGGATGGACTAACACTTCTACATTTTGGATTTAATCATGAAAAGTTTACACCGTTACGCGAGACGACACAAAAATTATTGGAGGGGGGGGTATTTTTTTTTTTTAATTTCTTGACCTGATTTTTACCGAAAAAAAATCTGTCCGGACGAAAATCCCAGCCCCCGCCCGTCCATAAACCTTGTAACCCTTCAAAACCGTCCAAAGTATTTTTTTTTATTAAACTTGACACAAAGGAGTACACCATATGTAGATGTGCATGAAATAATTATAAAGGTTTGTTCTGACATTAACGGTTGCATTTAGGATACAGAGCCATTGTGAGTGAGCTAGTCTAGTTTGATCCTGGATCTGGAGAAAAAAAATGCCATTACCGTACATTATGATTAATACAATAAAAAATTTCCATAAACTCCAAGAGGGGGGCTAAAATTAAATAATAAAGATTTAATTTTAAGCAAAATTTGGTTGTTGTCGGGAGTATCACGTCTAAACTCCCACAATTTGTGACCGGATAGACACTACCTGATGCTGTTCAACCGTATTGCGTTTTCTAATACGTTTTAGATACATTGTAAACCGATGAATGCCTCCTTCACATTTACATTTAATGCCCATTACATGCGCATCGCATGCTCTTAAGAGCTTCACACCTATGACAAGGAGTTTTCAGTTGGCATAAGTTACGACTGTAATAATACTATTTTTTGCATGTAGAGAAAATGTAAATATTTTCACGTAAATAATGGAAATCGCAAACGTTTTGACGTACATGTGAAGGCATTAACCATGTTGGATGCGCATTCAATTCGCATCATGAAATGTACGTCGGAATGCAGAATAAATGAACGTGTGTGGAAGCGGCATAATGCATATGGAAGGCGTTCTATTAGCCGCATATGTTGGTTGCCAATCGTGCTTCAACAGAAGTGATCGATGTATTTATTGACCTGAACAAGGGAACTGTCTACCTATCTTCGGAGCTTTTTCCATTCTTCTGCATGTACATTGTGCTCCCTTTCTCTCCTTTTCTACTATATACGTCCTTCTTCAATTCTTAACTCTCCTCGCTTCCATGCATATTGCTATCTTCCGTCATTTTGTCTTTCTCGTGCTTCTCCCGGTTTACACTTTTTTCCTTCACTCCTCTTTTCTGGTTCCTTTGTGCAATGTGCACAACTTTTTCTTCAATTTTTAACTTTCCCCATACCAGGTCAGTCGATCATAATTGCCTTGAACGGGGATGTACAGCCTAGGATAAAAGCTCCTTTTCCTTCCCAGAACATTCTGTCTAGGCCATGGTCCGTCAAGATTAGCCTGACCGACGGAACATCCTGTTGGATACACCTAGCTAAACCATGGATTTGTGGATTGAGTTCTATTTTGCATTGTCGGAAAAATGGGCCGTCGGAGTAATGGGCTGTCGGAGTAATGGGTTGTCAGAGTAATGGGCTGTCGGAGTTATGGGCTGTCGGAATAATGCTACGTATCCGTTTTGTCACCCTAGCAACGGTTTTGTAAACATTAAATTAGCCTATATTATTGCAATTAATGGTTGAATTTTGACATCTACGATCTTTTTATTTGATATTTGATTAAGCGGTACATTTTTGTCAAGCTACATGTATACACACTACGAATGTCATTTCATATTTCAAAAATACATTTTGATATTTGTATTCATAGTTATGCCCCGTCCATAGCAACATCTTTCCCTATGCACAGTATTTTCCTGTAGATCTCATGGACCTTTTATTTAATCAAGAAAAAAAATTCTACAACAGCACCTTAGCAGATCTAGAGACATCTTATCATTTACTAACCAGTATATATTATAAGAATTCCTTAAACCTTACAATGTCCCTAGTAACCAAATATCCCTAGCAACCGCAGAAACTCCTCAATGCTGAGCTCTATAAATTGCTTTTTTTAAATCTTTTTATAACCGAATGTTGATCTTTTTATTTTTTAAATCATGAGAGGAAATTATTCTCAGTAATTAGAATGTCAAAGGAACCAAGTCAACTGCATAACATGGTAAAGCAGCGCAACAGCGGCAGGAGAGGATATAATCCATGTTGAATAATTAAGAAATAAATCATGTAAGCCAGAATGTGTTGGGAGTTTTAACATGGATTAGCGGATATATTAGTCTCTAGATGTTATATATCCCGTTTTAAAGGGCAGTGGTGAATCTTTTAACAAAACCACTGCCCTTTAAAATGGGATATATAACATCTAAAGACCGATAACATTTTTATCTGAATGTTCCAACATTAATAAGTATATCCTTATTATAGGAAAAACATAAATATGTGTATCTTTGGACAAAGATCACAGAGAGCGATTGTTGATTTTCTGTCATCTTGTGAAATGTGTGTCGTCTGCTGTGCACAATGTAAATGGACAGCACATAGGTGAGAGCGATTATTGATTTTCTGTCACTGCACGGCTTCCCTGAAGTTTTAAAAGTTAATACAATTATTCATCGGCAATTCACTTTGTGAAAGAGCTAAATAAAATATATTTGTTAAAGAAAAGAAAAATAATAAAAAGTAAAGGGACTACTAAAAATAGAAAGTTCCGATATGTTTACATGTCCAATGAATTAATTTCTAAGATAATCTGACGTACTAATTTTCTTTTTGGTTGCTTGTTTTGTTTTCTGTACTTTTTGTGAATTGTGGGGATAATATTAAAGTATACTTTAGTATAGTAACACATGAAATTCCACTGAGGGTTAGAAAAAAAACACGTCGGACTCAATGCACAATCAGGTCGGCTGTAAATCACCTCCAACATTTATTTAACGTCAAAACTGTTTCATAAAAATTATTCAAGTTTTACTCCCGTAGCAAAACAACTACGATAACCAACTTTATTTTTGATGAGATTAAAAGGTCGATTTCTATTTCTGTCTATTACGGATGAAAACGGTCAATAAAAATGGCCGCTGACGAGAAATCGACCTTGAAATTATTTTTTGATTGCAGATTTCATACTCTCCACACTCGGGTACCAACACAAAAATTAAATGAGATATGTGTTCATGTATATTAAACATCATACTAAAATATGCCGTTGGTACCTGCTTGTGGTTATACTGAAAATTGACATTAAATACACATTTCTTGTTAGATTTCATATATTTTCACGAAACGATAGACTTTTCATTGACTAGTGTGACGTCATCGCACGTGCAAATATGGAAAATTGTTACCAAAATAGTAGTTGGGGTAAAGGTCTTATAAAATCAAGAAACAACGAAAGCTATACGTTTCATTTATAGTTTGTCTATTTTTTCTGCCCTTATCATACCTACTCCTTTATTGTATATATGGAATAATGCAAGTATATCCTTTATGGGCTGTTGATTGGTTTTAATAAAATATTTATAACAACATAAAAAAAGTTATGGGATTTTTAAATTACAATAAAATATTTGACATCGACATCTTGAATTTGGAAACAGGCGGTAACAAAATCTGTGACGATTTTGATCACGTGGTGTTTCGTGTAGTTCATGAGTTCACTAAAATGGCAGACTGTTCGAAGTGGATGTTGGATTATTTTATCTGATAGATGCTGTAAAAGGTAAGGAAATATCAATATTTTTGCAGATTTGAACTAGAAAATATGTCTATATATATATGAAATCTTACCTGCACTTGATCTGACACAATCCGTCCATGCCAAAATATCCATCGGAATGCAATGGGGGGTCAAATTTTATTAATTTAAAAATTTCCAGAATTATACCTTTGATAAGCCTTGAAACGAGATTAGGATGAAGATACAGACAGAAAATTTCTTCGGAATCCTAATCTCTTTAGATTTTAAGAGGTAGCGGCCCATTGATGGATGATATGATTGATAAGAAAATTGTAATCTCGTTGAGATTAAACTTCGAAAGATATTTTCTGCTCTGTATCTCCAGTTTAATCTTGTCGCAAGCAATTAACAAGTGTATTTTGAAAATTTAAAATCTGATCCTAGTGTATTCCAATGCATATTTGTCATGGACCACTTGTGTCTGATCAAGGGCCCGGGTGGCTCAATGAGTTAGGTAGTTGGATTACCTAACAACTCATACAAGCCTATCACCAACAGAGTTATTGAAAACTATCGGTTTTGCAGATAAAAAATGTGAAAGTCTGATAAAAACAACATAAATATCGGCCCAGATGTCCGATTAAAAAAAATGCGATGTTTTCTTTTTTTCCGGAAATTCGTACCCGTTCCGCATAATGGTTTTCATATTATAATGAAAAACCATTCGGAATTCCGATTGTTCTTTCCAATGTCGGATGAGACCCAAGAGCTTCTGTACCATAACAAACAAGCATGGCTACATCATGGCCGATTAAATTTCACACAGCTGCTAAGCCAGGTGTGAAGAGGAAGAGCAACAATGATGCTCAGAACAAAATGATGAAAAGTACGAAGCCAATAGGAAGCGGTTATTATTTCTAAGCAGCTAGGCTACAGACAGACCTTGGCTACAAAATGACGACTAAAGAGGAATGACTTGCAAACTTTGTGTTAAACATTATGGTCTGAGTAGTCTTGGACTACGATCAGACTAGTCCTTTACTACGGGCCGAGTTGTCGGGCATTCATATGAGGATAAGTTTAAAAATATTTGCAGGGCTTGAGTAAAAAACTTTTTTCGCAGGTTCCAAAAATTATTAAATCAGTACAGTATCTGACCATGAGAAAACTTGTGTACATATTGATGCACAAAAACAGGCATTGCCACAACAAACAACAGCTCACCAAACTGTCGTGGCTCTTATAGAGCACAATAGAAAAGGCCTTGAATTAAAATTTAGGAATGTTCATGCCTTGATTAAAAAAAATAGGCCAATATCTGACATTACATGGTTTACCTAGTTAGACAGGGCAAAGGGATATAGTAAAACCTATGACAATATGACTGCAGCGACTTGTTTTGTGGAATTTATTTCCCTCAGAGAGGGAAAAACTCATTGACATTTTGTCTGAAATTAACTTTTTTTCCCCTCACCATGGATGGCAGTACAGATGACAGTGTTACTAAACAGGAAACTATATTTATTGGAAACTGTGTTCAGGGAAAAACTATCACAAGATGTGTGTGTATTTGTGAACCCCAATCAACCAGCTCTGAAGATATGTTTGCCTTTGTAAATGAAAAGCTAAATGAAAACTATTTAACCAATCATACATGTATGTCTAAATTTGTTGGATTTGGTTGTGATGGGGCTTCTAATATGATGGGATGTAAAACTGGTCTGGTTACTCGTCTTCAAGAATGTTGCCCAGAAGTGGAAGAGATTGAAAATGATAGAGAAGTAGAAATTGAAAGTGAGAGGGAAATCCAGAGTAATAGGGAGGGAGAGAGAGACAGTGAGGAAACTAGGGACAAGAGTGATGATCATGTAGACAGTGATGGTGAGATTGATAGTGAATCAGAGTGTGAGCAGAGTGAAGATGAAACTTTTAGAAATGTTAACAAATTTGTAGAAATAGAATATGAAATGGAGTATCATTAAAACATAATACAACTGATGTGTTTACTTATTTAATTCTGATTTTCAAAATTTTATTTTTTAAAAGTTATTTCGGACTGACAAAAGTTTCTTTGGACTGACAATATTCTGAAGGGTATCAGACCAAATGACTGATACGATACAAGAAAATAAATTTCAAGAACTCTGCACCAATATGGCATGGATTCGTGCCCGGCTTTGTAAATTACAAAAAGGGTGCACTCGACTCGCAGTCGAAAGTGATAAAGTTTACCAGAGTATCAAGTCAAATCGGCACCTAAGGTTTGGTTATTTTGGCACCCGGTCATGGTCAAGTCGGCATCAGTATTAAATATAATTATATAATATATAATAAGATATATTTAAATGAAATTAACTAGCATCATATATAATCTATAAAGTCAATCAATGCAAAATTGTTAGTTATGACGATTAAATTTGATTGGGTTTAATTAATTTTAACTATTTCCTTTAATTAGATAATTACTTGTTATATAAATTAAATACATCTAACATGCCGCATGATTAACATTTGATGTGTTTTTGGAAATCTTTGATGTTCTATGTAGAAGGAAAGACAATAAAGTCTACACACGACATAATATTATTTTGAGAAATTTTAGAAAAAAACATAATCTTTAATTTGAAATAAAATGGCAGACATTTGGACTGCACATTATCACTTGCAAAATGTTATGCAACAAAATGTATTAAGTCTGAATATTGTTTGTTTACTTAATATAAGTTTATTATAACATACATGAAAACAATATTGTGAAGAACAAATGGTAACGAGGGAGAGGTGTTAAGGTGCAAAATTGGCCCCACATTTTATTAAAAAATAATGCTTGACATAGAATAAAAACAATTTACTAATTTAATTGTTATATAAACAAATTTTCAAAAAATATATCTTTCCGTGAGATTGGGTGCTTTATGACGTCATAATACCATAGGATACCATAGGAACTACAGTGGACACTGGCTTGTTGCCACTATGTCCGCCTCTAAATCCACATCATTGATGTGCGACTTTACGTCACTTCCGAAATTTGATTTTATGTTTGCCGTAAAGTCATATTTGCACTCTTGGTGCTTCCAGTGCTCATCTAGGCCGATTTCAAATTTTTTAACTGTTTTTGTCTGTATAACTGATTCTGGGAGGCTATTCCATATTTCGACAATTCTAACGACGAAGGTATATTTTCTCACATTCAGCCTACTTGTTTTTATCTTCATTTTCTTGCTATGTCCCCTTGTATTTGAAGTTGTGTTTAGCTCAAACATATCCACTGTTGTTAGAGGATCATAAATATCATTTATTATTTTAAATACTTCAATCATATCTCCTCGCATTCTTCTATACTTCAGAGTGGGCATCTTGAGTTTCTTTAGTCTTTCGTTATATTCCATGTTTTTTAAAGTAGGTACTTGTTTGGTGGCTCTTCTTTGTACGTTTTCTATTTTTTCAATATCCCCCACTTTAATTAGACGGATAATGCTAAAAATGGACTATAAACGACATATTCAATGTACATTTTAGCTATTTTATATACCTCCACAGTCTTCCACCAACACCACATTGAGCAGTTGTTTTGAGTATAGAGGGTTAATGATTGTATCAAAATATTTTGTTAGTGGAGGATTGTGGAGGTTGTTAAATATTAATTATCAATATTTTCACTCTTCTGATTGTATATATCCTGGCGGGTACCAGACAACTCGGCCAGCGGACAACTCGGACTGAGACAAGTCGGCCCGTAAGTGAGGACAAGTCGGCCCGTAAGGGGGGGGGGGTTATGGTTTTTTGTTTCGTTCAGAAATTTTTTTTTGGACAACACAAGAGTTAGAATATTATTTTTTTTTTGTCCAGCATTTAACATTAGGTTATATGACAAAAACTCTGAATCAGATTATTTTTTTTATCCTCCACCAAAATCAGAATATTTTTTTCAGCAACATTGGGAATCAGAATATTTTTTTAGGAAAAAAACCATAACCCCCCCCTTCAAGTTAAATGGTTGTTCCCTTATTAGGTGGGTATTAAATTGGTAATAAAACATTCATGAGTTAATTATAATGACAATAACTAATGTTTCAACTGATGATCTGTTCGATGGAACTTTCCAACAAAAAATCCTAGATGTGGATAAAATGATTTTCAAAACAAAAATAAAATTAGAAAATGAATGAACCGAATTTTAAATAAATAATTAAATATATCTTAAAAATATCTTAATACTTAAAACCCAATTTTGACAAAATCCTGTTAACAGTTAAATTTTTTTTTATTTATCAAAGACAATTTGATATTACATATTGTCATCTTTAAGATATAATTTTTTTTTAATTTATGTTTTGTTTAATGACACCCATTTGCAACTTTTCCAACAACCATGAAGCTTATACAAATAAAAATAATACATAATGTTTATATGAAATTTCATAATTTATAAGCTGTAAATGATACGTAATAGACCATGTTATGAGAACAAAATCACGTCCTAATCACATTTTTGGTCACTTGATATTATCATTTAATAAATAATTCATTTTCACTAAAAGATAATAATTGTTTTTTAAATAAATCAATAATTATACACATATAAATATTAAACAATATTATAAAACAATAATATGGTCCGAGTTGTCTTAACATACGGGCCGAGTTGTCTGGCGTGTCCGGGATTCGATAGCGTAACGGATTTTTTTCTATTTGTGATAATATACGAGACTTAAGGTAGTAGGCCTGGGGTATGGGAGATAACTCTATTTTCAGTGTCTTCTCAAATATATGATCATCTGTGCGTTTGAAAATTCCCCCTCAATTCCAAGCTTCTTGGTGACAAAGATTGTTTACATTGGATATGGCCAGTTAAAAAAATGACTCCTTTTCCTTTTACCTTTCCATAGCTGTGCTGCTTGCAGGGCTCACCAAACCAGGCGAAATTCTCGCCCTATATAGTCTGAAGTCGCTCTCCCTTGACTACAAAGCGAAATTAAAGTCGCCTTGTTTCTTTTTGCAGGTCACTCTTTTCTTGCAAATAATGTTCGTTTTATGGTAAAGCTGATTGTCAAAACAATTGTAATCAATGGGAAGATACATAACAATAAGAGGAAAAGGTTTTATTCAAGCAATAAAAAATGTTTAATTTGTTGATACAAAAGTATCACGGCAAACTTCTGCAAATTTGTACTGACGAAATTCCAGGTGAATATTAAATCCCAAATCCCAAATCTTAACCAATTTAAAAACATTTTATTATCTTGGAATGGAAATGAATGCAAATGTAATGCATGTAAACAATTTTAATATCATCAAGGTCTTTTCAATGTTTATATTATTTATATTTATTTATTTTTTAGCAGTATAACATGCTTTTAGCTCATAACACCAGCTTTATTTTATTTTTTTAGCTTTTATTACTGTGCTTGATTAACTTTTTTACTTTTGTATATGCTTACCTTGTCTTACTCGTCCGTTGAACGGCTACAGCAAGATTATCAATGCCGTTAAACGACAGAGGAATCTCGGACTAACCTTGTCTGTGCTATATGTGTGCTTTAACTTATTTGCTGTATTTTGCTACTATGAGTGCTTTTATCTAAATTATTAATTTGTGTGCATGCTTTTGTTGTTTTTAACTGTTATTTATTCTTGTATTGTGTATGTCGGTCAAAAGCCCACTAGGGCTTGTGTTGTATTGTTATTTAAATATGCCGACTATAAATAAAACTTATCTTATCTTATCTTAAAATATACAAACAGACGCTTCCTTTACCAAATTGGCCATTGAATTGTGTTATATTCTAATTATTTTCACAAAACTTGAGTTATTTGTAGTTTTTTAAAAGCTAAACAATCAACATGTCTAAGTTTTAAACACGGCGATCATGGGGACGTAGGAAATAGGGGACGGCAACGAACATTTAGATGTCATCGACAGATTTCAAGGCAAAAATGAATAAATCTAAAATCAATAAATATAAGATCAATAATAATAATAAAACAAATACAAAACATGAATTTAATGTTAAATATGAAAGATATAAACAAGATATTAGCAAAGATAGAAAGTTATGTTTGGGAAAACAAATTGTAATATCTGAGCCTCTCTTATACCGCCGCCCCCTTCTTCTAAGACAACTAAAGAATAACCAGAATCAAACAAATACAACTGGAGCACAGAATTTTAAGGAATTTAACAATACAGCTGGGTGGCTGTCTGTGTTTTTTGTGTTTTTTTTGTAATGAATTAATCAAGTAGAGTCACCCTCAAACCACCCCTCCCCCTCCCCAGCCGACTTGAAAATAAAAAAGACAAATGCAGTCATTTGGTAATTTGGACATCCACTTTGTCAATTATAAGAATTGAAAAGCTTTTTGTTATTGGTAAATAGTTATTTTTTATCTCATAAACAAAGAAACTAGTAAAGGATGGGTGTGTGATAACTTTCCTCGACAATTTAGTTTTTTTTCTGTGTACCTTCCATGAAAAACATAAATTTAAATATTTTAAAAATCTGATGGTGAAAGTTTGTAAAATTTGGTGCAATGATGTCTATATGTCTATTCTTCAGTGTAACATTTTTTGGTGGAAATTAATTGACAGGAATTTTTTTAATCCGATTTTTAATACCAAGGTGGTCCTCGGGGCATCCCCCCTTTTTTGCAGTTTCCACTGTTTTGCATGTGATTATCTCCAAACAGTGTATTAAAGCCAAAATATTCCCTTTCAATCAGAAATAAATGTGCATATCTATTAGAATCTTCTGAAACTAGTATTACCATCTGGCGTCAAGAATACCCCCAAAATTGCTATATTTAGGATGTGCTATGGAGAAAACGGCACGGTGAAATTTTTTGAAACTTTGGCAGATAATGTATTTAGACATAACTATTCAATGATGCAAATTTAAAAAAAATTGAATGATGGGAAAATTTTAGGGTAACCCAGGTCTGCCACCTTAAATAAAGAAAAGTTAACATTATATTAAAAAATATCAATTTTTCAAAGAATTCTGATAAGAAATAAATAAATGGCTTACCTTTCAAATTTGGTAATAATCTCAACTGAACCAGAAACAGGGTAACCTCGATTCGATAGGGGAGATAACTCTGTTGATAGTTTCGATTTATGGTAAGCCAGGAAAACAATTTGCTGTGGTCCACCTAATGTTTCATTATCCAATGTCTTTACCATAATATTTGTTCAAAATTAAATTCATTAAAACACAGAAACGGTCAGAAAAACTTTGATTAAAAACTGTCAACAAAAAAAAGATATATTTTTTTTACATGAAAATTAACAGAAATTTTACCATATATAATTTTTATTTTATTTTCTAATCAGCAGATAGATATATAATTTCTTATAGCTGACAACTTGTTATTGAATGTCTTTCTTTTTCTTAATTTCTGGGTGATTAGCTATAAATATATCACATTTTTTTGATAGAATTTTAAATGTTAAAAAATTAATCAAATATATACTTTTTAATCATTTTTTAAAACATGGTGTAATGTGTCACTACTGGCTTTCGATAGATTTTTCCCCGAGTATGGAATTCCCTATACATGTACCTCTATTTTTAGATATTTGCAGACAATGTAACAAGACGACAAATACAGGGATTTGGAGTCGAATACGTTGTTGTATTTGCTAAGAAAAATAACAATTATGTGGAGACAGAAATGGGAATAGTGAAAAAGGCATTTTGGGCGGGTACAGGACGTTTCGTCCATAGTACCATATCGTCCATAGTCGTTTCGGCCATAGTACCAGTTCGGCCACACTTTAGAAAGACGTTTCGGCCATGATTTTATTTTGTTGTTATATGTGTTATTTATAACAATATTATGCATTAATAATCATATTGAATACAAAAATAAATAAAAAATTGAAAAAAACGATATAGTTTAGCAAATATTATCACTATTCTTCTTTTCCCAATCGCGGTGATGTGCAGGTCCACATGAAGAGAAGAAACCAAAATCTACGTTTTACATAGTTTTAAGTCTTATAAATCTTATACATTTTCAGTACTTTATTTTAAAAAAAAATTATTTAACAAATATTATCATTGTTCTTCTTTTCCCAATTGCTGCCATTTGCAGATCGACACGAAGAAAAGAAAAAAATCGGACATTCAGTATGTCATTTCTTAAAAGTAAAAGTCGACTATTCATTGCAAATATCGAACATTATATAAATTTTGATTGATACAAATACAAATTAGAACTGTATAATAAAATAGAATATATTAAACTAAAGAAAGCTTTTGAGTTTTCATATTATATTGAACTGATTTCGTGATTGTAAGCTACCCGACCGAGATCGTTTGATATTGTCTGTAAAAACAGACTTTTGTTGAAATTCGTGAAAAAATAACGATAGTTAATAAATCATTAATTATTCATAAAACATATAATATGCATTTTAAAACGCCATCTAGATGCCAATATGATATGCGTATGTGTAATTACCACAATTACTATAAAAATAATTCCCCTAAGAATCGATACGAAAAAGTACAGACTACGACACTCGGTTTTTTCATCCATACTTACGAAAATAACAAAGTAAATAAATGGTCAGTCATCTCGACGCCAATATGTAATGCGTATATGTATCACTGTGATGTGTATTACCATGATTAATTTTAAAAAAATCCCCTAATAATCCATACTAAAGTACAGACTACGACACTCAGTTTCTTCATCCATACTTATTAAATATAAACTATGGCCGAAATGGTTTGTGGACGAAACGTACTATAGCCGAACCGGAGTGTGGACGAAACGTCTCGAAAGCTTTTGGGCAGTTGCTTGTAGTAATTGTATTGCTTACCTCTCTGAATGGCATTTTTGTTGAACTTTTGTAGTATTCTCGAGTCAGTAACTACAGACGCTTTACTATCGATGATTTCTGGTTGGGGACGTCACGGTGTTCCGAATGACAGCTAAAAATACCGACCTATCAAAATCGAGGTTACTATCGAATCCCGGATATATGTATATTATATACACAATCTCTGTACATTTTATGATTCATTTCAAGTAATACCATAGGAACTACTGTGGACGCTGGCTTACTCAGCCATTAAGTAATGAAATTCATCAGTAAATAACTTGTTTCTGTAAATAATTGTATCTATTTTTAATACAGTTTGTGTACATTGAAACCAGGAGAAAAACTCAGTGCATGCAGTCCAGCGTCAATGCGATAAAAAGAACTTGGGACTATAAGTGCCATATATGACCCCATATTTAATGAATCATTATCTTAGAAAATACTTGATTAAGATTTGATGTGTTTTATTTTATAGACGACATCATACTTTTGATGTTAAAACTTGTTTCAAACAAAATCGATACGAATTTGAGGTCATTGTGACGTCATGAGCGTTATTTGTTTTCTGTATTTCGTGGAATTTTGCCCGCGATATTTCGACGGTTTTCGAAGAAATTGAGCACCTCTGTAGTCGTGCACCAGAAAATATTTTACCAGATTATTAAAATAAATAAAACACAAATACTGTTAACGTAACGTATTTTTTGGTGTTAAATTTCTTGAAAAACGACGGTAAAATGTTCGAATATTACAAGCGCTTAGATGACGTTTTGATGTTTGAGAAGCAATTTTGCCGTAAAAAACGATGGTATGTCGGCACGTACCAGTTATATAACATAGAAATAAAATAAACACCACTTCATCCAAAATAGTTTTTTTTCATAAGCCCCCAATTATTGATTATATATTTTCTTCCGGGATACTGAAATAGTTAATATGAGGCAGGTGCAAACTGAAACGCTCCCGAAGTTCTTCTTCCTGTGTACACTTGAGTGGAAATAGTGTTGTAATAAAATATCGTGAACGTGATGTAGAAGTGTGAAAGCATTTCAAGGTATATTTTAAATGAGGTTGAAACATGTCACCATTTGATATAAATTCGATTGTATTTCATTTTGACGATTTTAATTACGGAAGACGATCACAACCATATTTTTTTTTTAACAATTGCAACTCAGCTGGGTTTTTTTCCATAAATTATTATATTATATTAAATACATGTTTTATAGATGTGCTTCAAAAGCTTCCTTCTTCACACATTAATTTGTATTGTTTATCTGCTGAAATATCTAAACACCAACGTTACCGTAGCATTTTACATGTGTAGACCCTCTCTACGGCTTTTTGGATAATAATAATAGAAGTAGAACCGTCTTAACAGCATCACGGGCCCCCAGGAAAAGCAGTGCACTGGGGCCCATACCTACACAACCACTCATGGGAATAAAACGATAATAAAATGAAATAATATATATCACACTGTCCACACATTCAATAGAAAAATTGTAGAAATATTATCATTTAGTGTCCGTCATGTGTTATCCATAACTTTTCATATTAATATTTAATCTTTTTCTTAGAAACTGCAAAACCAAATGCTTTAACTATTTTACGTTATTAAGTTTTGGGACTATTTTGTAGCGCGTGCATACATAGTACATGTTTATGCAAAACGCACATGCATCAACGCTTACCTCACCATGACCAGAACCAAAGGGCCTCTAAGGTATTATCATCACATTGCGTCCAGCGTGGTCTGTAAATCTTTAACATTAACATTGGAGGGATGTATGAGAGGTGTGTATTCAGTGCCGTCTTAACGCATGGGCACGCGGGGCAGAACTTTGCCCGGGGGCCCACGAGCATAGGGGCCCGTGCTTATATATGTATGTTGTGTACTGTATGTTTTTCAACTGACTTTGTTGGAAATACCAATACAATATATATATGTTTAATTTTATATACATTTACAGTTTTATTCCTATGAGTGGTTGTGTAAGTATGGGCCCCAGTGCACTGCTTTTCCTGGGGACTCGTGATGCTGTTATGACGGCTCTGCTTCTATTGTTATTATCCAAAAAGCAGTACAGAGGGTCTACACATGTAAAATGATACAGTAACGTTGGTGTTTAGATATTTCAGCAGATAAACAATACAAATTAATTTGTGAAGATGGAAGCTTTTGAAGCACATCTATAAAACATGTATTTAAGGAACATTTTTACTACACTGATTATTAAATGAAAATGAAAACGACGATTGTATTACATGACGTTTACTGTGACGTAACTTATCCGGAATATTTACACGTCCGCAATCGATATTACAAAAACCCTACGTCCTTTAAGTGTTTTAGAATAATCATTTTTCAGCATTTGTTTAAAAAATGCAATAGCACAACGGCATCCCGAAGACTGATCTTGGAAAAATTTTAACAGTCAACAGACTTTATCATTAAATACGATATTTGCATATGGCAAAGAATACAGGGATTGAACGTAGCAAGAAAAATCCCATAGAACTTGAAGAATAGGATATCCCCAATCCGCCGGTTCCTTCATTACTTGTACTCAGTTGTAGTTGTATTGAACATCGTTATGCCGTTGTTCTGCTCGGTTTTAGTGGTCACGATTCTACTTTCTCTTCAATGTGATCACGTGACCTCTGTGATTGATTCCTAATATAACCGCCACGATATAGCTGAAATATTGCTGAAAGTGGCGTTAAACATCATAACCTCCTCCTCCTAATATATATTTTTTTTCAATTTGAGTAGATCACACATAATTTTATTGGTTTATGGCTTACAGTAAATGATTAAAATTAATGCATTTTCGCGTGTATTGAACCAAAAGGTAAAAACACGTGTTTTTATGGATTTCCAATACGGTTGTTTCGAATCATTTCCATTCCGTCAAAATGTTGTTATTTTCGTCCGCCAGATCACGTGATTTTGATTTAGATTGACTAGATTGAGGGACAAGCGTAGAGATACCCACACTATCCTGGTATTTAGCTGGACTAGATTGAGGGACGAGCGTAGAGGTACCCACACTATCATGGTGAGTTTGACTATATTGAGGGACAAGCGTAGAGATACCCACAATATCCTGGTATTTAGTTTGACTAGATTGAGGGACAAGCGTAGAGATACCCACACTATCCTGGTATTTAAGTTTGACTAGATTGAGGGACAAGCGTAGAGATACCCACACTATCCTGGTATTTAAGTTTGACTAGATTGAGGGACCAGCGTAGTAATGCCCACACTATCCTGGTATTAGATTGACTTGATTGAGGGACAAGCGTAGAGATACCCACACTATCCTGGTATTAAGTTTGACTAGATTGAGGGACAAGTGTAGAGATACCCACACTAATCACTATCCTGGTATTTAGTTTGACTAGATTGAGGGACAAGTGTAGATATACCCACACTATCCTGGTATTTAAGTTTGACTAGATTGAGGGACAAGCGTAGATATACAAACACTATCCTGGTATTTAGTTTGACTAGATTGAGGGACAAGCGTAGAGATACCCACACTATCCTGGTATTTAAGTTTGACTAGAATGAGGGACAAGCGTAGAGATACCCACACTATCCTGGTATTTAGATTGACTAGCTTGAGGGACAAGCGTAGAGATACCCACACTATCTTGGTATTTAGTTTGACTAGTTTGAGGGACAAGCGTAGAGATACCCACACTATCCTGGTATTTAAGTTTGACTAGATTGAGGGACAAGCGTAGAGATACCCACACTATCCTGGTATTTAAGTTTGACTAGATTGAGGGACAAGCGTAGAGATACCCACACTATCCTGGGATTTAAGTTTGACTAGATTGAGGGACAAGCGTAGTAATGCCCACACTATCCTGGTATTAGATTGACTTGATTGAGGGACAAGCATAGAGATACCCACACTATCCTGGTATTTAGTTTGACTAGATTGAGGGACAAGCGTAGAGATACCCACACTAATCACTATCCTGGTATTTAGTTTGACTAGATTGAGGGACAAGCGTAGAGATACCCACACTATCCTGGTATTTAAGTTTGACTAGATTGAGGGACAAGCGTAGAGATACAAACACTATCCTGGTATTTAGTTTGACTAGATTGAGGGACAAGCGTAGAGATACCCACACTATCCTGGTATTTAGATTGACTAGCTTGAGGGACAAGCGTAGAGATACCCACACTATCTTGGTATTTAGTTTGACTAGATTGAGGGACAAGCGTAGAGATACCCACACTATCCTGGTATTTAAGTTTGACTAGATTGAGGGACAAGCGTAGAGATACCCACACTATCCTGGTATTTAAGTTTGACTAGATTGAGGGACCAGCGTAGTAATGCCCACACTATCCTGGTATTAGATTGACTTGATTGAGGGACAAGCGTAGAGATACCCACACTATCCTGGTATTTAGTTTGACTAGATTGAGGGACAAGTGTAGAGATACCCACACTAATCACTATCCTGGTATTTAGTTTGACTAGATTGAGGGACAAGCGTAGATATACCCACACTATCCTGGTATTTAAGTTTGACTAGATTGAGGGACAAGCGTAGAGATACAAACACTATCCTGGTATTTAGTTTGACTAGATTGAGGGACAAGCGTAGAGATACCCACACTATCCTGGTATTTAAGTTTGACTAGAATGAGGGACAAGCGTAGAGATACCCACACTATCCTGGTATTTAGATTGACTAGCTTGAGGGACAAGCGTAGAAATACCCACACTATCCTGGTATTTAAGTTTGACTAGATTGAGGGACCAGCGTAGTAATGCCCACACTATCCTGGTATTTGGTTTGACTAGATTGTGGGACAAAGGACTATCCCAGAATTAAGTTTTTTGTTTGTTGTGGTTGTGGCTGCAAGTCAGGTTTGCTGTTTCCCAGACTGGTATGAACTTTTACTGAATGATTTTGAGCAGCTTTTCAGGTCAAGCGTAGTACTACCCACACTAACCCTGGTTTCTTTAAAATGTAGTCAGCGTAGAGGTTCCCACACTAACTCTATATTAATACAAATTACAGAGGTCTCAAAATTGGTTTGATACTTTACATGTGGTAAATAATAATGATCTATTTGATGTTTTGATATTTACAGTAAGCGTAGTGGTTCCCACACTCACTCTGGTTTTATTTTAAAATTTCTTTATACCGGTACTTAAAACTAGAAAATTGCAGAATGAGAGATAGTATGTATTATTTAATAATAGTAGTCAGTCCAGCGTAGTGGATCCCGCACTGACTCAGCAAAACATTTTATAAGTATAATTAAAAGTTCTAAAGACGTTAAGAAGACTAATATGTTTGTAGCCTTTTATGTACAGTTAAAAGGATTAAGTACAGTTAAAAATATATATTGCTCAGAACTAAATGGTGCTTAACGGGACCAGCAATCCATAAAGACTTGTAGTTCAAGTTTACGTAACCAGACTTTAGTTAGTGGAATTTTAGGGTGAATGCCGTCTCTATATAAACTGAATTTTGTTACGATACTGGTTGTTGGTGGGCCTTGTCTCCGTTGTGTCCGCCTTTTTGTGCTTTTATACACGTCTTGGTTGAAGGCAGGAGCTATCTGACCAAGTCCCCGGTTAAGGATTTTAATCTGCGAATTTAGGTTAAGGATCCGAGACTGCAATTCCTTATCCTGATCGTGATCAAATGATGGCTTGCTTTTTTCACCTTGTTTGGATGATGATTTAAATCCTTTAAATTGATTGTAACAAGCTAAAGAGTACAGCGGGGTTTCCAGCAATGTTACTTTTGACTTGAGTTTGGGTATTCTTTCACGAGATTAATTATGGTTTGGTATTGTTCTAATATGTCCTGGGTCTGGTCAATAGGATTAAGGATGACTGCTCCACCTTTTGTTTTTGACGTGAGGTCGCAGGTTGCTAACCATACATATAAATGTATGTTTCCCAATAATCTAATTTTACGGGGCAGGTTTTCTTTCAGCCAATTTTACTTGTTTTCCTGCTCGATTCGCACCACCATAGGATATTTTGTTCCACTCTCTGTGATACACTAGATTTTAGATATAAACCCTTGCCGTCCGATAGAACAACTGGTACCCGTAGCTTCTGGGATTGAGCTGGTATATCACCGCAGCAGAATATTTGTTCAGATATTTATTAAGTTTTGCTAAATTCCAAGGTATATTAATAGATTATATAAAAATAATATAATAAAACTAAGCTATTATGGTTATAAAAGCCCAAGCAAGCTAATTAATTTGAAAAATGGTGCCAAATCCGGCAAAGCACGAGAAAAAATGGTGTCTGCAAATATAAATGTTTTGGTGTTTGTTGTAGACAAATCCTAAAAATTGTTAGATTTTGATCTTATAATCGATTATTTCTTAGTAAAAGCTTTTCTCTTAACTAATATGAAACACAAAAATAACGAAAGTGTTTCAGGGCAGCCAACTTGCGCTCAGTTCAACTTTACATAAAATGACAAATATTTTCAAAGTTCACTAAAAGTCTAAAAATGTACAGGAATATATACAGGAGACACTGAAGCGTGTTTGAAATAATAGACTAGTCAAAATAGATGAAAAATATGGCAAACCTCAAAAAAATTGTAACAGAATTACTTTGGAAATTTTCCAGTCCTGAAAGGCTTTCTTTGCATCATACTAAAAGTCTACCACAATATCAGTTGGGGAAAATGTATTTTTAGGGTAAAAAAGAGCACAATTTGTTAAAAATCGTGAAAAACTGGAAAATGCTCATAAAATGTTAGTTCTTAAACAAAACATCCCAAATCAAAAGTTTAGCAACACTTTTTCAGGTGTTCTATTAAAAAGAAAATATTTTACACTTTTTTCGGAGTATAAACCTCAGATTTTTTGGGTAAAAAGATCAAATTTTAGTGAAAAGTTGCGAAAAAATACAGTGACCCGACTACAAAAGGAAAAATAGTAACAGAAGCTTAAAGGTCATACCATTAAAGTAAAATAACATTATTTGAATCATTTTAAAACTTTATGGCTAAATGTTGATTGGGTAAGTGTTGATTTGGGGTAAAAAAAATAGCAAAATTAGCCCAAATTCGTTAAAAACTGAGAAAATCACATATGTTGGGTTTTTTTGTGAAAAAATAACTCCAAATTTAAAGTAATGCAAACATTTCCACACATTTATGACATAAAACAATATTGAATACAAAAAATGAAAGAAATGTTATTTTGGGTGAAACATTTTAAAATATGCCAAAAATCACCAAAAACTGGGAAAAGCTATTATGGATCATATATGTATTCGAAAATCATTTTAAATGAGACCGAAAGATCAGTTTATGAGCTGTTGTTATAAGCAAAAGACTTTGGTTGAAAAGATTTAAGATTTGTGAAACATTATGTGTGGGTAGGAAGTCTAATTGACCATAAAAGGACGATACCTCAAAAGATATGTTTATGACATTTCTATTGACATCTCTGTAGTATCATTTAGACTGTATTCCAATTAATATGCGGAAAGTTTGAAGTTCTAACAGTGTTAAGAAGGAAATGTTTCGTTATATCCTTTAAATACAATATTTATCTGTAAACATGTACCTATTCGTCAGTGAAGTCAGATTCTGCAATTCCAGCGGAATTGGAACAATTTAATCCACGACATTCACCGCATCCGACTGAACATTGAAGACCATGCTTCCTACACACACAACGTTTGGTGTCACAATTTTGTTTGCAATTGCATCTATTGATATTTAGTAGGTTTTCATGCACCGGTGGAAGTTCCATCAGAATCGGACAAAGTTTTCCACGTTTAATTTCCCTTCCCCAATTAGTGGGATCAATATCAACTGTTTCCGACATCCACATTTGACACTGATAATACACACGTAGACTTTGGAATTTTGCTGAATCAGGTATAGGAGGTAAACTTTTCACGTGCACCGATGTATTTCTCGTAATCACTTTGGTGGTATATTTTCTCCAGCGAAGAATGTCAAGTCCTTCAATTGGGAGTCCTCCATAGACACATGTAAGAGCTTCTTCTCCTGCTTTGATGACGTCCAATTTACTTGGAAGTTGTATTCATGAACAATTGACCTTGTGCTTTCAAGTACTCTTGATTCAGTCTTTTTAATGCAATTCCTTTGCCAATTCCAAAAAGCCTAGATGTAGAGTCGCAACCTGTTAGTGAATGCAAAATGGGTAACAAATGACAAATATCCTCCCCAAGAAAGCCTTTTGTTTGTTGAATGTTCCATATTTTTGTTTTTGTTTATTACCATTTTATCCGATTTGAAAATAACCCGTTTGCACTGTTGATTGACGTGATGAATAAACAACACCAACAAGTCAGTATCTTCACCAATTACAATGACTTCTGACGATAAAGCACAATCTACAGCTGTTTGTGCAATAAGAAGATCTGCATCATCAACTGCATTCTTATATCTTGTGTCACGCTCATTGAGCTTTTCACAAAGCATATTTATAAACGCTTGCTTGCTATGACTGTTTGACATGAAAAGATCCTTTTTAATTTTGCAAGGCATAGTAGGGGTGGAATTTATGTTCGGCGAAACAATTCCTTTTGTTCCACGCAAATGTGTTACATCTTTGATTGACGGAAGCTCTGGGTAACTGTCAAATACAATTACAGGGTCTTTGTATTTCTTGATAACATGATCAATATACATTTGTGCTATTGATCCAAACGAATCACCATGTGTCCAAGGAATTCGCTGAAGTAAAGAGCCACCATCAAGAACATACTGAAATCCCTCACCATCTATTTCATGTGTACAATCGCTTCCACATGCCCATATTGCATCAACTAAATTTGACTTGCATGCCTCTCGAGGAAGTCCGTTGCAATCAAACATAGAGGAAGGAACACTAGAGAATTCATATTTGAACACCTCTGCTGTATTTTCAAAGATACCATTAGCTGTTGAAGCGTCAACTGCGTGTGTGTGTGTGTGTGTGTGTGTGTGTGTGTGAGTACAGACGACATTACCGATTTTAAAATATCGCTGTTTTAACGGCATCTTTGCTAGTTGGATTCTATATATAAAACAGTTTTATTGTTGAAGACATGCCACATAATTTCTTTTTTTAATCGGTTGCTGAAACGTCAACGTTGAAGTAAAATTGCAGCTATAATTTCAACAAAATGATAGAGGCAAATCTTCCGAAACAAAGCTAACCGCCTTAGTTTACATGTGTAAAATCACTTTGATTCGGATTTACAATGAAACTTGTACATATAAAACTTGCAATAATATATTTGTCATTTCGTCTGATATACAATCAAATGTAAACAAGTATCTACTTATTTTGTTGGTATTGATTGATTGATTGTTAGTTGTTTAACGTCCAGTCGCAAATATTTCATGCATAATCAGGACGAATTTACTATGTGTATTTATAAGTATAGCATGGTAAAAACGGCGTTCCATAGACAGGGGAACGCCATCATTTGTTGAAAATTAAATAACTTAAAATTGTCCTCCTTCGTATCAATAGAACAAACCAACCTGATATCTCATTAATGTTCATATTGAAAATATAACGTTGACAGTTTGTGCATTTTTGTTAAACCGGCGTTCCGTAGAAAAAAAATCGGACGAGAATTTCTCTTGTTTTTAATGCTTATTGTAATTATAAATCCATGTTCTAGCCTATAAAGATTTTCTTTTCTTTTTTATGGTTATTAAAATGTATTTAAGAACACAAATCAATGAAATAAGTGTACATTCAAGGCACGGGAGACGAAAAATATAAATGCAACAACATTCAATATTCTACTAAAAAGGGAGATAATTCCTAGATCTTCAGATGATAGATATGATATTTATGTTGTATTTTTACTGATGAATACTTATCAAATTCATAATTATCACATAATATGTTTATTGATATTTCAATTCATAGCGGGAAGAAACTTTTATTGTCTCCCCTTGATATATAGTCTGTGTACGGCATCCCATCTGTAACGTTAAAATCAGCGAAAATACGTGATTTTTTATGATAAAAAATGACGTCTTTCCCGTGGGTTGATTTTAGTAGACTTTTAATATATTTTATTTTGGGCCTTTCCCTAAAAGATAACGGAAAGAAAAATTCTGTTGCAATTTTTTTGAGGTCAAATGCTATTTTGACTAGACTATAATGTTTGAATGGTGTAAACAAGTGCAGGTGGGTGTAGAAACTCAAATATGTGAAAAGTTTTGTGCTCCAACAAAAAACGTGTCCGCTTCTTCTGTGCCTATTCATTTTGAATACTGGACTCTATTTACATATCATCTTGTATATATGAATATTTCCACGTTACTTGCTATTTTATTCAATCTTTGATAAAATGCCTATAGATAAACACATATACAATAATAATCAATCATTAAATATGCAGAATACATGCTGTAAATCGACGATATTGCTACCGGACTCTATCCACCATTTTGAATCTATGGACGATTGCTGATCACCTTGTATATTTCAATAAAAACCTATTTAGTATTTATTTTGTTGGAAATTATAAGAAATATATAAAAAAAAAAAAACCAATACCACAGGAATACATCATTTAATATACATATAAACTAATATTTAGCCTCCGGACTTCTCCTGACTCTACCGGACTCTGTTTAGTAGTACCCATTATAATACAATAATTACATTACTTCCGTTTTTCATTGAAATGTTACAACATGATTGGTTATGAAGTGGTCACATGATTATAAAAGAGATGTTTCATATCCCAATGAAACTCAAATCCGAACTTGCACGTGCCTCCATGATGACGTCGGATGTAAACAATCAATGGCGTAGTAATTTCCAACAGCAAATAGTCTAACACAAATAAAATTCACAACGAAAAATTCAACTATATTAAATTTTGGTGTGATTTAAATATAATTATAAGAATTGAATGCATTCTTTTGAAGTTTCATTGGGGTATGAAAGCGTTGATCGAACTACATTTTATTTTGGAGAAAATTTTATCGACATCTGAGGTGGGGCCGATTTTGGCCCTTATAGCTCCCAGTCCTTTGTAAACAATTCTTTCAACCTTTCAAATAAGAATTAACTAATTGGTGAATATGAAAAAATGACCATGCTCGGACTAATAATCGTGACATTTACTATGCAACTATGTACAATATGTACATTTTTCAGTCATATTAAGACATTATCAAGTCAACATGTTTCATTCACATACATTCAAATATTAAACACTGAAATATCAATAAAATGATGATTTTCAAATTACAAATAATAAACCCATTAATTATACATAGGTGCCGAATTGACTATCGGCAGGTGCCGATTTGACCAAGTGCCGTTTAACTAGGGGCCGAAATGACCAGGTGCCGAAGTGACTTGAATTCAATTTACCAGTTGCTTGCCCATGGTCGGTGGTTCTCTCCGGGTACTCCAGCTTCTTCCACCATTAATACTGGTCGCCATGATATAGCTGAAATATTGCTAAAGGTGGCGTTTAAACACCAAAATTCAAATCAAATCTTGTGTCTGATCGAGTGGAGGTAAGATTTCATATGTAGACATATTGTCTAGTTAAAATCTGCAAAGATAGTGATAATCTCTTACCATTTTAGGTAGTTAACAATCCATAAATCCAAAATTTAGTTAGAATTTTAATCAATTCCCCCTATGCTGTCTACGGTTCAGACAAGTCCGTATTCATGCTCTGAGATACAAATGTACATATATCTGTCTTGTAGTTATGTTCTCAGCAATTTAAAATAGAAATGTTACACACAAAGCATAATATTATTTATATTTTCTTTTCAGTGAATAGCGAAGCTAATGCAAGAAGGGTACTATTTATTGAACAATGTTTTGGAGCTTCAGGGCAGGTAGGTACATTGTAATTCCTGTGGTGGAAAATATATGCACTCATTCATAATTATTAAAAAATTGTGATTTGGTGTTGAAAATTGTTATCTCTGCATTATGGTACATTAAGTTTTACAAAACAATTTAGACACGAATACTTGGTTTTACCAGTTATTTGTTGTCACCGTAAAACTATTACCATGGTTACTGTACTGAGTAGGTAACAGTGAATGCATGTTTTTAGGAATAAATACTATTTTACTCCCTCTAACAATAAACCACACCAATGGTGTAACTAGCTTCTTCCTCTTCTAGGGGAGACATATTGTTTTTGTGCTGTCGTTTGTAGGCACAACTCATACAGACCATTATTGAATGAGTTGTTACCCTTTTTGACTTGTTAGCTCACTTGACCCAAAGGGTCATATGAGCTATTGCCATCACTTGGCAACCGTCGTCATTGTCCGTTGTACGTCGTAAGCTTTTTCCAAAATCTTCTCCTCTGAAAGTACTTGACCAATGGAAATCAAACTTGGTCTGAATCATCACTAGGGTGTCTAGTTTCAAAATTGTGTCCGGTGATGCCGTGCACAAACCAACATGACCGCTGTTACTAAAAGTAGAACATATGGTAAAATTGTAGGTTTTGGGTAATAACTCAAAAACCGTTAATAATATCAAAAATTTGACATGGGGTAAAAATGATCAGCACAG
Source organism: Bathymodiolus brooksi (assembly GCA_963680875.1). Lineage (NCBI taxonomy): Eukaryota > Metazoa > Mollusca > Bivalvia > Mytilida > Modiolidae > Bathymodiolus > Bathymodiolus brooksi. Next base: position 70,412,035 of record OY804585.1, on the reverse strand, counting down.
CAAGATCTATCTACCCTGCAATTTTGAAGTAAATCTGATCACCCATCTTGGAGTTATTGCCCTTTTTTCATCAAATTTTTAAAATTTTAATACTTTTTGTCTTATATTTCAAAAACTATAAGAGATAAAGGTTAAGTTTAAATTGCAAAAATGTGCACCATGTCGAGATCTACCTACCCTGCAATTTTTAAGTAAAACCCCTTACCCATTTTGGAGTTATTGTCCTTTTTTCATCAAATTTTCTAAATTTTAATAGTTTTCGTACTTTATTTCAAAATCTATAAGAGATAGATGTTAAGTTTTAACATCAAGCATGTTCAGTATGTCAAGATCTACCTGCCCTGCAATTTGAAGTAAATCTGATTACCCATCTTGGAGTTATTGCCCTTTTTTCATCAAATTTGTAAAATTTTAATACTTTTCGTCTTATATTTAAAAAACTATAAGAGATAAAGGTTAAGTTTAAATTGCAAAAATGTTCAGCATGTCAAGATCTACATACCGTGCAATTTTGAAGTAAATCTGATTACCCATTTTGGAGTTATTGCCCTTTTTTCATCAAATTTTCTAAATTTTAATACTTTTCGTCCTTTATTTCAAAATCGATAAGAGATAGATGTTAAGTTTTAACATCAAACATGTTCAGTATGTCAAGATCTACCTACCCTGCAATTTGAAGTAAATCTGATTACCCATTTTGGAGGTATTGCCCTTTTTTTTATCAAATTTGTAAAATTTTAATACTTTTCGTCTTATATTTAAAAAACTATAAGAGATAAAGGTTAAGTTTAATTGCAAAAATGTTCAGCATGTCAAGATCTACATACCGTGCAATTTTGAAATAAATCTGATTACCCATCTTGGAGTTATTGCCCTTTTTTCATCAAATTTTTTAGATTTTAATACTTTTCGTCTTATATTTCAAAAACTATAAGAGATAAAGGTTAAGTTTAAGTTGCAAAAATGTTCAGCATGTCAAGATCTACATACGTGCAATTTTGAAGTAAATCTGATTACCCATCTTGGAGTTATTGCCCTTTTTTCATCAAATTTTTTAAATTTTAATACTTTTCGTCTTATATTTCAAAAACTATAAGAGATAAAGGTTAAGTTTAAGTTGCAAAAATGTTCAGCATGTCAAGATCTACATACGTGCAATTTTGAAGTAAATCTGATTACCCATCTTGGAGTTATTGCCCTCTTTTCATCAAATTTGTAAAATTTTAATACTGTTCGTCTTATATTTAAAAAACTATAAGAGATAAAGGTTAAGTTTAAATTGCAAAAATGTTCAGCATGTCAAGATCTACATACCGTGCAATTTTGAAGTAAATCTGATTACCCATCTTGGAGTTATTGCCCTTTTTTCATCAATTTTTTAAAAATTTTAATACTTTTCGTCTTATATTTCAAAAACTATAAGAGATAAAGGTTAAATTTAAATTGCAAAAATTTGTAGCATGTCAAGATCTACCTACCCCGCAATTTTTAAGTAAATCCCATGACCCATTTTGGAGTTATTGCCCTTTTTTCATGAAAATGTTCTAAATTTTAATACTCTCATCTAAAATCTCAAAAACTATTAGAGATAGAGGGAAAGTTTAAACTGCAAAAATGTTCAGCATGTCAAGATCTACAAAAAAATTCTCACAGTTGAAAATGTGCGACAACTGTGTGAAGAGTTATTCCTCTTGAAAAGCATTTTGTTGTTGACTCACTGCTTTTGGTTACTCAAATAATCAAAGGGAAGCAACTCTATTACAAAATGTGAAGTAGCAAAAGCTAAATTTTGAGAATCATTGGCATATGTTTTTACAACAATTTTGATAACTTACATTAAAGGGGGAACACCTGCCCAAATTTTTTTGGAGAAGGGGTCTGCAATGACGAGGGCTACATTTGTTATTTTTTTTACCGAAGTTATAAAGTTTTATTGACTGATGTTATTATACCCAGGTGAACTATACAGGCTCCTGGGAGCCTCTAGTTTGACTTTCATAGGGGAGACATATTGTTTTTGTACTGTTGTTTGTAGGCACAACTCATACAGACCATTATTGAATGAGTTGTTACCCTTTTTGACTTGTTTCATTAAAATGAATTTTGGGGAAGACATTTTTAGCTCACCTGGCCAAAAGCCCATGTGAGCTATTGCCATCACTTGTCGTCTGTTGTCGTCCATATGTAAACTTTTTCAAAAATCTTCTTCTCTGAAACCACTGAACCAAACTTGGCCACAATCATCCTCAGGGTGTCTACTTTAAAATTTGTTTCTGATGTGCCTGTCGACCAACCGACATGGCTGTCGTTACTAAAAGTAGAACATACAGGCAAAATCAACAAACAAATGCAATTAAAATATCCTGAAAAATTATGTGAAGGTGCAATTGCTTCCAAACTTCGTTGAAATGATACATTTGTGATCCCCTTTAAGTATTATGGTTGATGACCTGAACCACTATCAAACATGGCCGCCACCGCTATGAAAAAAAGAAAATTTGACAAAAAATTCAATAAAAAAAATTCTGAAAAAGGCCAATTGCTTATAAATTAATTTTAGAGTCACATGTCATTTTATACGTGTTTTAATTGGTTTAAAAAGTTGAGGTTATTTGTATATGTACTGAATTTAAAAATAGATGTCGTTCTCAAGGCGTCGCATGCTCAGTTGTCATCAGGTGATTTTCTTTAAATGAGGCACCTTTGGGGTTATTTAAATTTATTTTCGATTATTTGCCTTATTTTGAAAAAAATAAATATATTTTTCAATAATAATATCATAGCAAAAATAGTTTTTATAAGGATTGATCGAAATTATTTGTTCGGTTCATTCGAAATAACCTCAATCAGATTGTACACACCCTTGCGGGTTACACAGTGTGTACAATCTGATTGAGGTTATTTCGTGCTGGTTATGCAAGGGTGTGTACAACCTGAGGTTATTTCGAATGACCCGAACAAAATTGCGATCAATCCTTAATCAGACTTCAGGAAAATGATACATTTGTGATTACCAGAGCTCCAGATAATTTTCAAATCCAAAGGGTAATTACCCCCTACTTTTGAAAATGATGCGTATTTGCATATTTCCTTTGCACTGTTGTACTCTCTACTTCAGAAATGATTGCTTACATGTACACTTTTAAAATTATGTTTGACACAAGTGTTATTCAATAAACGCAGGATGCAAGTGAAATGTATATCTCTGTTTAATTTGACACGATTGTGTCATATTTATTAATAAAATGTTGTAAATACTTTGTTTTTTGCTCATCGACTTCGGCAGTTTTCACAGCGTGTTGATAATGTCATCAATGATTCCTTTAACTATACTGTCACTAGACACAGATGAAACTGTTAGGAACTTAAGTATATAATTTTCCGTAGCGCGCTTGTTCATGTTCTTGCTCATTTTCAACGAACAAGGTGTTCCCAAATTTACTTTCGTTTTAGTTCTTACTTATTACGTAAACTGCATTTATTTGTAATATTGACCGCGATTAGATGATTTATCCTAAACATCCAATCAGATCTCTTTTGACATCGATGCTTATATAGGCAAGCATTCGGTACCCCTCGGATGTATACGCTCTCTCCTTCGAAAAGTATAAAGGGAAGTAATTACGGGGAATTTCTCAAAGACAAAAATGTATTGTTATATACATGACTGTACAAGTACGCTCCGAATTTGGAAAGTTTGCTTACGCAGCAATATGTATGCGTAATGTGTACACTCTGATCTGATAATACATGCATTTTTACTCATTTTCATAGCGTAAAAAACGCAAATACGCAGCTTATCTGGAGCTCTGATTACCTTTCAGAATTATGGTTGATAACTTTAGCCACCATCAAACATGGTCGTCACCGTTACTGAAAATATAACATTTGACAAAAAAATGCAAAAATTATAAAAAAAAATCCTGTAAAGTGCCAATTGCCACCAAACTTTAGGGAAATAGTTGTGATCCTCTTTAAGTATTATGGATAATGATTCAAACTTCCATCAAACATGGCCACCTCTGTTACTAAAAATAGAAAGTTTGACAAAAAAATCAATAAAAAAATTCTGTAAAGTGCTAATTGCTAGCAAACTTTGGGTTTGGTTGATCCCTTTTTACATTTGATGATCTAGCTTGCTCAACATTTAAAATGGTCATCAACATTGAAGGTTGATTTATATTGGATGTAATGGGAAAATAATGTTAAAATCTTCTGATGTTCATTGTGATATGAAGATTCAATTTTGTACCAGTGAAGATCCTGTGGTCTATTGAATTCAAGTCCTTGGAGATCAAAATTTAATATATGCTATGATAAGCAATAAAATCTTTTTTACCAGGTGAGCAATACAGGCTCATGCTTTTGTGTCAAAAATAAACTTTACCTGTATTTGTTTTTTCTTCTTCTGTCAAATCGTTTTGAAATGTGATGCAATGAATTAAAATGTATACTAAAAAAATGTTTCAACACTGTTTAACATAGAGAAAACTTTATCTAATGTATTCCATGCTAGTGAAACAAAAGGTAATTTAATATCTTTATTTTCAGCCTCTGTCTTTACCAGGACGAGCCTTAGTTGGAGAAGGGGTGCTAACAAAGATGTGTAGAAAAAGACCAAAACCTAGACAATTCTTTTTATTTAATGATATATTAGTGTATGGTACAATTATGATTAGCAAGAAAAAGGTAAGTATACATGGAACATTAAAATTTGTTTAAATTTAAATTTAATGTCGTGGTCTTGATCGTATGGTAGTTGGATTTACAACTACTTGTGCAATCAGTGCCTATCACCACTAAAGTTGTGAGTTCGAACCCCGTTCATGGCGAGGTGTACTCGATACAACATTATGAGATAAAGTTTTTCAGTGACTGGCGACAGGTCAGTGGTTTTCTACGAGTACTCCAGTTTCCTCCACCAATAAAACTGACTGCTACGATATAACTGAAATATTGTTAAAGCTATTTATTGAGGTTGTGTGCATGACCATTATCATTTTGTGAATGTTTCCTTAACATGAGAAGTGTTTACCAATCAGTTTTTGTTCATTATCCTAGCAACATTAATTATATCTCCACCACCTGAATACCACAATACATTTATATATGGAAATTTAGTTTTGGAGCACCTGAATTTGCTTTCGGTCTTCAGTGGGGTTCATGTTGCTCAATCTTTAGTTTTCTGTGTAGTGATTTGTAGATCATTGTTTGTCCTTTTTAGCTCACCTGGCCATGTGAGCTTTTGTCATGGGTAAGCGTCCGTCGTCCGTCCGTTAGTTTTTCACATTTAAATCTTCTTCTCTGAAACTGCTGAACAGAAATCAGCCAAACTTGCCAGAAATGTTCACTGGATGGTCCTCTACCAGATTTGTGTTTTTGGTGCTGATTTGAAATCCAACATGGCTGCCAGAGTCCATAATGTGTTCTCATTGGCTGAAATTTTAAAAATCTTCTTGTCAGAAACCACTAAGTCAATTGAATTGTGACTTTGCAGGAATGATCATTGGATGGTCCTGTACTAAAAATGTGAATCGTTTGCCGATCAGAAATTCAAGATGGCCGCCATGACTCGACTTAGTTTAACATTGGACCCTATGGGAATTTCACATTTTCATCTTTTTTTCTGAAACCACAAAACAGATTTGAATCAAACTTGGCAGAAATGTTCATTGGATGGTCATATACAAGATTTTTGTTTTTGGCACTGATCGGAAATCCAACATGGCTGCCAGGGTCCATAATGTCGTTCTCATTGGCTGAAATTTTAAAAATCTTCTTGTCAGAAACCACTAAGTCAATTGAATTGTGACTTTGCAGGAATGATCATTGGGTGGTCCTGTACTAAAATTGTGAATCGTTTGCCGATCGTAAATTCAAGATGGCCACCATGACTCGACTTAGTTTAACATTGGACCCTATGGGAATTTCACATTTTCATCTTTTTTTCTGAAACCACAAAACAGATTTGAACCAAACTTGGCAGAAATGTTCATTGGATGGTCATATACAAGATTTTTGTTTTTGGCACTGATCGGAAATCCAACATGGCTGCCAGGGCCCATAATGTGTTCTGATTGGTAGAAATTTTAAAAATCTTCTTGTTAGAAACCACTAAGCCAATTGAATTGTGACTTTGCAGGAATGATCATTGGGTGGTCCTGTACTAAACTTGTGAATCGTTTGCCGATCGGAAATTCAAGATGGCCACCATGACTCGACTTAGTTTAACATAGGACCCTATGGGAATTTCACATTTTCATCTTTTTTTCTGAAACCACAAAACAGATTTGAATCAAACTTGGCAGAAATGTTCATTGGATGGTCATATACAAGATTTTTGTTTTTGGCGCTGATCGGAAATCCAACATGGCTGCCAGGGCCCATAATGTGTTCTGATTGGTCAAAATTTTAAAGATCTTCTTGTTAGAAACCACTAAGCCAATTGAATTGTGACTTTGCAGGAATGATCATTGGGTGGTCCTGTACTAAACTTGTGAATCGTTTGCCGATCGGAAATTCAAGATGGCCGCCATGACTCGACTTAGTTTAACATTGGACCCTATGGGAATTTCACATTTTCATCTTTTTTTCTGAAACCACAAAACAGATTTGAATCAAACTTGGCAGAAATGTTCATTGGATGGTCATATACAAGATTTTTGTTTTTGGCACTGATCGGAAATCCAACATGGCTGCCAGGGCCCATAATGTGTTCTGATTGGTAGAAATTTTAAAAATCTTCTTGTTAGAAACCACTAAGCCAATTGAATTGTGACTTTGCAGGAATGATCATTGGGTGGTCCTGTACTAAACTTGTGAATCGTTTGCCGATCGGAAATTCAAGATGGCCACCATGACTCGACTTAGTTTAACATAGGACCCTATGGGAATTTCACATTTTCATCTTTTTTTCTGAAACCACAAAACAGATTTGAATCAAACTTGGCAGAAATGTTCATTGGATGGTCATATACAAGATTTTTGTTTTTGGCACTGATCGGAAATCCAACATGGCTGCCAGGGCCCATAATGTGTTCTGATTGGTCGAAATTTAAAAAATCTTCTTGTTAGAAACCACTAAGCCAATTGAATTGTGACTTTGCAGGAATGATCATTGGGTGGTCCTGTACTAAACTTGTGAATCGTTTGCCAATCGGAAATTCAAGATGGCCGCCATGACTCGACTTAGTTTAACATTGGACCCTATGGGAATTTCACATTTTCATCTTTTTTTCTGAAACCACAAAACAGATTTGAACCAAACTAGGCAGAAATGTTCATTGGATGGTCATATACAAGATTTTTGTTTTTGGCACTGATCGGAAATCCAACATGGCTGCCAGGGCCCATAATGTGTTCTGATTGGTCGAAATTTTAAAAATCTTCTTGTTAGAAACCACTAAGCCAATTGAATTGTGGCTTTGCAGGAATGATCATTGGGTGGTCCTGTACTAAACTTGTGAATCGTTTGCTGATCGGAAATTCAAGATGGCCACCATGACTCGACTTAATTTTAACATTGGACCCTATGGAAAAAAAATTTAAAAGTCTTCTCCTCTGAAACCAGTAAGTCAGTTTAAAGCAAACATGGGATGAATGGTCCTTAGGTGGTCAACTTTCAAAATTATGTCCTGTGACCCCGACCTCCATCCAAGATGGCAACCATCAGCGAACATAGTTTTAACATAGGACCCTATGGGAAATATTTTTAAAAATCTTCTTCTCTGAAACCAGTAAGCCAATTTAAAGCAAACATGGCATGGATGGTCCTTAAGTGGTCAATTTTCAAAATTGTGTCCAGTGACCCTGACCTCCATCCAAGATGGCCACCTTCAGCAGACATACTGTAGTTTTAACATAGGACCGACCCTATGGGAAATTTTTTTTTAAAATCTTCTCCTCTGAAACTAGTAAGCCAATATAGCAAACATGTCATCGATGGTCCTTAGGTGGTCAACTTCCAAAATTGTGTTCAGTGATCCTGATCTCGGTTCAAAATGGCCACCGTCAGCAGACATAGTTTTAACATAGGACCCTAAGGGAAAATTGTTTGAAAGTCTTCTCTTCTGAAACCAGTCAGCCAATTTAAAGCAAACATGGCATGGATGGTCATTGGGTAGTATACTTTCAAAATTGTGTCCGGTGACCACGACCTCCATCCAAGATGGCTGCCATGAGCAGACATAGTTTTAACATAGAACCCTATGGCAGTATGGGATTTGAATAGTAACTTAGATGTATTCAGCATGTAGACATTCTTAAGAGGACTTATTTATGTCAGGTGAGCGATACAGGCTCACCTGAGCCTCTAGTTAAAAATCTTCTCCTCTGAAACCGCGTTGCCAAATGAACCGAAACTTGGTAGGAAGCATCTATGGCAGGTCCTCTATAAAGATTGCTCATTTCGTTCCGATCTGTTAACAAACATGGCCACCACAAGCAATTCTTGTTTCTGATTGGTTGATTTCTAAAGAATCTTCTCCTCTGTAACCACTTGGCCAAATGAATCGAAATTTGGTAGGAAGCATCCTTGGAAGGTCCTCTATAAAGATTGCTAGTTTTTTCCGATCCATTAACAGACATGGCCGCCACAGGCAATTCTTGTTTCTGATTGGTTGATTTCTAAAAATCGTGTCCTCTGAAACCGCTTGGCTAAATGAATCAAAACTTGGTAAGAAGCATCCTTGGAAGGTCATCTATAAAGATTGCGCATTTAGTTCCCCTCCGTTAATTAACATGGACGCCACAGGCCATTCTTGTTTCTGATTGGTCGATTTCTAAAAATCTTCTTCTCTGTAACTGTTTAGCCAAATGAACCGAAACTTGGTGGGAAGCACCTATGGAAGGTTCTGTATTAAGTTTCCTCAAAGCAGAATGAAAGGTGAGCGACACAGGCTCAGCCCACTGAGCATCTAGTTCTTTTGGCCATTGCACTGTCTGTTCTTCAATTTACAGTTTCTGATTTCCCCTTTGATATCTTCAAGTTGTTCTTTCCATTAAGATTAAAGTCACAGTTCCTAAAATTCTGTTTGAAATCTAACAAAGTCTTTATATTTTCAGTATAACAGACAGCATGTGATATCTTTAGAAGATATAAAGTTAGAAAATGTTGACGATGAAATGTGTAAGTAAATTGTATGTTTAAAATAAAAATCATTTATCTGTAGTCTGTTTTTAAGAAAATGTAAAAATGTGGTAGAAAAATGCATTCTCATTTATCCACTCACAATATGTCTTTCATTATTGTTGAAAATATCACAAAAACTGAGTATGTTAATTTCTAAGTACATATTTTCTATTAAACCAGGGCTTTCAATATTTTTCAAGTGTACGGCCAGTACTTCACTATTTACAGTCGATACTTTTTTATTAAAATTTGAACAATTTTCATGAATATCTAATACAACACTCTTCAAAATCAGGAGGTACCAAAGACCATTTTAGGTGAGTAAAAGAACCTGGTACTGCCCCTTATTGAAAGGCCTGCTAATCAGGTAGCTGACAAATATAAAAAATCTCTGCAATCAACCCACATTTGTTTTAATATAGGAACTATATAATCTTTTGACTTTGAGGTTATTCCAGAAACGTGTCGTGCACATTAAATTTGATATCTACATTTTTATTTTTAGTACAAAATATATAAAATAATACATTGATAAATGACTATTATTACTACGGTACTTTTCTTCAAGGTAGATCATACACAACAGCAGGAACAGGTATCAGATGTTTGTTTGTAGTCTAGTGTGGTTTTCTTCTTTCCAGATGTATTAATGAATATTTGATGACATCAATCAAATTTTACTGTTGCAAATTTAATTTTTTGTAGTCTAGTGTGGTTTTCTTCTTTCCAAATGTATTAATGAATATTTGATGACATCAATAACATTTTACTGTTGCAAATTTAATTGTTTGTAGTCTAGTGTGTTTTTCATCTTCCCAAATATATTAATGAGTATTTGATGACATCAATCAAATATTACTGTTGCAAATTTAATTGTTTGTACCGGTAGTATAGTGTGGATTTCTTCTTTCCTAATGTATTAATGAATATTTGATGGCATCAATCAAATTTAATTGTTTGTAGTCTAGTGTGGTTTTCTTCTTCCCAAATGTATTAATGAATATTTGATGACATCAATTAAATTTTACTGTTGCAAATGTAATTGTTTGTAGTCTAGTGTGGTTTTCTTTTTTCCAAATATATTAATCAATATTTGATGACATCAATCAAATTTTATGGTTGCAAATTTAATTGACAACATGCAAGAGTAAAATATTAGATTGATGTAAGTACCTGTAGACAACTTATATATTTTTTTTTGCAACAATAAAAAAAAAGCATTAGAAATAAATTTTGGTTTGAATTTTCTCTAATACATACATCTAATGCCCTCTTTGAGTGAGACGACTCCTTTTCAATCGGAAACATTTTTTTTCTTATTTTTTACGTATTGGGTAGAACTTGCAATTTGGCATTCCATGTATGTTAACGATAACTTGGTAAATGTCTAGAATTTAGTTCAAAATGCTAGTATTATTATCCAATTAGAATCATGGTTTTATTTATTGTTGCATTAAAATTTGTTTGAAATTTTCAAAATTGAGCTAAAAGTATAGAAAAAGTTTAGAGGCAAAGTGTCAAAACTATTATCAGCCTATCCAATGCTGCATCTACCATCAAGATAATATAAGGATAAAATCCTCACGATGAGCATCTGTCCTCCGGCCCAAGATCAGTAAAACTTTGTTTGGACCAGTAAATTTTTCAGTCTTTATTTAGAACTATATCAAAATAAATTCAAGAATTTGATTTGGACCAGTAAATGCAATTTTTCAATTTCGGGGACTGCAGGATATCTTTTTAGCTCACCTTGCCAAAGGCAATATGAGCTTTTGCCATCACTTGGCGTCCATCGTCTGTCGTACGATAACTTTTCACATTTTAATCTTCTCCTCTGCCAAATGAACTGAAACTTGGTAGGAAGCATCTATAGAAGGCCCTCTCTAAAGAGTGCAAATTTTGTTATGATCCATTACCAAACATGGCCGCCACAGGCAATTCTTGTTTCTGATTAGCTGATTTAAAAAAATCTTCTCCTCTGAAATGGCTTGGCCAAATGAACCAAACTTGGCAGGAAGCATCTATGGAATGTCCTCTATGAAGATTGCTCATTTCGTCCCGATCGGTTAGCAAGCGTGGCCACCACATGCAATTCTTGTTTCTGATTGGTCGATTTCTAAAAAATCTTCTCCTTTGAAACTGCTTAGCCATATGAACCGAAACTTGGTAGGAAGCATATACATGTATGAAAGGTTCTGTATTAAGTTTCCTCAAAGCAGAATGAAAGATGAGCGACACAGGCTCAGCCCACTGAGCCTCTAGTTTAAAAAATATTGCAGGAATTTCTTTGTCACTTCAAAGTGTGCTTTTCTGGGTTTGTTTGGGAAACATAAATCAACATTTTGTTATCTCACCAGGTCAAAGACCAAGTGAAATTTTAGTATCGCCCAGCAACCATCTTCTGTCCTTTTTAGCTCACCTGACCCAAAGGGTCATGTGAGCTATTCCCATCACTTGGCGTCTGTCGTCGTCGTACGTCGTAAACCTTTTTCAAAAATCTTCTCCTCTGAAAGTACTAGACCAATGGAAACCAAACTTGGTCTGAATCATTACTAGGGTGTCTAGTTTCAAAATTGTGTCCGGTGATGCCGTGCACCAACCAACATGGCCGCTGTTACTAAAAATAGAACATATGGTAAAATTGCAGGTTTTTGGTAATAACTCAAAAACCGTTAGTAATATCAAAAATCTGACATGGGATAAAAATGATCAGCACATCAAGATCTACCTACCCTGCAATTGTGAAGTAATTCTGATTACCCATCTTGGAGTACTTTATTGCCCTTTTTTCATCAAATTTGTAAAATTTTAATACTTTTCGTCTTATATTTCAAAAACTATAAGAGATAAAGGTTAACTTTAAATTGCAAAAATGTGCGGCATATCAAGATCTACCTACCCTGCAATTTTGAAGTAAATCCCAATACTCATTTTGGAGTTATTTCCCTTTTTTCATCAAATTTTCAAAATTTTAATACTTTTCGTCCTTTATTTCAAAAACTATAAGAGACAGATGGTAAGTTGAAACTGCAAACATGATCAGCATGTCAAGATCTACCTACCCTGCAATTTTGAAGTAAATTTGATTACCCATCTTGGAGTTATTGCCCTTTTTTCATCAATTTTTTTTTTCATTTTAATACTTTTCGTCTTATATTTCAAAAACTATTTAGAGATAGATGTTAAGTTTATTGCAAAAATGTGCAGCATATCAAGATCTACCTACACTGCAATTTTGAAGTAAATCCCATTACCCATTTTGACCGATTATGCAAATTAGAAAAAAGGGGGGATGAAATTTTAAAAAAATCTTCTCCTCTGAAACTACTGAGCCAATCTCAACCAAACTTTGCTGAAATGATCCTTAGGTGGTCCCCTTTCAAAATTGTGTCCGTCAGCGCCATCCTGTATCCAAGATGGCCGCCATTACTAAAAATAGAAATTTCTTCAAATGGCCAAAACTGCTCTATTTTAAGCCAGAAAGTGCCCAAATTTGAACTATATAAGCATAATGATGAGCTTTTTAACATATATTACGGGATTTTTTATGAACTTTGAACTTTGACCGATTATGCAAATTAGAAAAAAGGGGGGATGAAATTAAAAAAATCTTCTCCTCTGAAACTACTGAGCCAATCTCAACCAAACTTTGCTGAAATGATCCTTAGGTGGTGCCCTTTCAAAATTGTGTCTGTCAGCGCTGTCCTGTATCCAAGATGGCCGCCATTACTAAAAATAGAAATTTCTTCAAATGGCCAAAACTGCTCTATTTTAAGCCAGAAAGTGCCCAAATTTGAACTGTATAAACATAATGATGAGCTTTTTAACATATATTACGGGATTTTTTATGAACTTTGAACTTTTACCGATTATGCAAATTAGAAAAAAGGGGGTATGAAATTAAAAAAAAATCTTCTCTGAAACTATTGAGCCAATCTAAACCAAACTTTGCTGAAATGATCCTTAGGTGGTCCCCTTTCAAAATTGTGTCCGTCAGCACCGTCCTGTATCCAAGATGGCCACCTTTACTAAAAATAGAAATTTCTTCAAATGGCCAAAACTGCTCTATTTTAAGCCAGAAAGTGCCCAAATTTGAACTGTATAAGCATAATGATGAACTTTTTAACATATATTACGGGATTTTTTATGAACTTTGAAATTTTGCTGATTTTGACCGATTATGCAAATTAGACAAAAGGGGGGATGAAATTAAAAAAAAATCTTCTCCTCTGAAACTACTGAGCCAATCTCAACCAAACTTTGTTGAAATGATCCTTAGGTGGTCCCCTTTCAAAATTGTGTCCGTCAGCGCCGTCCTGTATCCAAGATGGCCGCCATTACTAAAAATAGAAATTTCTTCAAATGGCCAAAACTGCTCTATTTTAAGCCAGAAAGTGCTCAAATTTGAACTATATAAGCATAATGATGAGCTTTTTAACATATATTACGGGATTTTTTATGAACTTTGAACTTTTACCGATTTTGACCGATTATGCAAATTAGAAAAAAGGGGGGATGAAATTTAAAAAAATCCTCTCCTCTGAAACTACTGAGCCAATCTCAACCAAACTTTGCTGAAATGATTCTTGGGTGGTCCTCTTCCAAAATTGTGTCCGGCATTTCAGAACACCGACCAAGATGGCCGCCACAGCCGAACTTAATTTAACATAGGACCCTATGGGAAATTCCCGTAAAAATCTTTAAAAATTTTACCCCTAAGGGTTGAAGGCATGTTCAAGGAATATATACAAACAACGTACACAAGTCAAATAGACAAAAACATAATAAGAACAGAAAATAAAATGAAAACAAATTACGCTACCGTGACTAGAATAGCAGATGCAATACACATTTTAAAGGTTCTAATAGGTGATCAAAATACACGACCCTGATCACATTAGGAATGGGTGCATATTAATGCACACTGCTGGATCAAGGGGGTGTTCGACAATTTAGTAAAATTTGTGTATAAATTGGGTAAAAATTGGCAAACAAGAGCCTGGCACCCCGTTTTCACAACTGCTGGATCCACACCTAATGCAGCAATGATTCATGGGCTATTTTCACAAAAAAAAAAGATTACCATGGATCGTAAGCTATATTGAATTGTTCATTTTTATCTTGATTTTTTTGTGTCCCATCAGAATGATGTAGCAACAACCAAAATTATGAAATAAAGCAGGGTGAACAGGACAGGGTAGAAATTCTTCTTGCAAAATAGACAAAAAACCATTCGTATGCAATTTTTCCTTATAGAAATGGAAATTAAAATAAGTTTATTAACCAAATCAGGGCCCCAGGAGGGCATATACAAATAACAATTATGATTGATTAATCCTCTCAATTGTATGGCTTCCTACCCTGTAACTGTCTGTGCTTTTAGCTTATGTATATCTTTATTGTAGTGCATGCACGATCGATTACAAAGTGCGATCTTACTGAATAATGTCATTAAAACAATTTTGCCCCATAGTATAGGCCTTTTTGTAATTTTTTTTAACGAATTCAGGGCATTGTTCGGATGTCCGTTCTTTTTTTTAGCTTAATTTCGTAGTTCTTCAATTTTGGAAAAAAATCTTTTGTAAATGTGTCTCATTAAAGACGAACCTTTCCCCCCGATTCATTTGTTTTGCCATAATCTATAGAAGCAAAACGTAAATCTGCAAAAAATGATTGTGTAATAAATTCATATTAATTTAGAATAATAAGAAAAATAAAAAGAATTACCACCAAGTTAAACAACTGTACGCCTGACAAGCCATATCGACACTGAATGAGGACCCTGGTTTGTCACGCTTGTTTTGGGGCGTGGTGGTATTTAGACGTCACGTGATACTTGGTATTGAGATGCTATCAAAATGGCGACTTCCATGTATCGTTGACAGAATTTTAAAATCGATTTCATTCCCTTATCCAACATAATAAAACGCTAATATACATATAAACATCCATATTTATACATCAGGAAAAACATATAAAAAAATATTTTTTTTGCGAAGTTTCCCTTTAATATCAACTTTCACTAGATTGAAAAAAAAAACTATACAGTGAATCCTGTATAAACTGAAATCCTGTGTAAACTGAAATCCTATATAAACTGAAATCCTGTGTAAACTGAACTTTAAATTAAGACCCAATGTTTGAAATCTTTGTTAATACCAAATATCTGTCTGTTTCAAACATAAAAGTGGGTTCTCAAGCAGATTCGATTTAGAAAGATTTCACTGTAATTGAAAAGTAGGAAAGTGAGTGTATATGATAGAGTGATTCAGAGAAGTAATTGAATTGGGTTTATAAATACAAAAATGTACTGTAGATCAGGTTTTGACTTGTAGAAAGGGGTGGATCATGATTTCAGGCCAATGTTAATCCTATCAGATATGACTGGACCTATTTTTTAACTAAATTTGGTAGGAAGCACCTATGGAAGGTTCTGTATAAGCTTCCTCAAAGCAAAGTGACAGTTGAGTGACACAGGCTCAGCACACTTAGCCTAGAATTAATTCATTTCAGTGGATGGAACAAATATTTAGGGCCTTTAGTTATTGTGCCTCATTTTAGGTTTTATATCTCCTGTATACATGCATATACTATCTCTCCCTATATAACTAATTAAGCTATATTACAGTTTAAGTATAACACACATTTAGTTACCATAGCAATACAACATATTTAATGTCTTATTTGTTATTCAATAAAAGTTCTCCATTTTCTGTGTAAAATTTGTTTCATAAAATTAAATATCAGTCGTGAATATTTTTTTTTTATTAGAATTTCATTTTCATAGAAAAAAATTTAAAAAGTTATAGCAAAATTTGCTCTCGTTGGTAAATATAGTTACTGAAAAATAATGCTGTCAAACTAATGGAATTAATTCAGTAATTTTATCTAGAATATTCGTGAAAATTAATAATTTACATACAATGTAATTTGGTTTAGATAATTTCCATTACAGGGCTTTCAATATTTTTCAATTGTACCAGTACTTCACTATTTACAGGTGGTACTTTGTATTAAATTTGAACATTTTCATGATTATATTATACAATACTCTTTAAAATCAGGAGGTACCAAAGACTAATTTAAGTGAAAAAATTAATTGGTACCACCCCTTATTGAAAGGCCTGCCATTATATTAGTTATTGGTAATAAGAATAATACTTATATTTTCAGCATTAATAAATGGATGGAAGATAATAAGTCCTAGTAAATCTTTTGTTGTGTATGCTGCGACGTCAACAGAAAAATCCCAATGGATGTCACATATAAGGAAATGTGTCAACGATTTGTTATTAAAAAGTAAGTTTTTGTCAAGTATTGTATTGTATAGTTTGTTGTCATATTTTATGGCTTAAGTTATGGTGTTTAGCACCACTTTCAACAATATTTCAGTTATATCGTGGCAATCAGTTTTATTTGTGGAGGAAACCGAAGTATCCTGAGAAAACCACTGACCTGTTGCAAGTCACTGACAAACTTTATCACATAATGTTGTATCAAGTATACATCGCCATGAGCAGTGATAGGCACTGATTGCACAGGTAGTTATAAATCCAACTGACATATGATCACAACCACGACAACCGCAGCAGTTGTAGATTATTAAGCAAGAATTTACCTATATTAGTTTTTTTTACCGAGAAGCAGCAAGTTTTAAATATCCTCTTTGCAGGTAGTGTATGCTTTGTCCCTTTGTCCAAATTTAGAAATGTATAAAATGAAGTTTAAACTCAGATGAAGCTGTAAGTTATGTGAAATCAAATAATTTTTCACACCTATTCTCATCTAAAACAAGAATTTCATTGAAGTCAAAATTATTTTCAATTAGAGAATATTTTTTTTTCTCTACTTTATTTTAAACACATTTTATTGTCAAGCAAATAAACAGACAATGGATCTGACACAAGTTATAAACTTACAAGGTATTTTTTTTTTCAAACAGGAGGGATAACTCAGAATTCAGAGAATGATTCACCAGTATGGGTACCAGATTCTGATGCCTCGACCTGTATGCACTGTAAAAAATCACAGTTCAGTTTATTAAATAGAAAGGTAGGTGTTTAATGCCACTTTCAATCAACAATATTTCAGTTATATTGTGTGGAGGAAACCAGAGGACCTGGAGAAAACCACCGACCTGTTGCAAGTCACTGACAAACTTTATCACATAATGTTGTACTTCTCGCCCTGATAAGGATTTTGCACTCACAACATCAGTGGTGATAGGCACTAATTACGTAAGTAATTATAAATCCAACTACCATACAATCAGGACCACAAACAGCAACAACAATATGGTTAAAACATTTAGATGAGAAAGATGAAAAATTTATAATCTAGGGATCTACATTTTTAAGGGGGATCATGGTGCTGCAATAATATTGCTTGTTGTATTAGTTGTTCATTGCCATCACTTGATGTCCAGTGTTTGTGGTTTGGCATCTGCCCTGAGCGATTCTTGTGTTTTTTCAAAATTGTATACAATGATCCCACCAACCATCCAACATTGTTGCTGTTACTATAAATAGAACATGGGGGGGAGGGGTTGCGGGTACAACACTTCATATAGCCAAAACTTGCTATTTTCAGATGATAAACATTTCTATATATGTTATCCAAGTTTTTCTTTGAAATATATAGTGTTGACTATTGCCAATTAATGTTGAATATATGCAAATAGGATGGTTTATAACGAAAATATCCTTTAAAGATCTAAACCAATTAGTCAAATTAAGCGAAACCTAACTGGCATGGTCTTTGGATTGTCTCGTACAAAATGTAGCTTGAACTATTTCATATTCTGTCAGGTAGAAACATTTGTTTCCTCGTAGAACCATTCAACCTAATCTAGTAGAACATTTTCTCTCTCAACTATTTTGTTTGGCCATCTTTTTTATATGACCTTGTTTACAATGTACAATGTTAGTGAAATATTGCTAAATAAACCTGTTACCACTGGCAACTTTATTATACAGATAGGATGGTGTTGTAAGAGGTGGGAATGTCCTTTGCTATCAAGCATCAAATGGCCTTTTCACTACCATTAGCATCATATAGACAAGAATGTTTTGTTTTGATTCATCAAACCCTAATTTAGCATTAAATTGGAAAAATTTGTTATCGTTACCATTATTTTGAGCAAAAATGTACAGTGAATAATTGTACATGATATCCCATGCCCATCCTGTAGTAAGAGAGAGGCAACAGCACTACAAAACAAAGAAAGCAAAATAAATAAACAGACAAACAAACGAAATGAAAGAAAACAAAGCAAAATAAACTTTTAATAATTCTGTTGATTTTTATTTTACAGCATCATTGTAGAAAGTGTGGAACTGTTGTTTGTAATGCCTGTTCTAATCAGAAGTGGTTGTTACCCCAACAATCATCTAAACCTCTCAGAGTGTGCCTTACGTGTTATCAACAACTATCACACTCTAAAAATATGACAGGTAAGATATGCTCCAACAACTATCACACTCTAAAAATATGACAGGTAATATATACTCCAACAACTATCACACTCTAAAAATATGACAGGTAATATATACTCCAACAACTATCACACTCTAAAAATATGACGGGTAATATATGTTCCAACAACTATCACACTCTAAAATATGACAGGTAATGTATGCTCCATCAAATATCACACACTAAAAATATGACAGGTAATATATGCTAGAACAGCTATCACACTCTAAAAAATATGACAGGTAATATATGTTCCAACAACTATCACACTCTAAAAATATGACAGGTAATATATGCTCCAACAACTATCACACTAAAAATATGACAGGTAATATATACTCCAACAACTATTACATTCTAAAATATGACAGGTAATTTTACATTAAAAAAAACATAAACACCTTTAGCATACTATCTGCAGGTTCACAATGATAATATGTTTTTTTAGTATACATGTGATTTCTACGTTGGTCTTTGATACTGCATTATGTGTTGTTTGGTCCGATTCATCATGATAAATTTTGTTTTTACAGAAGTGACCTCTGCACCAGTACACGATGATACTTCTGGGGAGGATACATCAGATGAAGAAGATGATGACAGAAATGACGGGGCCAGTGGAGATGCACCAGATGATGTAAGAATTATTTTTATTCTGTATCGTCTTCTGAACTTTCTCTCATGTGAGAAAGTCTGTAAACAGAATTTAAAATACAAAAAAAACCCAACATTTTATTGGAAAGATATAATAAAAAAAAGTTACTGATCTCCTATTGACAAATAAGGGGCCATCATGGTCGTGATCGTATGGTAGTAAGATTTATAACTATCTATCTATGCAATCAGTGCCTATCACCACTAACATGAGTTCGAATCCCGCTCAGGGATACAACATTATGCGATAAAGTTTATCAGTGACTTGCGGCAGGTCGATGGTTTTCACCGGGCACTCCGGTTTCCTCCACTAATACAACAGCCCGCCATAATATAGCTGAATATTGTTGAAAGTGGCATTAAACACCATAACCCTAACCCTATATCATGTTAAAATATTAAACTTCAATTGATGTGCTACATAGGTATGGTACACACATGTGTGTGTCCAAAGAAAATAACCAATGTCTCAATCATATTGCCGACATATGTGGGATACATATGTAAAAATCTTGTATATAAAATTTTTATTAAGATATATTTTCTTTTTTATTGGAAATCAAACCATAAGATAATGTTTGATTGATTTTTTAAATTTTGTACATATGTGTGAAAACATAATATGAGCCATACACCAGAGAGTCACATGGAGTGATTGATTATTGTTTAATGCCAAATAAGGAATGTTTCAGTTATATCATGGCGAGAAGAAGTTATATTTTGATGAGAGGATGATGATGATGATGGGGCTCAATGAGTCAGGTAGTTGGATTACCTATCAACTCTTACAAGTCTTATCACGAATACGGCGTGGGTTCACGCCTGGCTTTTTAAATTACAATAAAGAATGCACTCGACTCGCAGCCTCAAGTGATAAAGTTTACCAGTTGCTTACCCATGGTCGGTGATTCTCTCCGGGTACTCTGGCTTCCTCCACCACTAAAACTGGTCGCCATGATATTGCTGAAAGTGGCGTTAAACACAATAAATTAAATCACATCAACAACGCACTGAGTTGGATTTTTATAGTACTAGCTCAAAGAAACAACAGTTCGTGGGTGGACATCGGACACAATATTCTGATTCCGAGCCAACCAGTCTTTCCTCTAACATTAAATTAATATTTTTTTTTAGAACTTTATTTAATTTTCCCCCTCTCTTTTTCAGACATTCACAGCTTACGATGTGATACACTAGAGTATAATGGTTAAAATAACCACCGGAAATTCAGTGAATCAAATATTTGTATCTTGCAGCCAGTATTTATGGATGATTGCATCATCAACGACATGCTTATCAATTGAAGCTTCATATTATGCAGGGTGGAAACACTTTTCTAATTTATTACTGATTTAATCTGTTGTTAGCTTGTTGGCATACATTCCTATTTCAAATTTTATTTTATTCATATTTAAATTACAAGCTTATTCGTGCTACAGCACGACATCTGTTTTTCTACAGACCTATAATCGGTAATTTATTCATTTTCCCTTAGATCTCACTAACGGATATTTTCAGTATCAACAGACTGACTGATACTGAAAATTATCAGTCAGTGTGACTTCAAACACATTGTGACATTACCGATAAAAACAATAAGGTCAGTTTTGAAGGTTTTGCCATACATTATTACTAGTATCACAGCTTTTCTCATTGGACTCGCTGTAATACTCAACCTTCATAGCTGCTGGTATTCTATGTATCTAAATATAAAATATTTTAATTTTCATGATATTCATGCATTTGATATAAAATAAAAATTGAAATATAACATGAAATATAGCTGTCTTAGCAAATGGCAATTTCTGCTATATTTTTATACCCCCCGCAAACATTGTTTGGGGGGGTATATAGGAATCGGCCTGTCTGTCTTGTCTGTCTGTCTGTCTGGACCAACTTCCACATCTTTTGTCTGATTTCCACCAAACTTTGTGGAATTTAAGATCATGATGTTTGAACTTTGCAGTATAAAGGATTTTATTGTCCATTGAGTTTTACCCCTGTTATGCTTCTTTGGACTTAGAAATTTTGAGACAATTCAGTATGCACTTTGTCATCGCAATTTCTCCTACATGATTAATCAGAAGTTCATGAAACTTTGTACATTGCAATGCAAGACTCCTGCGTCCAGCAGTACCTCTATTTTTTTTTATGTTATTTTTGTATTAATGGGACGATTAATTTTCTGATACAACAGTGGTATAGATAAAATAAAACTAAGTATATTTTATCCTGTACTAATGCCATAAAAATGTTTCTGTATTAATTTCTGGGGTACCGTCATGGTCATTATTGTACTGTAGTTGCAATCAGTGTCTTTCACCACTAAAGTTGTAAGTTTGAATCCCACTCATTGCGAGGTGTACTTGATACAACATTATGTGATAAAGTTTGTCAGTGACTTGCAGCAGGTTGTGGTTTTCTCCAGGCACATAGGTTTCCACCACCAATAAAATCTGACCACCACATGTGTTTTATCTTGTACTAATACACACTTATTTATATTAGACACACTTGTTTCTGTATCAACTTCTAATAAGTTAAAATATAGTCAAACCTGTATATAAAGGGCACCCAAGGGAACCTGAAAACGTGCCCTCTATGAGCAGTTGCCCTTTATATAGGGGTTAAAATTATGTACACTTCATTAATGGGGAAAATAAGACTGCCTTTTATAGACAGTGATTAGTTATATACAGGTGTCCTTTAGGGCAGGTTTGACTGTTGCTACTTGTAAAGTGATATTTGAATTTCTTATTTGTCTGGGTTATTTTTCCAAATGGGAGATTTTTTTGTTTGTGGCATTATTTTGTGAGATCATGTATAAGATACTTATGGTATACTGTATATATTGTTTTTATGGATAGTCGGAGCTTAATATATATAAATTTTTAATACTTGATCAAAATTCCTCAAATTGATCTAATTAATGTGTTGGTTAAAAGAATACTTATTAAATGGTTGTAATTGTTAGTGTTAACTAATAATAGTCATTCAAGCAATTATATCAACAATTTTTTGCTAAGCAATTATTGCTTGTATCTTCTTATGTTAAATGTCGTCTTGACACACACAAGAGTTTTTTTTTCTCTTCTGGCATTTAATAGATGTCTATTTCAGTGAGACGTCATAGTACAAATTTCGCTGCAATGAAAAAAATCGATTTTGAAGAAGAAAATTGTATGATTTCAGTTTACAGTGGGAATATATAGTGAAGAACAGCCACTTTTATAAGCTATGATAGACACATGTTTTTTTATTATTCAATTGTTATTATTTATAATAATGTTAAAGTGCCTGATATGTGACACTTCATTTTTGTTTATAGCTAACATTTCTTTTTCATTGGTTTTTTTTCTATTTGATAATGAAAAGCAATAGATATTGAAAAAATATATAAGTAGAATGTCAAACTGATATAATGAATTGTTGTAATGGTTGGATTTACTCAAATATAGAGTTTGTCAGTGAGTTGTGGCAGGTCGGTGGTTTTCTCCGGGCACTCCGGTTCCCTCCACCAATAAAAGTGACCGCCACGATATAACTGAAATATTGTTGAAAGTGGCATTAAGGACCATAAACCAACCAAACATAGATGTACTAAAATATACAAATAACAATATCAATCTTTTGACTGTTTGTAAGTCGTATATTCTTCATTTAAATTGTCTGTGATATCCTCTTCATTGTATTTCTAAGACGATTTCTATTTTGTAAATTGTGCAGTTTCAAGTGATCACGTTTCTTAATTTAAAAACAAATCTAACCTTGTAAACATATACAGTGAAACCTGTCGAAATAAAACCCTGGATACAATGAAATCCTGTTTAAACCGAACTTTGAAAAAAAGTCCCAATGTACTGTAGGAAATCTTTGTACATTTAATCTGTATAAAGAGAACACCTGTCTATTACAAACCTGGAAGAGGGTCCCAATGAGGTTAGTTTTAGGCAGACTACACTGTATATTCTATCATAATACATTCAGTTTAAATTTTAAATACTCACTCATTACATTTTGTGCCCATTTTGGATGATCATGGTATTCAATCAAGTAAAACTTTCAGCCAAAGTTTTGATTTTTTGTGAATAATTATTTTTGATAAAATTCCATTATTTTGAAATGAATTATGTAACTTTCTGCAAAATCAAGTATGTGTTGTTGTCAAATGACTTTTATTAAATTTGAAAAAAATCATATTCATAGTTCATTAAGGAAAATTGCAATGTAAAATTTTTATTTTATAGTACATGTATATGTATATACATTTGAATATTAGCAAAATTTTAGAAAAGAAGCTAGCGGTAAGAAAGATGATTGATTTTTTTATTTTTGGTGTTTAATGCCACTTTCAGCAATATTTCAGCTATATCATGGCGACCAGTTTTAGTCAATTTTTTTGTCCATTTTTCATCTTGCTGTTGTAGTCTTGTTTCAATAAATTTTCGTGTTTGTGAAGTTTCATCATTACATTCCTCATTGCTGTTTATGGTAGAATTGTTTTAGGAGAACCATCATTGTATACTTATACATTATGCGTTGTTCATTAATGTAATTCATTTGTATCATAAGGTTCAGAATTAATTTATCAAGACGAATTTATATATCTCCCACAGACATATAACATACAAATGTACATATAAAGACTGTATATATATCAGGGATGGTTTTTTTAGTTGTTTAACTGATTTCAGCTATTTTCTTCTGAAAGTTGCCGGACACGGTCAGAATGGGTAAAAAATTACCATTTTGAAAGGGTGTGTAGATGATTTCAGCTATTTTCTTCTGAAAATTGTTTTCTGAAAGTTGCCGGACACGGTCAAAACGGGTGAAAAATTACCATTTTGAAAGGGTGTATAGATGATTTCAGCTATTTTCTTCTGAAAATTGTTTTCTGAAAGTTGCCGGACACGGTCAGAACGGGTAAAAAAATTTCAGCTATTTTCCATCGATTTTCAGTTATTTTATTTTCTAATTGGAATCATCCCTGATATCAAAGGTTCACTTATGTGACCTTTTCAAAGGTCACTATAAACAAATTTGACTAGTCAATTATAGCTATTCAAAATATTGTACTAAATTTAAAATTCTACAAGAAACAAAAGAAACCAGTAAATATTCTGTTACCCAACTTGTCATATACATGTCTATAAAATTTTGGGAAATTTTATGCATTGGGAAGTGCAACTCAAATGTTCTGTACTATAACACTATAAGTCATAGGACCTAAAAATGAACATATTTGAGGTTTTTTTTTAAATTAAGAACTATTTTTAGTATGTTTTACACATGTTTCTTAGTCATTGCAATCCAGTTTATCTTGACTGCTCCTAATGTTTGCACTTTCCCAAGAATTTATTTTAGTTACAAACTCTCATTCTTGTTAAACCCCCTGCAAACATAGTTTGGGGGGGGGGGGGTATATAGGAGTCTGCCTGTCTGTCCGTCTGTACGGACCAACTTCCACATCTTTTGTCCGATTTCCACCAAACTTTGTGGAATTTAAGATCATGATGTGTGAACTTTGCAGTATAAAGGATTTTTATTGTCCATTGAGTTTTACCCCTGTTATGCTTCTTTGGACTTAGAAATTTTGAGACAATTCAGTATGCACTTTGTCATCGCAAATTCTCCTACATGATTAATCAGAAGTTCATGAAACTTTGTACATTGCAAGATCCTAATATGAAGATGTGCATATTAGTAGGATATCCTGGTCCATTGAGTTTTACCCCTGTTATGCTTCTTTGGACTTAGAAATTTTGAGACAATTCAGTATGCACTTTGTCATCGCAAATTCTCCTACATGATTTATCAGAAGTTCATGAAACTTTGTATGTGCACATTAGTAGTATATCCTGGTCCATCAAGTTTTCCCAGAATTATGAGTCTAAAAGTTGTGTTCCAAATATGTTTTGGCTCAATTAAGATGATGGGGACGAGGGGGTTATTAGTCCAGCGTAGCGGACAGTTTAGTTATTCCATTTATGTATCAATGCAGGACTCCTGCGTCCTGCAGTACCTCTAGTCATATAATTCTGTATTTAAGTTATAAAGAGTGCTTGTATTTTTAGCTAGTCTGGACCAAATTAAAGGTCTATATTATACTATTATTGACTTTTGTTGAGGTTAATATAAGGATCTATCGTTCCAAGATATATGATATTTCCCGAGGTCGAAGCCACTAAAATTAAAAGTAGGGGGGTTTCAGATTTTAGAGTCGCGTGAGGTTAATATAACATTCCAAAGGCTCCTCTGGAACGATCCAAATTAATCTTTGCAGAAATTGAAGGCTTAGACAGTATTCATAAAGTTCAATCAAGAAAAAAAATCATGCTTTTAGCTAATTAGATAAAAGAAATATTTATAGTCATATAATATTAGATATTGTCATCACTTTGGATCTCCCTGTGCCTTTAATCTTTTTGATTTAAATATTTTTCTCTGACATCATTGGAACAAACATGACATGCAATAGGTAATTTGATCTAATTGTAAATACAAAAGACTTCCTAAAACCAAATATTAATTCAAATGTAAATAATTAGAAACTTTTGATTCATCCCATCTTGGTTCAAAGCTAATTGTGACATCATAGTTATTGTCATGTATCTTCAGAATTTACAGATACAGATAGATTAAATAGTATTTGTATACAGTCAGACCTGTTTTATATATCCTTTCAAAGGAACATTGAAATATGATAACACAAGATAGGTGGTCATTTAATACAGGTTTAATTTATATGAAATGCACTGTGAAGAGAGATACATTGCTTAATAGATGTGGCCCCTAAAGCAGGTTTGACTATATTACCAGAATTGTCATGATAATTTTTCTTTAGATAATAATTTAATAATATAATACTATTTACAAAAAATTTTCATGCATTATTTTTTCATTATCAATCTCGTGTCTACTTTGCATAATTGTCTGACAAAAATGGTTGAAGTAAGAAAGTTCTCAAACCTTTCAAAAATATATTCAATGTTTGCTCATTTTTGCACATGAGATCATAAAGGATGAAATGTTTGTCACTTGTGACCTATGTCTTCTGTTATGATTTACCAATTGTACCAAGGGGCCATCATCATGATCGTATGGTAGTTGGATTTACAACTACCTATGCAATCAGTTCCTATCAGCACTAAAGTTGTGAGTTGGAATCCCATTCATGGCGAGGTGTACTCAATACAACATTATGTGATAAAGTTTATCAGAGATTTGCGGCAGGGCGGTAGTTTTCTCACAGTATTTCGGTTTCCTCCACCAATAAAGCTGACCGTCACGAAGTAACTGAATTATTGTTGAAAGTGACTTTAAACACCATAACCCCCTAACCCCAATTGCACCAAATTGTCCATAGACAGTAATTGAATGAAATAACCATATAAACTGAAAGATTATCTTATAATATCATTTTCATGTGTACATACTGTTCATGTCTCTATAATCAGATACACTTTTCTGGGTTCTGAATATAATATATACAGTAATACCTAATGGCAGTTAAACATAACGATTTTACCTTTTTAGCTTACCTGACCCGAAATGTGAGCTATTGCCATCACTTGGCGTCCGTCGTCCATCCGTAAACATTTCAATCTTCTTCTAGAGAACCACTGAAGCAAATGGGACCAAACGTGGCAGGAATGTTCATTTGCATGGTCTAGCCAAGTGTTGTTACTTTCGTTATGATCGTTTATCCAACATGGCTGCCAGGGGCCATAAAAGCCTCTGATTGGCTGAAATTTTTAATGATCTTCTTCTCCGATACTACATGGAGGATGGAATTGAAAATTGTCTTGAATGATCATTGCAAGCTGCTAACCAAGTGTTGTTACTTTTTGGACCGTTTTAAAGTCCAAGATGGCCACCAGCGGAGGACATAAGTTAACATAGCGACCCTATGGGAAATATGTAAAACAAACTTCTTCTCAAGAACCACTGGATGGATTGGAACCATACTTGGCAGAAATGTTCCTTGCAAGGTCCTTATCAAGTGTTGTTACTTTTTGTTCCGACCGTCCTCCGTTCAAGATGGCTGCTGTTACTAAAAATAGACATTTCTTCAATTGTCCATTGCTGCTTTAGTATAAGTCAAAATGAGCTCAAATTTTAACTGCAGTTACATGGCAAGGAGTAGTTTAACATATATTCCGGATTTTTCTGTTAAATTTTTCATTCAGCCGATTTATACCGATTATGCAAATTAGGCATATTTTGATAAAAGATCACATTTAAATCTTCTCCTCAGAAACTGCTGAACCAAATTAAACCAAACCTGGCAGGGATGGTCCCTGGGTGGGTCCCTTTCAAAATTGTGTCCGACAGCCCTGTCCTCCTTTCAAGATGGCTGCTGTTACTAAAAATAGAAATTTCTTCAATTGTCCATTGCTGCTTTAGTATAGGTCAAAATGAGCTCAAATTTTAACTGCAGCTACATGGCAAGGAGTTTTCTTTTAGCCGATTTATACCGATTATGCAAATTAGGCATATTTTGATAAAAGATCACATTTAAATCTTCTCCTCTGAAACTGCTGAACCAAATTAAAGCAAATTTGGCTGGGATGGTCGTTGGGTGATCCCTTTTCAATATTGTGTCCGACAGCGCCGCCTTCCATTCAAAATGGTTGCTGTTACCAAAAATAGAAATTTCTTTAGTTGTCAATTTCTGCTTTATTACAAATCAAAATGAACTCAAACTGCAGCTACATGGCAATGAGTAGTTTAACATTATTCTGGGTTTTTCTGTGAGATTTTTTCAGCCAGTTTATTCCATTTAGGAATATTATGAGATAAAAATCACATCAAAATCTTTTGCTTAGAAATTTGAGTTAAAATAATCTTTGGATGGCCCACTTTCAAAATTATGTGTAACACCCCCATTTTCTATCAACTTTCGATGTCAAATTGAAAACCAGGTGAGCGATTATAGACTCCTGGGAGCCTCTAGTTTAATACTCAAATTCTGTGGCAGTTGAGACACTAAATTATTATTTCAAACTTATATATCCAACAATAAATATCATTTCTTACTCCTGTTCATGATGAGATGTCCTCAATACAGCATTATGTGATAAAGTTTGTGAATGACCTGGGACAGGTCGCTGATTTTCTCAGAGAACTCTGGTTTCATCCACCAATAAAACTGACCGCCACGATATAACTGAAATATTGTTGAGTGGCATTAAACACCACCAACCACCTTTATTACTAATTACTAGTTAACACATGAACTGGAAAAACAAACTTTTCCATCAAGATATCACATATTTTTTAAAGACATTACTGTAAAATAATGTTGTGTAGTTAGAAGAAGCAAATTGTAACAGCAAAATTTTTAAATGTAAAACATTTAAAAAAAAAAATGAATAGTGAAATTTAATTACGATGTTTAATATTTGCTTGTAGAAGTACGGTAAATAAACAAAAGACAGGGCATTTTACTGTAATCATATATATTAGAACTAAAGTCCATTTGCAGAACTTTTATTGATGAATATTATTTTTTAATTTGGCTTGAAATGGAGATACCTTTTTTAGGGGGTTGTTTCCCAAATTTTATATTGATGTTATTTTTCAGTGAAAATGCATGTAGAAAATTTCAACTCTATTTATGCCAGTGTAAAATATTAGAATAGAAATATTATGAGTTCATTTTGGGCGTTTTTCGTGAATACCTTCAAAGGACGAAATCTAGTAAGTTGTAAAGTACAAATTTAGTATCGGAAGAACTTTATGTGATAAAGTTTGTCAGTGACTTGCGACAAGTAGGTGATTTTCTATGGGTACTCTGGTTTCCTCCACCAATAAAATTAACCACCACGATATAACTGAAATATTGTTGAAAGTGGCATTAAACACCATAAACCAACCATTTTAATATAGTAAAAATCTAACTGTTTAAAAATAGGATCTTGTCGAGATTAAAATGTATACAGGCTTAGGCCTTTATTCCACTGCTAATTTTGCAGACCAAAAAAGTAAAATTAGTTATTAAAAGGAATGTAGATGGACTTAGCTGTGAACTAATATATCCAGGTTGTAATTTATACCTATCATTCATACATTACATTTAAACAAAGTATTGCAAAAATTTTCGACAGCACAACCGTCTTCGTCAGTTGCAAAACATAAACTGCTAAGAGATACAAAAAAACAACAAGACGTCAAATAAACAAATAAATATTTTATGACGTCTTGTTGTTGTTTTTTTGTATCTCTTAGCAGTTTATGTTTTGCAACTGACGAAGATGGTTGTGCCGTCAAAAATTTTTGCAATACTTTGTTTAAATGTATTTATAATCTCCATGAAGAAATGTTTTGTTTGAATATTCATACATTAGATATTATTTTATACCTTTGATGATTATATTTGTTAAACATCAAAAATATTTAATAAAATATGCACAATATTGATGTATTTTTCAGTTTCATTTTGCCATTCATTGAAAAGTTTAAAGATTCCGAAGGGGTAATCAGAAGCTATTAATAGGACAGACATTGCAATGGGAAGAAGAATGATATACAAAACACTACACAGAAAACTAAATATTGAGTAACATGAACCCCCCAAAAACCGGGAGTGAACACGAGTACTCGTTAGAGATAAGTAGTTCCTGATCCACTAGTGACACTAGTCATTTGGAGTCTGTTACTCGTCAGAGATAAGTAGTTCCTGATCCACTAGTGACACTAGTCATTTGGAGTCTGTTACTCGTCAGAGATAAGTAGTTCTTGATCCACTAGTGACACTAGTCATTTGGAGTCTGTTACTCGTCAGAGATAAGTAGTTCCTGATCCACTAGTGACACTAGTCATTTGGAGTCTGTTACTCGTCAGAGATAAGTAGTTCCTGATCCACTAGTGACACTAGTCATTTGGAGTCTGTTACTCGTCAGAGATAAGTAGTTCCTGATCCACTAGTGACACTAATCATTTGGAGTCTGGGTTGTCCATTGTTGGTTTTTCACATTTTCATTTTCTTTTCAGCAACCACTAAGTAAATAATGTGTTCAAAATATTTAATCAGGCTGTTGAAATGGTGTCATTTCCTTATTGTTTCAAACAACCTTACCTCCATCCACGTTTGTCCTCATTTACTAAAAATAGAAACATGCTTGTTTACAAATTTGATAGAACTGTGCATAAGACGCTTATCAAGTTTTCACAATCTAGAAAGTTCTATTAGTAAAATAGATTAACACACCAGGTGGAAGTTGTCTAGTGCTAAATATGAATATTGAAGACGAAACAATA
Source organism: Bathymodiolus brooksi (assembly GCA_963680875.1). NCBI lineage: Eukaryota > Metazoa > Mollusca > Bivalvia > Mytilida > Modiolidae > Bathymodiolus > Bathymodiolus brooksi. The sequence goes on along the minus strand of OY804585.1, from coordinate 70,381,515 downwards.
TACCATAATTTGAATAAATTCCAAAATTATTACTCTTGGGGGGAAAAAATGGTGGAGGGCAAAGCGAAGAACCAACAAATATCATGTGTATTTTTGGGAAGTAATGATATAATAATACAAAGATAATTTAATGTTTAATAATTAAATAATTTCTGAAAATGTAAATGATATAGATAAACAAGTAAAAGCATATAAATTCGATATTACAAAAATTATAAAACATAAATCTATTGTGATTGCAGAGTTTACAGATTTAAACATCTACTAAAAGTATCATAATGTTATATATAAAAAAAAAATACAATCCTAAGGAATGGTAAACAATATGATATGTTTGAATAAAAATACATATTTCTATAGTATCTTATTAGAAAAAACATTAATTAGGTGTAAGTACTTTCATATTTGAATCAAGAATATGTTTTCATAAGTAAATACATTCCTTTGCTTTCAATATTTTATAAGAAAATAAATTGAAAATATTGGGTTAAAATTTATTCCCAATTTACCAATATCATTCCTAATAAATCGTTATCATTATTGAAAATTACAACTTATCACTGTTCAATAAAAACCTATCATCATTTTTTCGTTCCTGTAAAAACGTAGATATGTACAAATGTATTGGTATAAGAAAAGTTTGGAAATACTAAAGGGGTAATCAGAAGCAGTAAATCGAAGAAGGACAGACAAAATTGCAAGCAATGACCAAAAAAAAGTAGACAAAAGGATAAACAAAGATAGTATAAGATAAACACATGATGTTCCTGTCAACAGTAATACATCTGTTGCCACTAGTAGAACAGGAACTGCTACCCTTCCGGACCACACATGTTCACCCCCGTTATTTTTTTGGTGCTCGATCTCGTTTTTCTGTGTAGTGTTTTGTAAATTATTGTTTGTCCCTTTGTTCTTTTTGTTGGATGACTTTTTTTTAAATTTAGTTCTGTAAATACTAAAATACACCTTGAAATTCACGAAAAAAGGAGATAATAGTGGGACTGGTACTTAATTAGGTGGAATTTGTATCAACCATTGAAACATTCAGTAGATGAGGAAAGCTGAATGCATTCAAATAATATTGGCGACACTGGAAAACATTGCGAAATTTATAGTCTGGTAAACTTTTGTTGTGTTTCTATTGGTGCCCAGTCTATAAACATAGTCAAAATACAAGCAAAAATCAGATAATAATTTCAGCGTCTAATACATTCAGATCTGTGGTTGCTTCATCATCAGGGTCAGTTAAAACAGACGAACTTAGTTCATTTGTTACCACAACACATAAAGCATGGTCAAACAGGTTTGTAATCGATCTCACTCTGTCTCTGAAAAATAAAAAGATATTTGTAGGAACTGAAATACTGGGGTTTTAAATTACCTTCATTATCATACAAATATTCAATAAATACTTGGAATAAATTGGCAATTTAATGGAAAACACAATTGTTTGGCTACAGTAACGCCAACCATGGTATAAATGATTTGTAGCATGAAACAAAGATTTGTATAGTATACTATACAAATCCTTGCATGAAGCCATGTAATACCGTATCACATCTAGGTCGTTGATTATAGCACGACTCTCTTAGAGTAATAAAACTACAGCCCAGATTTAAAGTGCAATCTCTGATATCTGCGTGTATTATTTCATAGTTCTGAGATGTTGCTTACATTCTGGTAAATAAACCATAAAACGATCAAAGGAAAAGAATGCATTCGTGTTACAAAATCATTTAAAGAAAACTTCTACATATATGCCATTGAATTGTGAATGTTTGACAAATACAAAATGTATTGAATTAGCCCCGTCGACAAACAGGACATAATATACCAACCAACAAAATGCAGTACAAGTTGTATATTAAAAAGATGCATCCGAATAACTGTGTCACATCATATAATATCAGGCAAAAGTCGTACAATATACATGTATTTAATAGATCCATCCAGAATACAGGTCATAATATAAAAGGTATTCAAATAGAAGTGTCAGATGGGCATGGATAAATATAGTGGGTGCTAATAAAATGATAATTCGAAAATATTCAATAAATCATAATAATGTCAATCTACCTCAGACATAGGTAACCTTGTCTAACTTTGATCATCGTGTCTGTTTGTCAATCTACCTCAGACATAGGTAACCTTGTCTAACTGATCATCGTGTCTGTTTGTCAATCTACCTCAGACATAGGTAACCTTGTCTAACTTTGATCATCGTGTCTGTTTGTCAATCTACCTCAGACATAGGTAACCTTGTCTAACTTTGATCATCGTGTCTGTTTGTCAATCTACCTCAGACATAGGTAACCTTGTCTAACTTTGATCATCGTGTCTGTTTGTCAATCTACCTCAGACATAGGTAACCTTGTCTAACTTTGATCATTGTGTCTGTTTGTCAATCTACCTCAGACATAGGTAACCTTGTCTAACTTTGATCATCGTGTCTGTTTGTCAATCTACCTCAGACATAGGTAACCTTGTCTAACTTTGATCATCGTGTCTGTTTGTCAATCTACCTCAGACATAGGTAACCTTGTCTAACTTTGATCATCGTGTCTGTTTGTCAATCTACCTCAGACATAGGTAACCTTGTCTTACTTTGATCATCGTGTCTGTTTGTCAATCTACCTCAGACATAGGTAACCTTGTCTAACTTTGATCATCGTGTCTGTTTGTCAATCTACCTCAGACATAGGTAACCTTGTCTAACTGATCATCGTGTCTGTTTGTCAATCTACCTCAGACATAGGTAACCTTGTCTAACTTTGATCATCGTGTCTGTTTGTCAATCTACCTCAGACATAGGTAACCTTGTCTAACTTTGATCATCGTGTCTGTTTGTCAATCTACCTCAGACATAGGTAACCTTGTCTAACTTTGATCATCGTGTCCGTTTGTCAATCTACCTCAGACATAGGTAACCTTGTCTAACTTTGATCATCGTGTCTGTTTGTCAATCTACCTCAGACATAGGTAACCTTGTCTAACTTTGATCATCGTGTCTGTTTGTCAATCTACCTCAGACATAGGTAACCTTGTCTAACTTTGATCATCGTGTCTGTTTGTCAATCTACCTCAGACATAGGTAACCTTGTCTAACTGATCATCGTGTCTGTTTGTCAATCTACCTCAGACATAGGTAACCTTGTCTAACTTTGATCATCGTGTCTGTTTGTCAATCTACCTCAGACATAGGTAACCTTGTCTAACTTTGATCATCGTGTCTGTTTGTCAATCTACCTCAGACATAGGTAACCTTGTCTAACTTTGATCATCGTGTCTGTTTGTCAATCTACCTCAGACATAGGTAACCTTGTCTAACTTTGATCATCGTGTCTGTTTGTCAATCTACCTCAGACATAGGTAACCTTGTCTAACTTTGATCATCGTGTCTGTTTGTCAATCTACCTCAGACATAGGTAACCGTGTCTAACTTTGATCATCGTGTCTGTTTGTCAATCTACCTCAGACATAGGTAACCTTGTCTAACTTTGATCATCGTGTCTGTTTGTCAATCTACCTCAGACATAGGTAACCTTGTCTAACTTTGATCATCGTGTCTGTTTGTCAATCTACCTCAGACATAGGTAACATTGTCTAACTTTGATCATCGTGTCTGTTTGTCAATCTACCTCAGACATAGGTAACCTTGTCTAACTTTGATCATCGTGTCTGTTTGTCAATCTACCTCAGACATAGGTAACCTTGTCTAACTTTGATCATCGTGTCTGTTTGTCAATCTACCTCAGACATAGGTAACCTTGTCTAACTTTGATCATCGTGTCTGTTTGTCAATCTACCTCAGACATAGGTAACCTTGTCTAACTTTGATCATCGTGTCTGTTTGTCAATCTACCTCAGACATAGGTAACCTTGTCTAACTTTGATCATCGTGTCTGTTTGTCAATCTACCTCAGACATAGGTAACCTTGTCTAACTTTGATCATCGTGTCTGTTTGTCAATCTACCTCAGACATAGGTAACCTTGTCTAACTTTAATCATCGTGTCTGTTTGTCAATCTACCTCAGACATAGGTAACCTTGTCTAACTTTGATCATCGTGTCTGTTTGTCAATCTACCTCAGACATAGGTAGCCTTGTCTAACTTTGATCATCGTGTCTGTTTGTCAATCTACCTCAGACATAGGTAACCTTGTCTAACTGATCATCGTGTCTGTTTGTCAATCTACCTCAGACATAGGTAACCTTGTCTAACTTTGATCATCGTGTCTGTTTGTCAATCTACCTCAGACATAGGTAACCTTGTCTAACTTTGATCATCGTGTCTGTTTGTCAATCTACCTCAGACATAGGTAACCTTGTCTAACTTTGATCATCGTGTCTGTTTGTCAATCTACCTCAGACATAGGTAACCTTGTCTAACTTTGATCATCGTGTCTGTTTGTCAATCTACCTCAGACATAGGTAACCTTGTCTAACTTTGATCATCGTGTTTGTTTGTCAATCTACCTCAGACATAGGTAACCTTGTCTAACTGATCATCGTGTCTGTTTGTCAATCTACCTCAGACATATGTCTAACTTTGATCATCGTGTCTGTTTGTCAATCTACCTCAGACATATGTCTAACTTTGATCATCGTGTCTGTTTGTCAATCTACCTCAGACATAGGTAACCTTGTCTAACTTTGATAATCGTGTCTGTTTGTCAATCTACCTCAGACATAGGTAACCTTGTCTAACTTTGATAATCGTGTCTGTTTGTCAATCTACCTCAGACATAGGTAACCTTGTCTAACTTTGATCATCGTGTCTGTTTGTCAATCTACCTCAGACATAGGTAACCTTGTCTAACTTTGATCATCGTGTCTGTTTGTCAATCTACCTCAGACATATCTCTAACTTTGATCATCGTGTCTGTTTGTCAATCTACCTCAGACATAGGTAACCTTGTCTAACTTTGATAATCGTGTCTGTTTGTCAATCTACCTCAGACATAGGTAACCTTGTCTAACTTTGATCATCGTGTGTGTTTGTCAATCTACCTCAGACATAGGTAACCTTGTCTAACTTTGATCATCGTGTCTGTTTGTCAATCTACCTCAGACATAGGTAACCTTGTCTAACTTTGATCATCGTGTCTGTTTGTCAATCTACCTCAGACATAGGTAACCTTGTCTAACTTTGATCATCGTGTCTGTTTGTCAATCTACCTCAGACATAGGTAACCTTGTCTAACTTTGATCATCGTGTCTGTTTGTCAATCTACCTCAGACATAGGTAACCTTGTCTAACTTTGATCATCGTGTCTGTTTGTCAATCTACCTCAGACATAGGTAACCTTGTCTAACTTTGATCATCGTGTCTGTTTGTCAATCTACCTCAGACATAGGTAACCTTGTCTAACTTTGATCATCGTGTCTGTTTGTCAATCTACCTCAGACATAGGTAACCTTGTCTAACTTTGATCATCGTGTTTGTTTGTCAATCTACCTCAGACATAGGTAACCTTGTCTAACTGATCATCGTGTCTGTTTGTCAATCTACCTCAGACATATGTCTAACTTTGATCATCGTGTCTGTTTGTCAATCTACCTCAGACATATGTCTAACTTTGATCATCGTGTCTGTTTGTCAATCTACCTCAGACATAGGTAACCTTGTCTAACTTTGATAATCGTGTCTGTTTGTCAATCTACCTCAGACATAGGTAACCTTGTCTAACTTTGATCATCGTGTCTGTTTGTCAATCTACCTCAGACATAGGTAACCTTGTCTAACTTTGATCATCGTGTCTGTTTGTCAATCTACCTCAGACATATGTCTAACTTTGATCATCGTGTCTGTTTGTCAATCTACCTCAGACATAGGTAACCTTGTCTAACTTTGATAATCGTGTCTGTTTGTCAATCTACCTCAGACATAGGTAACCTTGTCTAACTTTGAACATCGTGTCTGTTTGTCAATCTACCTCAGACATAGGTAACCTTGTCTAACTTTGATCATCGTGTCTGTTTGTCAATCTACCTCAGACATAGGTAACCTTGTCTAACTTTGATCATCGTGTCTGTTTGTCAATCTACCTCAGACATAGGTAACCTTGTCTAACTTTGATCATCGTGTCTGTTTGTCAATCTACCTCAGACATAGGTAACCTTGTCTAACTTTGATCATCGTGTCTGTTTGTCAATCTACCTCAGACATAGGTAACCTTGTCTAACTTTGATCATCGTGTCTGTTTGTCAATCTACCTCAGACATAGGTAACCTTGTCTAACTTTGATCATCGTGTCTGTTTGTCAATCTACCTCAGACATAGGTAACCTTGTCTAACTTTGATCATCGTGTCTGTTTGTCAATCTACCTCAGACATAGGTAACCTTGTCTAACTTTGATCATCGTGTTTGTTTGTCAATCTACCTCAGACATAGGTAACCTTGTCTAACTGATCATCGTGTCTGTTTGTCAATCTACCTCAGACATATGTCTAACATTGATCATCGTGTCTGTTTGTCAATCTACCTCAGACATAGGTAACCTTGTCTAACTTTGATAATCGTGTCTGTTTGTCAATCTACCTCAGACATAGGTAACCTTGTCTAACTTTGATCATCGTGTCTGTTTGTCAATCTACCTCAGACATAGGTAACCTTGTCTAACTTTGATCATCGTGTCTGTTTGTCAATCTACCTCAGACATATGTCTAACTTTGATCATCGTGTCTGTTTGTCAATCTACCTCAGACATAGGTAACCTTGTCTAACTTTGATAATCGTGTCTGTTTGTCAATCTACCTCAGACATAGGTAACCTTGTCTAACTTTGATCATCGTGTCTGTTTGTCAATCTACCTCAGACATAGGTAACCTTGTCTAACTTTGATCATCGTGTCTGTTTGTCAATCTACCTCAGACATAGGTAACCTTGTCTAACTTTGATCATCGTGTCTGTTTGTCAATCTACCTCAGACATAGGTAACCTTGTCTAACTTTGATCATCGTGTCTGTTTGTCAATCTACCTCAGACATAGGTAACCTTGTCTAACTTTGATCATCGTGTCTGTTTGTCAATCTACCTCAGACATAGGTAACCTTGTCTAACTTTGATCATCGTGTCTGTTTGTCAATCTACCTCAGACATATGTCTAACTTTGATCATCGTGTCTGTTTGTCAATCTACCTCAGACATAGGTAACCTTATCTAACTTTGATCATCGTGTCTGTTTGTCAATCTACCTCAGACATAGGTAACCTTGTCTAACTTTGATCATCGTGTCTGTTTGTCAATCTACCTCAGACATAGGTAACCTTGTCTAACTTTGATCATCGTGTCTGTTTGTCAATCTACCTCAGACATAGGTAACCTTGTCTAACTTTGATCATCGTGTCTGTTTGTCAATCTACCTCAGACATAGGTAACCTTGTCTAACTTTGATCATCGTGTTTGTTTGTCAATCTACCTCAGACATAGGTAACCTTGTCTAACTGATCATCGTGTCTGTTTGTCAATCTACCTCAGACATATGTCTAACTTTGATCATCGTGTCTGTTTGTCAATCTACCTCAGACATATGTCTAACTTTGATCATCGTGTCTGTTTGTCAATCTACCTCAGACATAGGTAACCTTGTCTAACTTTGATAATCGTGTCTGTTTGTCAATCTACCTCAGACATAGGTAACCTTGTCTAACTTTGATAATCGTGTCTGTTTGTCAATCTACCTCAGACATAGGTAACCTTGTCTAACTTTGATCATCGTGTCTGTTTGTCAATCTACCTCAGACATAGGTAACCTTGTCTAACTTTGATCATCGTGTCTGTTTGTCAATCTACCTCAGACATATGTCTAACTTTGATCATCGTGTCTGTTTGTCAATCTACCTCAGACATAGGTAACCTTGTCTAACTTTGATAATCGTGTCTGTTTGTCAATCTACCTCAGACATAGGTAACCTTGTCTAACTTTGAACATCGTGTCTGTTTGTCAATCTACCTCAGACATAGGTAACCTTGTCTAACTTTGATCATCGTGTCTGTTTGTCAATCTACCTCAGACATAGGTAACCTTGTCTAACTTTGATCATCGTGTCTGTTTGTCAATCTACCTCAGACATAGGTAACCTTGTCTAACTTTAATCATCGTGTCTGTTTGTCAATCTACCTCAGACATAGGTAACCTTGTCTAACTTTGATCATCGTGTCTGTTTGTCAATCTACCTCAGACATAGGTAACCTTGTCTAACTTTGATCATCGTGTCTGTTTGTCAATCTACCTCAGACATAGGTAGCCTTGTCTAACTTTGATCATCGTGTCTGTTTGTCAATCTACCTCAGACATAGGTAACCTTGTCTAACTGATCATCGTGTCTGTTTGTCAATCTACCTCAGACATAGGTAACCTTGTCTAACTTTGATCATCGTGTCTGTTTGTCAATCTACCTCAGACATAGGTAACCTTGTCTAACTTTGATCATCGTGTCTGTTTGTCAATCTACCTCAGACATAGGTAACCTTGTCTAACTTTGATCATCGTGTCTGTTTGTCAATCTACCTCAGACATAGGTAACCTTGTCTAACTGATCATCGTGTCTGTTTGTCAATCTACCTCAGACATAGGTAACCTTGTCTAACTTTGATCATCGTGTCCGTTTGTCAATCTACCTCAGACATAGGTAACCTTGTCTAACTGATCATCATGTCTGTTTGTCAATCTACCTCAGACATAGGTAACCTTGTCTAACTTTGATCATCGTGTCTGTTTGTCAATCTACCTCAGACATAGGTAACCTTGTCTAACTTTGATCATCGTGTTTGTTTGTCAATCTACCTCAGACATAGGTAACCTTGTCTAACTTTGATCATCGTGTCTGTTTGTCAATCTACCTCAGACATAGGTAACCTTGTCTAACTTTGATCATCGTGTCTGTTTGTCAATCTACCTCAGACATAGGTAACCTTGTCTAACTTTGATCATCGTGTCTGTTTGTCAATCTACCTCAGACATAGGTAACCTTGTCTAACTTTGATCATCGTGTTTGTTTGTCAATCTACCTCAGACATAGGTAACCTTGTCTAACTTTGATCATCGTGTGTGTTTGTCAATCTACCTCAGACATAGGTAGCCTTGTCTAACTTTGATCATCGTGTCTGTTTGTCAATCTACCTCAGACATAGGTAACCTTGTCTAACTTTGATCATCGTGTCTGTTTGTCAATCTACCTCAGACATAGGTAACCTTGTCTAACTTTGATCATCGTGTCTGTTTGTCAATCTACCTCAGACATAGGTAACCTTGTCTAACTTTGATCATCGTGTCTGTTTGTCAATCTACCTCAGACATAGGTAACCTTGTCTAACTTTGATCATCGTGTCTGTTTGTCAATCTACCTCAGACATAGGTAACCTTGTCTAACTTTGATCATCGTGTCTGTTTGTCAATCTACCTCAGACATAGGTAACCTTGTCTAACTTTGATCATCGTGTCTGTTTGTCAATCTACCTCAGACATAGGTAACCTTGTCTAACTTTGATCATCGTGTCTGTTTGTCAATCTACCTCAGACATAGGTAACCTTGTCTAACTTTGATCATCGTGTCTGTTTGTCAATCTACCTCAGACATAGGTAACCTTGTCTAACTTTGATCATCGTGTCTGTTTGTCAATCTACCTCAGACATAGGTAACCTTGTCTAACTTTGATCATCGTGTCTGTTTGTCAATCTACCTCAGACATAGGTAACCTTGTCTAACTTTGATCATCGTGTCTGTTTGTCAATCTACCTCAGACATAGGTAACCTTGTCTAACTTTGATCATCGTGTCTGTTTGTCAATCTACCTCAGACATAGGTAACCTTGTCTAACTTTGATCATCGTGTCTGTTTGTCAATCTACCTCAGACATAGGTAACCTTGTCTAACTTTGATAATCGTGTCTGTTTGTCAATCTACCTCAGACATAGGTAACCTTGTCTAACTTTGATCATCGTGTCTGTTTGTCAATCTACCTCAGACATAGGTAACCTTGTCTAACTTTGATCATCGTGTCTGTTTGTCAATCTACCTCAGACATAGGTAACCTTGTCTAACTTTGATCATCGTGTCTGTTTGTCAATCTACCTCAGACATAGGTAACCTTGTCTAACTTTGATCATCGTGTCTGTTTGTCAATCTACCTCAGACATAGGTAACCTTGTCTAACTTTGATCATCGTGTTTGTTTGTCAATCTACCTCAGACATAGGTAACCTTGTCTAACTTTGATCATCGTGTCTGTTTGTCAATCTACCTCAGACATAGGTAACCTTGTCTAACTTTGATCATCGTGTCTGTTTGTCAATCTACCTCAGACATAGGTAACCTTGTCTAACTTTGATCATCGTGTCTGTTTGTCAATCTACCTCAGACATAGGTAGCCTTGTCTAACTTTGATCATCGTGTCTGTTTGTCAATCTACCTCAGACATAGGTAACCTTGTCTAACTGATCATCGTGTCTGTTTGTCAATCTACCTCAGACATAGGTAACCTTGTCTAACTTTGATCATCGTGTCTGTTTGTCAATCTACCTCAGACATAGGTAACCTTGTCTAACTTTGATCATCGTGTCTGTTTGTCAATCTACCTCAGACATAGGTAACCTTGTCTAACTTTGATCATCGTGTCTGTTTGTCAATCTACCTCAGACATAGGTAACCTTGTCTAACTGATCATCGTGTCTGTTTGTCAATCTACCTCAGACATAGGTAACCTTGTCTAACTTTGATCATCGTGTCTGTTTGTCAATCTACCTCAGACATAGGTAACCTTGTCTAACTTTGATCATCGTGTCTGTTTGTCAATCTACCTCAGACATAGGTAACCTTGTCTAACTTTGATCATCGTGTCTGTTTGTCAATCTACCTCAGACATAGGTAACCTTGTCTAACTTTGATCATCGTGTTTGTTTGTCAATCTACCTCAGACATAGGTAACCTTGTCTAACTTTGATCATCGTGTCTGTTTGTCAATCTACCTCAGACATAGGTAACCTTGTCTAACTTTGATAATCGTGTCTGTTTGTCAATCTACCTCAGACATAGGTAACCTTGTCTAACTTTGATCATCGTGTCTGTTTGTCAATCTACCTCAGACATAGGTAACCTTGTCTAACTTTGATCATCGTGTCTGTTTGTCAATCTACCTCAGACATAGGTAACCTTGTCTAACTTTGATCATCGTGTCTGTTTGTCAATCTACCTCAGACATAGGTAACCTTGTCTAACTTTGATCATCGTGTCTGTTTGTCAATCTACCTCAGACATAGGTAACCTTGTCTAACTTTGATCATCGTGTTTGTTTGTCAATCTACCTCAGACATAGGTAACCTTGTCTAACTTTGATCATCGTGTCTGTTTGTCAATCTACCTCAGACATAGGTAACCTTGTCTAACTTTGATCATCGTGTCTGTTTGTCAATCTACCTCAGACATAGGTAACCTTGTCTAACTTTGATCATCGTGTCTGTTTGTCAATCTACCTCAGACATAGGTAGCCTTGTCTAACTTTGATCATCGTGTCTGTTTGTCAATCTACCTCAGACATAGGTAACCTTGTCTAACTTTGATCATCGTGTCTGTTTGTCAATCTACCTCAGACATAGGTAGCCTTGTCTAACTTTGATCATCGTGTCTGTTTGTCAATCTACCTCAGACATAGGTAACCTTGTCTAACTGATCATCGTGTCTGTTTGTCAATCTACCTCAGACATAGGTAACCTTGTCTAACTTTGATCATCGTGTCTGTTTGTCAATCTACCTCAGACATAGGTAACCTTGTCTAACTTTGATCATCGTGTCTGTTTGTCAATCTACCTCAGACATAGGTAACCTTGTCTAACTTTGATCATCGTGTCTGTTTGTCAATCTACCTCAGACATAGGTAACCTTGTCTAACTTTGATCATCGTGTCTGTTTGTCAATCTACCTCAGACATAGGTAACCTTGTCTAACTTTGATCATCGTGTCTGTTTGTCAATCTACCTCAGACATAGGTAACCTTGTCTAACTTTGATCATCGTGTCTGTTTGTCAATCTACCTCAGACATAGGTAACCTTGTCTAACTTTGATCATCGTGTCTGTTTGTCAATCTACCTCAGACATAGGTAACCTTGTCTAACTTTGATCATCGTGTCTGTTTGTCAATCTACCTCAGACATAGGTAACCTTGTCTAACTTTGATCATCGTGTCTGTTTGTCAATCTACCTCAGACATAGGTAACCATGTCTAACTTTGATCATCGTGTCTGTTTGTCAATCTACCTCAGACATAGGTAACCTTGTCTAACTTTGATCATCGTGTCTGTTTATGCCCTTTGATTTACTTGCTCCCGAAAACTTTTAAATTATTTGGCTTTCCAATCTTTTGGCTGAGAGTACTTAATAGTTACCCCAGATACGCGTCGTTCGCACTAAGTTTGATATCTACGTTTATATTTCAGTAATAAATTGTTCTCAAACAGCCACTGAAAGTAATCAATATGTCTCTGTGGAACTAACCAATGTAATATAATTAAAAATAAGGTTCTCATCCCTCAGCCATGAGTGACCTTTGCAAATTCTGACCATTCTGCTTAGCCTGGTCATTTGGTATTCCTGCTTCCAAAACTTTTTAATTATTTGGCTTTCCAATCTTTTGACCTTGAGCGTACTTGATGAAGGTTATTCCATAAAAGCGCTGTGCGCACTAAATTAGACACCAACGCACGTGCTTACACCATCCAATAAAATTCATTTTAAAATGACAGTTTCTGGTGGATAATCTATTATAATGTGAATATGATAATGATATTAAATAGTCATGTAAGCACGAGGACATACTTACAGCATCCAATCAAAAGCATACAATAAAGTTGCAGCCTCGGGTGGAATGTCTAACGCTGTTAATATAATGATGATATTCACTAGACTGGCACCGGTAATAGGGGGGTTAGCTAATGCTGATAATGTAGACAAAATACTGAAATAAAAAAACACTTTATAGAATCACACGAAACTCGTTAAACACAAGTTTGATAAAGTGGCACAAATCAATAAAATAACAACATTTTACAAGCTAACAATGGGATCGAATAACAAAATATCGCTTTACTGGGAAGTTATCTGGGCACCATAATACATAATACATCATATTTTGGATATGTTAAGACAAGAATGTTACTAGATAAACATTTCGATGTACGACCTCTGATTACAGCTTTGGTATCTTCAAACTGTTCTTATAAAAGGGGTTAACTAAAGCCATTACTTTTGTCATAACTTCATAATTCACTGGCGGGTGTCTTATAAGAAGAAGAAACTGCTTACACTTCGCGAGTACTTTTGGTGGGGTCCATGTTGCTCATCTTTTTATTTTTTTGTGCTGTCCTATTATGTGTCTTTACGTTCTCAGTTCCGTGTTGATATGTTCATTACGATTTCTGCATAACAACGATGTTCGGTTCGTCTTTACCTCCTTGTTTGTAGGAAACCTCATGTCTTATTTACGTTATTTGTGGGTTTTTTTGCGCATAGTAGTGTCCAAGACATGTTGTGTTGTGTTTTTGTTTTGTTTGTCTTCGTCTTGTGTACCTTATATTGCCAGTTTTTCTGGATTGTCCTTTTTGATTGCCCCTTCGGTATTCTCTAACGTTTATTTGTCAGTTTCTTTGGATTGTCCTTTTTGATTGCCCCTTCGGTATTCTCTAACGTTTATTTACAGTTTCTCTGGATTGTCCTTTTTGATTGCCCCTTCAGTATTCTCTAACGTTTGTTTACTTTAATCGATTTATAGGTAATTAGGAATATAAAAATACAAATCATTATTACCATACTAAAGTGATTCTGGTTGCTGTCAGTTCTAATCCTACCAGCTGTATTACAAACAAACATGACACGTTTATATAAAGACATGTACCACTACGTCCAATGGTACATGATAATGGCACAACAAATCTTGTTATTCGCTTGTCTAATTTGTTCGTAACTTCTAAACTGTGTAATGTTTCTGGCATAGCAATAGCTCTGAAAAATATATGTTTGGATGTTATTTCATATCAGTTTTTGATGTCCAATAAGTTATAATGTGTAAGCTTAATTAAAAAAATAAGTATGTAGTCGAGTACATCACAAAATCTTAAAATTAGACAATAAGACATGACAAAACATCGAACAATTGTGTGATTATTGAATTTAGTATTCGTTATCATGAGATACAACATGTACATGTAATATCAATTCGTTTTAATATTTTAAATGTCCTTTGATATTTGTTTTGAGGATTTGCTTGTAGGTTGCCTTGTCCTCGCGGGCATCTGAAACCTAGTAGCTTTCACTAAAAGTTGAAATTTGGCTCCATAAAATTAGCTTAACCCCGCCACTTTTTATTTAAATTTCTGCATCAATCCAGAAGAGTCAGCGATTGTGTATATATGTGTTTTTTTTGTCTCTGTTTCTAAGTTGTTCCTATCGTATTTTGGAAGTGTTCTGACTGTGTCGTATTTTTTGTATTTCATTTTATTCGTGCGATTCTTGGATTGGATCAGCGAACAATAATATGTTCTTATGAAATTCAAATACAAACGAAGTACCTTCTAATGTTATACTCACGTACTACACGTGGCAAACACGATGAGAACGGGTTCAATCAACGTGAACAGGAAACGGAATGGATTGGTTCTTTTAAATGCAAAATACACAGCAGGAGAAACTATTAACGACCACATTAGAAATCCTAGCAATGCTGTTAATATAAACAGTCCTAAATGTCTGAATTCGTCGCCTGTATCTTTTGAACTAGCCACTGTTCTTGCTAGTAAACTTGCCACTCCGACAGGTGTGAACCTACCAATAGTAACGTCAGAAATATTATTGCAGCTAAAAAATAAATCACTCGTAACCAAGCAACGGTTATAATTTCCTCATCATGCGCTAACGCGCAAACGTGATTTATAATGCTATGTCTAATGAATTATCATTAAAACTAAGGTTCTCCTCCACCAGTCAATGTGACCCAAGCCGATTTCGACTATCATGTTTAGGTCCTTTAGTTTTCTTGCACCAAATATATTTTACATTATTTGGATTGACAATCGTTTAATTGTGAGCGTGCCTGATAATCATTATTCCAGAAAAGCGTCGTATATATGCTAAATGAACGTTAGAGAATACCAAAGGGGCAATCAAGAATGGACAATCCAAAGAAACTGGCAACATTGGGTACGCAAGTCGAAGAAAAATACACCAAAAACACAACACAATAAACAATTATTGCCTTCAATGGATGTAAACATCCAGAATTGTTAACCTGAAGAGGGTTGTTTTCCCGAGGGCTTTAGCCCGAGGGAAACAACCCCTTGAGGGTTAGTAATTCTGATGTTTACAATCCATTGAAGGCAATAACTGCTTTATTATACCGAACAACAGACCAAGGATTGGGCATTTAAATAAATACATGTATTTAAACAAAATGTGTGTTTAATAACTTTTGACAAATTTTTAACAAATGTTAAACTATTTCATGTTTATATTAAAGTTCACAACACAACGCAATGGGTGGTTTACCGGGGGAATAATAGGGTTGTTACCCGGTAAATAACTAGCTGTTTCCCGTTTGGGTTAATTTTCACAAAACATTAAAATTGTTTCAGGTCATGTGATTTAATTTAAACCAATGAGAAGTTAGTGAGGTATAATAATATGTGTTGTACAGCACTAAGTATCTACATTTTAATAATTCGGTTACTAGTTATTTATTTGCAATTCTCAGAACAATCCCATTTCAACCTGAGTAATGTCAAAAACAGACAAACTAAATAAATGTGAACGTCAATTAAAATCCAGCATTTCTTCATTATTGATAAACGATGTTTCGTTATTTGTCATTCAGTGTTATCAGAAAGGACCCAATTTCTTGAATTAAATAGTTATTTTTATTGTTAAAATAACGTGATAATTAAAAACTTTAATCAAGACACTTCAAAATGTTTTAATTCAATTTAAAAAGGAACATACTAAACACAGCGTGTTCTTTTTTTATTTTGGAAGAATGCACAAAGGTAACATCTTAGAATTAGGTCATTGTATTGGCGATTCGTCTTATATACCAAAAAAGGCATCAATTTACTCTTCTTAATGGGAGAGGTTCATTGTCTTTATTGTGACTCAGTTAGAATTCCAGCGTCATAATCGTAGTATTAGAAACATTAATTGTGTAGTTTCTTGTCAGAATCTCACAAAAAAATTAGGTGTTTGGATTAGTATTTAACACCTTAACTGTTGTTGTGTACGTATTTAACTTACCAGATAAGCCATCGTAACATCTGTAATATGACATGCGTAGCTGATGTAAAAAAGTGGTAGAAAACCTTTCCTTGATCTTTGATAGCACTGGTAGCCATTCCAAATAAAGTACTGGCAACAATTAATCCTTGAAAGAAAACACGTATATTTTTTTAAATGATGATGAAAATGAAAAGAAAGTTTGAACAGTGATAGTCAACAAATCCGTCAATATTAACACAA
This sequence comes from Bathymodiolus brooksi, assembly GCA_963680875.1. NCBI lineage: Eukaryota > Metazoa > Mollusca > Bivalvia > Mytilida > Modiolidae > Bathymodiolus > Bathymodiolus brooksi. Next base: position 70,365,020 of record OY804585.1, on the reverse strand, counting down.
CGAACAATTACCTCTCACCTTGGCTCATTACACATAAACAAGGCACACCATATGACTTTGGAAATCCAGTTCCGTGTATATCGTAATATTTCTTTATGTGTATATTAGTTGTATATATGTCTTAAGAATAGCTCACTTAAAACGAGGGAGCATTCTACACAGTATTCGATCATCCCAAACATACTTCTACATATACAAAGAGGAGGTTGTGCTGAATGTAAGGTTCTGAAGTTTATACAAATAAATCTTATATTTTCCGATATATATATTATAACACCTGATTTTTTTGGTCGTTGGTATTACCTTCCCAGTTATTAGCTCTCTGTTTGTTTGTGATATTTGTGTCCCTGTTCGACGAGTGCCAATAGTTGAGCAGGAACTGTTTACCCTTCCGGAGTACCTGAGTTCACCCCCGTTTGTTAGTAAGGTTAGTGTTACTCGATCTTCAGTTTGTAGATCGTTGTTTGTCCTTTTGCCCTTTTTCTTTTGGCCATTGTGTTGTCTGACCTTCGATTTACGGATTCTGATTACCCCTTTGGTATCTTCAAACTCTTTTTGCATATATATCATAACACCTCTATTTGTGGTCGTTGGTATTGTAGACCCAATTATTAGCTCTCGGTTGTTTGTGCTATATTTGTCCCTGTACGATTTCTCGTGTCCATTTGAATGGTTATTCTGTGCTTATCAATTGATTTTTACCCTAACCCTAGTCTTACTCTTAAATTTCCATTGAAGTTTACACACTATTATATGTACCTACCTAAGATGTTGGTACCACTGGTAGATCCGAATACCTTTTTCTTCTGAACATTACCAAGTATAATACTTGATATATTACCTATATCACTAGCATTCTTCTCAGTATATGTATATTTGGTATGACCCTGTGAAGAAATATATATGAAATTTAAATAGGATACATTTTCCATCATTCCATCATACTTAACATGTACAATAATAATAAATAATATCTATACCACAAGTTTCCGAGATAAACAGTTAAACAATCGAACGCGAAGCGTGATATTGTTTAACCGTTTAACTCGGAAAACTATTTGTAGCACGAAGCCGTGCAATATCTCATCTAGGTGGTTGATTACTGCACGGCTCTTTGAGAGTAATAAAACTACAGCCCAGATTTAAAGTGTGCAAAATCTCGTATCTGCGTGTATTATCTCATAGTTCTTTGCTGACATTCTGGTATATAAACCATAAAAGGACAAAAGGAAAATAATGCATTTATGTTACTACGTTTTGTAGTTACGGCAACCCTAACATAACAATGGATCTGTAATCTGGAAAACACTAACATCACTGCATCATTTCACTAAGAGGTCAGATTTGGGCCCATAGAACTATTCAACCCCGCCACCTTTTACTGATATGCCTGTAGCCATGTATATCTATGTTAGGGATATAGTTTAAGCCTCTGTCTACGATTTTTCGTTTGGAATTTGGAACAATTCCAACAGTGTGGTATGTTTTGTCGGAAATAGAATTTAAGTAAACTAGTTAATTGTGTCTGCATTCAGAAACATCGCTACATGTGAGTAACAGATAAATTCAAGGTCAGAATTATAATGTTAAATGTAGAATATATTCAGCAAGCTTAGATATAAAACTGTTTAAAGTACAGTGATGTGTAAAAAGTATTCTGTCACTGTAATTTTTTTACCATATATTTCATATAAAACCACATTTTTTCAAAACATTATTCCAAAGTCAATTCTTGTTTAATTTTGATGATATTTTTACCAATAAGAGCGATGATGTAAGTAGTTTTCTGTGATTATTTTAAAATATTTATTTGAAGCACAGATTTTAATTATTCACAATTTAAAAACAAACTTAAATTATTAGTCTTCAAAAGCACTATTATTGTATTGTGTTTTTGACATTCAAAAGTTAGTTTTGTGTTTCACTCGTGAACTCGTAAAATTCTTCTATTATAAACTTAGGCTGAAATACAGTGTAGAACTACATTTAATTTTTCCTGTATTGGTAAAAATTGCAGCAAAATCGAACAAGAATTGACTTTGGAATAATGTTTTGAAAAAATGTGGTTTTGTCTCTGTATAAGTCGGATGAAATAAAATATTAAAACATCTATCGGCCTAGTAATGGGACATGAAAATACCATGGATAACATTCCTCCCCAGGGGACAACCATTATCAGGAAGGATTATTTTTATGTCATACATTTAGTATTCATAAAATAAAAATACAACTTCATTAACAGAATTACGTAACATCATATTTAAACATATAGCATCGAAAATATTTCACTTCTCAGTTGAGATACTGAAATATGTGCATACACAACCGTCGAAACAAATGAAAGCTTATTACTCTCCGATTAAAACGCACAGAAAACTTTAGCCGATTTTGGTTATCTACATTTTTTGTAGTTAAGGCCTTTGTTCCAAAAAGACTTTTAAATTATTTGGCTTTCCAATCTTTTTACAATGAGGGTACCTGATGATGGCTATTCTAGAAAAGTGCCGTGTGCACTAAATTAGAGATATACGTTTTCATCAACCTATTCCTAAACGATCTTATTAATAGGAGAAATATGACTTACATATTATTTTAAACTAAATTAATACGTTTTTCATGTGACACTAATTTAAAAGCAGTGATGCAAATCAAAGGATAATCCATTCCAAACTAAAGCAATGACCAAAGAATTCCGAAACAATACAAAATACAACTTATATCGATGCAAAATAAAGGAAAATTTGTCCAGAAATAAAGCAATAAAAACCTATCAAATCATAATTTTGTTTCTATAGACAATACCTAAAGATCATTTTTCATCCTCAAAGTGGATTGCATTGATTCAGTAGACCACATTAATAAATAAACGTTAGAAAATACAGAAGGGGCAATCAAAAGTGGACAATCCCGAGAAACTGGCAACATAGGGTACACAAGACTAAGAAAAATAAAGCAAAAACACAACACAATCTGTGTTAAACATCGCTTTCCGGAAAGAAACACAACAATCGTAAATAAGACATGAGCCCTCCTACAAACAAACACAACAATCGTAAATAAGACATGAGCCCTCCTACAAACAAACACAACAATCGTAAATAAGACATGAGCCCTCCTACAAACAAACACAACAATCGTAAATAAGACATGAGTCCTCCTACAAACAAACACAACAATCGTAAATAAGACATGAGCCCTCCTACAAACAAACACAACAATCGTAAATAAGACATGAGCCCTCCTACAAACAAACACAACAATCGTAAATAAGACATGAGCCCTCCTACAAACAAACACAACAATCGTAAATAAGACATGAGCCCTCCTACAAACAAACACAACAATCGTAAATAAGACATGAGCCCTCCTACAAACAAACACAACAATCGTAAATAAGACATGAGTCCTCCTACAAACAAACACAACAATCGTAAATAAGACATGAGCCCTCCTACAAACAAACACAACAATCGTAAATAAGACATGAGTCCTCCTACAAACAAACACAACAATCGTAAATAAGACATGAGCCCTCCTACAAACAAACACAACAATCGTAAATAAGACATGAGTCCTCCTACAAACAAACACAACAATCGTAAATAAGACATGAGCCCTCCTACAAACAAACACAACAATCGTAAATAAGACATGAGTCCTCCTACAAACAAACACAACAATCGTAAATAAGACATGAGCCCTCCTACAAACAAACACAACAATCGTAAATAAGACATGAGTCCTCCTACAAACAAACACAACAATCGTAAATAAGACATGAGTCCTCCTACAAACAAACACAACAATCGTAAATAAGACATGAGCCCTCCTACAAACAAACACAACAATCGTAAATAAGACATGAGTCCTCCTACAAACAAACACAACAATCGTAAATAAGACATGAGCCCTCCTACAAACAAACACAACAATCGTAAATAAGACATGAGCCCTCCTAAAAACAAACACAACAATCGTAAATAAGACATGAGCCCTCCTACAAACAAACACAACAATCGTAAATAAGACATGAGTCCTCCTACAAACAAACACAACTATCGTAAATAAGACATGAGTCCTCCTACAAACAAACACAACAATCGTAAATAAGACATGAGCCCTCCTACAAACAAACACAACAATCGTAAATAAGACATGAGTCCTCCTACAAACAAACACAACAATCGTAAATAAGACATGAGCCCTCCTACAAACAAACACAACAATCGTAAATAAGACATGAGCCCTCCTACAAACAAACACAACAATCGTAAATAAGACATGAGTCCTCCTACAAACAAACACAACAATCGTAAATAAGACATGAGCCCTCCTACAAACAAACACAACAATCGTAAATAAGACATGAGCCCTCCTAAAAACAAACACAACAATCGTAAATAAGACATGAGCCCTCCTACAAACAAACACAACAATCGTAAATAAGACATGAGTCCTCCTACAAACAAACACAACTATCGTAAATAAGACATGAGTCCTCCTACAAACAAACACAACAATCGTAAATAAGACATGAGCCCTCCTACAAACAAACACAACAATCGTAAATAAGACATGAGTCCTCCTACAAACAAACACAACAATCGTAAATAAGACATGAGTCCTCCTACAAACAAACACAACAATCGTAAATAAGACATGAGTCCTCCTACAAACAAACACAACAATCGTAAATAAGACATGAGCCCTCCTACAAACAAACAGAACAATCGTAAATAAGACATGAGCCCTCCTACAAACAAACACAACAATCGTAAATAAGACATGAGCCCTCCTACAAACAAACACAACAATCGTAAATAAGACATGAGCCCTCCTACAAACAAACACAACAATCGTAAATAAGACATGAGTCCTCCTACAAACAAACACAACAATCGTAAATAAGACATGAGTCCTCCTACAAACAAACACAACAATCGTAAATAAGACATGAGCCCTCCTACAAACAAACACAACAATCGTAAATAAGACATGAGCCCCCCTACAAACAAACAAACACAACAATCGTAAATAAGACATGAGCCCTCCTACAAACAAACACAACAATCGTAAATAAGACATGAGCCCTCCTACAAACAAACACAACAATCGTAAATAAGACATGAGTCCTCCTACAAACAAACACAACAATCGTAAATAAGACATGAGTCCTCCTACAAACAAACACAACTATCGTAAATAAGACATGAGTCCTCCTACAAACAAACACAAAAATCGTAAATAAGACATGAGCCCTCCTACAAACAAACACAACAATCGTAAATAAGAAATGAGCCCTCCTACAAACAAACACAACAATCGTAAATAAGACATGAGCCCTCCTACAAACAAACACAACAATCGTAAATAAGACATGAGTCCTCCTACAAACAAACACAACAATCGTAAATAAGACATGAGCCCTCCTACAAACAAACACAACTATCGTAAATAAGACATGAGCCCTCCTACAAACAAACACAACAATCGTAAATAAGACATGAGTCCTCCTACAAACAAACACAACAATCGTAAATAAGACATGAGCCCTCCTACAAACAAACACAACAATCGTAAATAAGACATGAGCCCTCCTACAAACAAACACAACAATCGTAAATAAGACATGAGCCCTCCTACAAACAAACACAACAATCGTAAATAAGACATGAGCCCTCCTACAAACAAACACAACAATCGTAAATAAGACATGAGTCCTCCTACAAACAAACACAACAATCGTAAATAAGACATGAGCCCTCCTACAAACAAACACAACAATCGTAAATAAGACATGAGCCCTCCTACAAACAAACACAACAATCGTAAATAAGACATGAGCCCTCCTACAAACAAACACAACAATCGTAAATAAGACATGAGCCCTCCTACAAACAAACACAACAATCGTAAATAAGACATGAGTCCTCCTACAAACAAACACAACAATCGTAAATAAGACATGAGTCCTCCTACAAGCAAACACAACAATCGTAAATAAGACATGAGCCCTCCTACAAACAAACACAACAATCGTAAATAAGACATGAGTCCTCCTACAAACAAACACAACAATCGTAAATAAGACATGAGCCCTCCTACAAACAAACACAACAATCGTAAATAAGACATGAGCCCTCCTACAAACAAACACAACAATCGTAAATAAGACATGAGCCCTCCTACAAACAAACACAACAATCGTAAATAAGACATGAGCCCTCCTACAAACAAACACAACAATCGTAAATAAGACATGAGCCCTCCTACAAACAAACACAACAATCGTAAATAAGACATGAGCCCTCCTACAAACAAACACAACAATCGTAAATAAGACATGAGTCCTCCTACAAACAAACACAACTATCGTAAATAAGACATGAGCCCTCCTACAAACAAACACAACAATCGTAAATAAGACATGAGCCCTCCTACAAACAAACACAACAATCGTAAATAAGACATGAGTCCTCCTACAAACAAACACAACAATCGTAAATAAGACATGAGTCCTCCTACAAACAAACACAACAATCGTAAATAAGACATGAGCCCTCCTACAAACAAACACAACAATCGTAAATAAGACATGAGTCCTCCTACAAACAAACACAACAATCGTAAATAAGACATGAGCCCTCCTACAAACAAACACAACAATCGTAAATAAGACATGAGCCCTCCTAAAAACAAACACAACAATCGTAAATAAGACATGAGCCCTCCTACAAACAAACACAACAATCGTAAATAAGACATGAGTCCTCCTACAAACAAACACAACTATCGTAAATAAGACATGAGTCCTCCTACAAACAAACACAACAATCGTAAATAAGACATGAGCCCTCCTACAAACAAACACAACAATCGTAAATAAGACATGAGTCCTCCTACAAACAAACACAACAATCGTAAATAAGACATGAGTCCTCCTACAAACAAACACAACAATCGTAAATAAGACATGAGTCCTCCTACAAACAAACACAACAATCGTAAATAAGACATGAGCCCTCCTACAAACAAACACAACAATCGTAAATAAGACATGAGCCCTCCTACAAACAAACACAACAATCGTAAATAAGACATGAGCCCTCCTACAAACAAACACAACAATCGTAAATAAGACATGAGCCCTCCTACAAACAAACACAACAATCGTAAATAAGACATGAGTCCTCCTACAAACAAACACAACAATCGTAAATAAGACATGAGTCCTCCTACAAACAAACACAACAATCGTAAATAAGACATGAGCCCTCCTACAAACAAACACAACAATCGTAAATAAGACATGAGCCCTCCTACAAACAAACAAACACAACAATCGTAAATAAGACATGAGCCCTCCTACAAACAAACACAACAATCGTAAATAAGACATGAGCCCTCCTACAAACAAACACAACAATCGTAAATAAGACATGAGTCCTCCTACAAACAAACACAACAATCGTAAATAAGACATGAGTCCTCCTACAAACAAACACAACTATCGTAAATAAGACATGAGTCCTCCTACAAACAAACACAAAAATCGTAAATAAGACATGAGCCCTCCTACAAACAAACACAACAATCGTAAATAAGAAATGAGCCCTCCTACAAACAAACACAACAATCGTAAATAAGACATGAGCCCTCCTACAAACAAACACAACAATCGTAAATAAGACATGAGTCCTCCTACAAACAAACACAACAATCGTAAATAAGACATGAGCCCTCCTACAAACAAACACAACTATCGTAAATAAGACATGAGCCCTCCTACAAACAAACACAACAATCGTAAATAAGACATGAGTCCTCCTACAAACAAACACAACAATCGTAAATAAGACATGAGCCCTCCTACAAACAAACACAACAATCGTAAATAAGACATGAGCCCTCCTACAAACAAACACAACAATCGTAAATAAGACATGAGCCCTCCTACAAACAAACACAACAATCGTAAATAAGACATGAGCCCTCCTACAAACAAACACAACAATCGTAAATAAGACATGAGTCCTCCTACAAACAAACACAACAATCGTAAATAAGACATGAGCCCTCCTACAAACAAACACAACAATCGTAAATAAGACATGAGCCCTCCTACAAACAAACACAACAATCGTAAATAAGACATGAGCCCTCCTACAAACAAACACAACAATCGTAAATAAGACATGAGCCCTCCTACAAACAAACACAACAATCGTAAATAAGACATGAGTCCTCCTACAAACAAACACAACAATCGTAAATAAGACATGAGTCCTCCTACAAACAAACACAACAATCGTAAATAAGACATGAGCCCTCCTACAAACAAACACAACAATCGTAAATAAGACATGAGTCCTCCTACAAACAAACACAACAATCGTAAATAAGACATGAGCCCTCCTACAAACAAACACAACAATCGTAAATAAGACATGAGCCCTCCTACAAACAAACACAACAATCGTAAATAAGACATGAGCCCTCCTACAAACAAACACAACAATCGTAAATAAGACATGAGCCCTCCTACAAACAAACACAACAATCGTAAATAAGACATGAGCCCTCCTACAAACAAACACAACAATCGTAAATAAGACATGAGCCCTCCTACAAACAAACACAACAATCGTAAATAAGACATGAGTCCTCCTACAAACAAACACAACAATCGTAAATAAGACATGAGTCCTCCTACAAACAAACACAACAATCGTAAATAAGACATGAGCCCTCCTACAAACAAACACAACTATCGTAAATAAGACATGAGCCCTCCTACAAACAAACACAACAATCGTAAATAAGACATGAGTCCTCCTACAAACAAACACAACAATCGTAAATAAGACATGAGTCCTCCTACAAACAAACACAACAATCGTAAATAAGACATGAGTCCTCCTACAAACAAACACAACAATCGTAAATAAGACATGAGCCCTCCTACAAACAAACACAACAATCGTAAATAAGACATGAGCCCTCCTACAAACAAACACAACAATCGTAAATAAGACATGAGCCCTCCTACAAACAAACACAACAATCGTAAATAAGACATGAGCCCTCCTACAAACAAACACAACTATCGTAAATAAGACATGAGCCCTCCTACAAACAAACACAACAATCGTAAATAAGACATGAGCCCTCCTACAAACAAACACAACAATCGTAAATAAGACATGAGCCCTCCTACAAACAAACACAACTATCGTAAATAAGACATGAGCCCTCCTACAAACAAACACAACAATCGTAAATAAGACATGAGTCCTCCTACAAACAAACACAACAATCGTAAATAAGACATGAGTCCTCCTACAAACAAACACAACAATCGTAAATAAGACATGAGCCCTCCTACAAACAAACACAACAATCGTAAATAAGACATGAGCCCTCCTACAAACAAACACAACAATCGTAAATAAGACATGAGTCCTCCTACAAACAAACACAACTATCGTAAATAAGACATGAGTCCTCCTATAAACAAACACAACTATCGTAAATAAGACATGAGTCCTCCTACAAACAAACACAACAATCGTAAATAAGACATGAGTCCTCCTACAAACAAACACAACAATCGTAAATAAGACATGAGCCCTCCTACAAACAAACACAACAATCGTAAATAAGACATGAGTCCTCCTACAAACAAACACAACAATCGTAAATAAGACATGAGTCCTCCTACAAACAAACACAACAATCGTAAATAAGACATGAGTCCCTCCTACAAACAAACACAACAATCGTAAATAAGACATGAGCCCTCCTACAAACAAACACAACAATCGTAAATAAGACATGAGCCCTCCTACAAACAAACACCAACAATCGTAAATAAGACATGAGTCCTCCTACAAACAAACACAACAATCGTAAATAAGACATGAACCCTCCTACAAACAAACACAACAATCGTAAATAAGACATGAGCCCTCCTACAAACAAACACAACAATCGTAAATAAGACATGAGCCCTCCTACAAACAAACACAACAATCGTAAATAAGACATGAGTCCTCCTACAAACAAACACAACAATCGTAAATAAGACATGAGCCCTCCTACAAACAAACACAACAATCGTAAATAAGACATGAGCCCTCCTACAAACAAACACAACAATCGTAAATAAGACATGAGTCCTCCTACAAACAAACACAACAATCGTAAATAAGACATGAGCCCTCCTACAAACAAACACAACAATCGTAAATAAGACATGAGTCCTCCTACAAACAAACACAACAATCGTAAATAAGACATGAGTCCTCCTACAAACAAACACAACAATCGTAAATAAGACATGAGCCCTCCTACAAACAAACACAACAATCGTAAATAAGACATGAGCCCTCCTACAAACAAACACAACAATCGTAAATAAGACATGAGCCCTCCTACAAACAAACACAACTATCGTAAATAAGACATGAGCCCTCCTACAAACAAACACAACAATCGTAAATAAGACATGAGTCCTCCTACAAACAAACACAACAATCGTAAATAAGACATGAGTCCTCCTACAAACAAACACAACAATCGTAAATAAGACATGAGCCCTCCTACAAACAAACACAACAATCGTAAATAAGACATGAGCCCTCCTACAAACAAACACAACAATCGTAAATAAGACATGAGCCCTCCTACAAACAAACACAACTATCGTAAATAAGACATGAGCCCTCCTACAAACAAACACAACAATCGTAAATAAGACATGAGTCCTCCTACAAACAAACACAACAATCGTAAATAAGACATGAGTCCCTCCTACAAACAAACACAACAATCGTAAATAAGACATGAGCCCTCCTACAAACAAACACAACTATCGTAAATAAGACATGAGCCCTCCTACAAACAAACACAACAATCGTAAATAAGACATGAGCCCTCCTACAAACAAACACAACAATCGTAAATAAGACATGAGCCCTCCTACAAACAAACACAACAATCGTAAATAAGACATGAGCCCTCCTACAAACAAACACAACAATCGTAAATAAGACATGAGCCCTCCTACAAAACAAACACAACAATCGTAAATAAGACATGAGTCCTCCTACAAACAAACACAACAATCGTAAATAAGACATGAGCCCTCCTACAAACAAACACAACAATCGTAAATAAGACATGAGCCCTCCTACAAACAAACACAACAATCGTAAATAAGACATGAGCCCTCCTACAAACAAACACAACAATCGTAAATAAGACATGAGCCCTCCTACAAACAAACACAACAATCGTAAATAAGACATGAGTCCTCCTACAAACAAACACAACAATCGTAAATAAGACATGAGTCCTCCTACAAACAAACACAACAATCGTAAATAAGACATGAGTCCTCCTACAAACAAACACAACAATCGTAAATAAGACATGAGCCCTCCTACAAACAAACACAACAATCGTAAATAAGACATGAGCCCTCCTACAAACAAACACAACAATCGTAAATAAGACATGAGTCCTCCTACAAACAAACACAACAATCGTAAATAAGACATGAGTCCTCCTACAAACAAACACAACAATCGTAAATAAGACATGAGCCCTCCTACAAACAAACACAACAATCGTAAATAAGACATGAGCCCTCCTACAAACAAACACAACAATCGTAAATAAGACATGAGCCCTCCTACAAACAAACACAACAATCGTAAATAAGACATGAGCCCTCCTACAAACAAACACAACAATCGTAAATAAGACATGAGCCCTCCTCCAAACAAACACAACAATCGTAAATAAGACATGAGCCCTCCTCCAAACAAACACAACAATCGTAAATAAGACATGAGCCCTCCTACAAACAAACACAACAATCGTAAATAAGACATGAGCCCTCCTACAAACAAACACAACAATCGTAAATAAGACATGAGCCCTCCTACAAACAAACACAACAATCGTAAATAAGACATGAGCCCTCCTACAAACAAACACAACAATCGTAAATAAGACATGAGCCCTCCTACAAACAAACACAACAATCGTAAATAAGACATGAGCCCTCCTACAAACAAACACAACAATCGTAAATAAGACATGAGTCCTCCTACAAACAAACACAACAATCGTAAATAAGACATGAGCCCTCCTACAAACAAACACAACAATCGTAAATAAGACATGAGCCCTCCTACAAACAAACACAACAATCGTAAATAAGACATGAGCCCTCCTACAAACAAACACAACTATCGTAAATAAGACATGAGCCCTCCTACAAACAAACACAACAATCGTAAATAAGACATGAGCCCTCCTACAAACAAACACAACAATCGTAAATAAGACATGAGCCCTCCTACAAACAAACACAACTATCGTAAATAAGACATGAGCCCTCCTACAAACAAACACAACAATCGTAAATAAGACATGAGTCCTCCTACAAATAAACACAACAATCGTAAATAAGACATGAGTCCTCCTACAAACAAACACAACAATCGTAAATAAGACATGAGCCCTCCTACAAACAAACACAACAATCGTAAATAAGACATGAGCCCTCCTACAAACAAACACAACAATCGTAAATAGGACATGAGTCCTCCTACAAACAAACACAACTATCGTAAATAAGACATGAGTCCTCCTATAAACAAACACAACTATCGTAAATAAGACATGAGTCCTCCTACAAACAAACACAACAATCGTAAATAAGACATGAGTCCTCCTACAAACAAACACAACAATCGTAAATAAGACATGAGCCCTCCTACAAACAAACACAACAATCGTAAATAAGACATGAGCCCTCCTACAAACAAACACCACAATCGTAAATAAGACATGAGTCCTCCTACAAACAAACACAACAATCGTAAATAAGACATGACCCTCCTACAAACAAACACAACAATCGTAAATAAGACATGAGCCCTCCTACAAACAAACACAACAATCGTAAATAAGACATGAGCCCTCCTACAAACAAACACAACAATCGTAAATAAGACATGAGTCCTCCTACAAACAAACACAACAATCGTAAATAAGACATGAGCCCTCCTACAAACAAACACAACAATCGTAAATAAGACATGAGCCCTCCTACAAACAAACACAACAATCGTAAATAAGACATGAGTCCTCCTACAAACAAACACAAACAATCGTAAATAAGACATGAGCCCTCCTACAAACAAAACACAACAATCGTAAATAAGACATGAGTCCTCCTACAAACAAACACAACAATCGTAAATAAGACATGAGTCCCTCCTACAAACAAACACAACAATCGTAAATAAGACATGAGCCCTCCTACAAACAAACACAACAATCGTAAATAAGACATGAGCCCTCCTACAAACAAACACAACAATCGTAAATAAGACATGAGCCCTCCTACAAACAAACACAACTATCGTAAATAAGACATGAGCCCTCCTACAAACAAACACAACAATCGTAAATAAGACATGAGTCCTCCTACAAACAAACACAACAATCGTAAATAAGACATGAGTCCCTCCTACAAACAAACACAACAATCGTAAATAAGACATGAGCCCTCCTACAAACAAACACAACAATCGTAAATAAGACATGAGCCCTCCTACAAACAAACACAACAATCGTAAATAAGACATGAGCCCTCCTACAAACAAACACAACTATCGTAAATAAGACATGAGCCCTCCTACAAACAAACACAACAATCGTAAATAAGACATGAGTCCTCCTACAAACAAACACAACAATCGTAAATAAGACATGAGTCCTCCTACAAACAAACACAACAATCGTAAATAAGACATGAGCCCTCCTACAAACAAACACAACTATCGTAAATAAGACATGAGCCCTCCTACAAACAAACACAACAATCGTAAATAAGACATGAGCCCTCCTACAAACAAACACAACAATCGTAAATAAGACATGAGCCCTCCTACAAACAAACACAACAATCGTAAATAAGACATGAGCCCTCCTACAAACAAACACAACAATCGTAAATAAGACATGAGCCCTCCTACAAAACAAACACAACAATCGTAAATAAGACATGAGTCCTCCTACAAACAAACACAACAATCGTAAATAAGACATGAGCCCTCCTACAAACAAACACAACAATCGTAAATAAGACATGAGCCCTCCTACAAACAAACACAACAATCGTAAATAAGACATGAGCCCTCCTACAAACAAACACAACAATCGTAAATAAGACATGAGCCCTCCTACAAACAAACACAACAATCGTAAATAAGACATGAGTCCTCCTACAAACAAACACAACAATCGTAAATAAGACATGAGTCCTCCTACAAACAAACACAACAATCGTAAATAAGACATGAGTCCTCCTACAAACAAACACAACAATCGTAAATAAGACATGAGCCCTCCTACAAACAAACACAACAATCGTAAATAAGACATGAGCCCTCCTACAAACAAACACAACAATCGTAAATAAGACATGAGTCCTCCTACAAACAAACACAACAATCGTAAATAAGACATGAGTCCTCCTACAAACAAACACAACAATCGTAAATAAGACATGAGCCCTCCTACAAACAAACACAACAATCGTAAATAAGACATGAGTCCCTCCTACAAACAAACACAACAATCGTAAATAAGACATGAGCCCTCCTACAAACAAACACAACAATCGTAAATAAGACATGAGCCCTCCTACAAACAAACACAACAATCGTAAATAAGACATGAGCCCTCCTCCAAACAAACACAACAATCGTAAATAAGACATGAGCCCTCCTCCAAACAAACACAACAATCGTAAATAAGACATGAGCCCTCCTACAAACAAACACAACAATCGTAAATAAGACATGAGCCCTCCTACAAACAAACACAACAATCGTAAATAAGACATGAGCCCTCCTACAAACAAACACAACAATCGTAAATAAGACATGAGCCCTCCTACAAACAAACACAACAATCGTAAATAAGACATGAGCCCTCCTACAAACAAACACAACAATCGTAAATAAGACATGAGCCCTCCTACAAACAAACACAACAATCGTAAATAAGACATGAGTCCTCCTACAAACAAACACAACAATCGTAAATAAGACATGAGCCCTCCTACAAACAAACACAACAATCGTAAATAAGACATGAGCCCTCCTACAAACAAACACAACAATCGTAAATAAGACATGAGTCCTCCTACAAACAAACACAACAATCGTAAATAAGACATGAGTCCTCCTACAAACAAACACAACCAATCGTAAATAAGACATGAGCCCTCCTACAAACAAACACAACAATCGTAAATAAGACATGAGCCCTCCTACAAACAAACACAACAATCGTAAATAAGACATGAGCCCTCCTACAAACAAACACAACAATCGTAAATAAGACATGAGCCCTCCTACAAACAAACACAACAATCGTAAATAAGACATGAGCCCTCCTACAAACAAACACAACAATCGTAAATAAGACATGAGCCCTCCTACAAACAAACACAACAATCGTAAATAAGACATGAGTCCCTCCTACAAACAAACACAACAATCGTAAATAAGACATGAGCCCTCCTACAAACAAACACAACAATCGTAAATAAGACATGAGCCCTCCTACAAACAAACACAACAATCGTAAATAAGACATGAGCCCTCCTACAAACAAACACAACAATCGTAAATAAGACATGAGCCCTCCTACAAACAAACACAACAATCGTAAATAAGACATGAGCCCTCCTACAAACAAACACAACAATCGTAAATAAGACATGAGTCCTCCTACAAACAAACACAACAATCGTAAATAAGACATGAGCCCTCCTACAAACAAACACAACAATCGTAAATAAGACATGAGTCCTCCTACAAACAAACACAACAATCGTAAATAAGACATGAGCCCTCCTACAAACAAACACAACAATCGTAAATAAGACATGAGCCCTCCTACAAACAAACACAACAATCGTAAATAAGACATGAGTCCTCCTACAAACAAACACAACAATCGTAAATAAGACATGAGTCCTCCTACAAACAAACACAACAATCGTAAATAAGACATGAGCCCTCCTACAAACAAACACAACAATCGTAAATAAGACATGAGCCCTCCTACAAACAAACACAACAATCGTAAATAAGACATGAGTCCTCCAACAAACAAACACAACAATCGTAAATAAGACATGAGCCCTCCTACAAACAAACACAACAATCGTAAATAAGACATGAGCCCTCCTACAAACAAACACAACAATCGTAAATAAGACATGAGTCCTCCTACAAACAAACACAACAATCGTAAATAAGATATGAGCCCTCCTACAAACAAACACAACAATCGTAAATAAGACATGAGCCCTCCTACAAACAAACACAACAATCGTAAATAAGACATGAGCTCTCCTACAAACAAACACAACAATCGTAAATAAGACATGAGCCCTCCTACAAACAAACACAACTATCGTAAATAAGACATGAGTCCTCCTACAAACAAACACAACAATCGTAAATAAGACATGAGCCCTCCTACAAACAAACACAACAATCGTAAATAAGACATGAGCCCTCCTACAAACAAAACAACAATCGTAAATAAGACATGAGCCCTCCTACAAACAAACACAACAATCGAAAATAAGACATGAGCCCTCCTACAAACAAACACAACAATCGTAAATAAGACATGAGTCCTCCTACAAACAAACACAACAATCGTAAATAAGACATGAGCCCTCCTACAAACAAACACAACAATCGTAAATAAGACATGAGTCCTCCTACAAACAAACACAACAATCGTAAATAAGACATGAGCCCTCCTACAAACAAACACAACAATCGTAAATAAGACATGAGTCCTCCTACAAACAAACACAACAATCGTAAATAAGACATGAGTCCTCCTACAAACAAACACAACAATCGTAAATAAGACATGAGCCCTCCTACAAACAAACACAACAATCGTAAATAAGACATGAGCCCTCCTACAAACAAACACAACAATCGTAAATAAGACATGAGTCCTCCTACAAACAAACACAACAATCGTAAATAAGACATGAGCCCTCCTACAAACAAACACAACAATCGTAAATAAGACATGAGCCCTCCTACAAACAAACACAACAATCGTAAATAAGACATGAGTCCTCCTACAAACAAACACAACTATCGTAAATAAGACATGAGTCCTCCTATAAACAAACACAACTATCGTAAATAAGACATGAGTCCTCCTACAAACAAACACAACAATCGTAAATAAGACATGAGTCCTCCTACAAACAAACACAACAATCGTAAATAAGACATGAGCCCTCCTACAAACAAACACAACAATCGTAAATAAGACATGAGTCCTCCTACAAACAAACACAACAATCGTAAATAAGACATGAGTCCTCCTACAAACAAACACAACAATCGTAAATAAGACATGAGTCCTCCTACAAACAAACACAACAATCGTAAATAAGACATGAGCCCTCCTACAAACAAACACAACAATCGTAAATAAGACATGAGCCCTCCTACAAACAAACACCACAATCGTAAATAAGATATGAGTCCTCCTACAAACAAACACAACAATCGTAAATAAGACATGAACCCTCCTACAAACAAACACAACAATCGTAAATAAGACATGAGCCCTCCTACAAACAAACACAACAATCGTAAATAAGACATGAGCCCTCCTACAAACAAACACAACAATCGTAAATAAGACATGAGTCCTCCTACAAACAAACACAACAATCGTAAATAAGACATGAGCCCTCCTACAAACAAACACAACAATCGTAAATAAGACATGAGCCCTCCTACAAACAAACACAACAATCGTAAATAAGACATGAGTCCTCCTACAAACAAACACAACAATCGTAAATAAGACATGAGCCCTCCTACAAACAAACACAACAATCGTAAATAAGACATGAGTCCTCCTACAAACAAACACAACAATCGTAAATAAGACATGAGTCCTCCTACAAACAAACACAACAATCGTAAATAAGACATGAGCCCTCCTACAAACAAACACAACAATCGTAAATAAGACATGAGCCCTCCTACAAACAAACACAACAATCGTAAATAAGACATGAGCCCTCCTACAAACAAACACAACTATCGTAAATAAGACATGAGCCCTCCTACAAACAAACACAACAATCGTAAATAAGACATGAGTCCTCCTACAAACAAACACAACAATCGTAAATAAGACATGAGTCCTCCTACAAACAAACACAACAATCGTAAATAAGACATGAGCCCTCCTACAAACAAACACAACAATCGTAAATAAGACATGAGCCCTCCTACAAACAAACACAACAATCGTAAATAAGACATGAGCCCTCCTACAAACAAACACAACTATCGTAAATAAGACATGAGCCCTCCTACAAACAAACACAACAATCGTAAATAAGACATGAGTCCTCCTACAAACAAACACAACAATCGTAAATAAGACATGAGTCCTCCTACAAACAAACACAACAATCGTAAATAAGACATGAGCCCTCCTACAAACAAACACAACTATCGTAAATAAGACATGAGCCCTCCTACAAACAAACACAACAATCGTAAATAAGACATGAGCCCTCCTACAAACAAACACAACAATCGTAAATAAGACATGAGCCCTCCTACAAACAAACACAACAATCGTAAATAAGACATGAGCCCTCCTACAAACAAACACAACAATCGTAAATAAGACATGAGCCCTCCTACAAAACAAACACAACAATCGTAAATAAGACATGAGTCCTCCTACAAACAAACACAACAATCGTAAATAAGACATGAGCCCTCCTACAAACAAACACAACAATCGTAAATAAGACATGAGCCCTCCTACAAACAAACACAACAATCGTAAATAAGACATGAGCCCTCCTACAAACAAACACAACAATCGTAAATAAGACATGAGCCCTCCTACAAACAAACACAACAATCGTAAATAAGACATGAGTCCTCCTACAAACAAACACAACAATCGTAAATAAGACATGAGTCCTCCTACAAACAAACACAACAATCGTAAATAAGACATGAGTCCTCCTACAAACAAACACAACAATCGTAAATAAGACATGAGCCCTCCTACAAACAAACACAACAATCGTAAATAAGACATGAGCCCTCCTACAAACAAACACAACAATCGTAAATAAGACATGAGTCCTCCTACAAACAAACACAACAATCGTAAATAAGACATGAGTCCTCCTACAAACAAACACAACAATCGTAAATAAGACATGAGCCCTCCTACAAACAAACACAACAATCGTAAATAAGACATGAGTCCTCCTACAAACAAACACAACAATCGTAAATAAGACATGAGCCCTCCTACAAACAAACACAACAATCGTAAATAAGACATGAGCCCTCCTACAAACAAACACAACAATCGTAAATAAGACATGAGCCCTCCTCCAAACAAACACAACAATCGTAAATAAGACATGAGCCCTCCTACAAACAAACACAACAATCGTAAATAAGACATGAGCCCTCCTACAAACAAACACAACAATCGTAAATAAGACATGAGCCCTCCTACAAACAAACACAACAATCGTAAATAAGACATGAGCCCTCCTACAAACAAACACAACAATCGTAAATAAGACATGAGCCCTCCTACAAACAAACACAACAATCGTAAATAAGACATGAGCCCTCCTACAAACAAACACAACAATCGTAAATAAGACATGAGCCCTCCTACAAACAAACACAACAATCGTAAATAAGACATGAGTCCTCCTACAAACAAACACAACAATCGTAAATAAGACATGAGCCCTCCTACAAACAAACACAACAATCGTAAATAAGACATGAGCCCTCCTACAAACAAACACAACAATCGTAAATAAGACATGAGTCCTCCTACAAACAAACACA
The DNA here is from genome assembly GCA_963680875.1 of Bathymodiolus brooksi. NCBI lineage: Eukaryota > Metazoa > Mollusca > Bivalvia > Mytilida > Modiolidae > Bathymodiolus > Bathymodiolus brooksi. The sequence continues at coordinate 70,345,029 of OY804585.1, read as the reverse complement.
ACAATCGTAAATAAGACATGAGTCCTCCTACAAACAAACACAACAATCGTAAATAAGACATGAGCCCTCCTACAAACAAACACAACAATCGTAAATAAGACATGAGCCCTCCTACAAACAAACACAACAATCGTAAATAAGACATGAGCCCTCCTACAAACAAACACAACAATCGTAAATAAGACATGAGCCCTCCTACAAACAAACACAACAATCGTAAATAAGACATGAGCCCTCCTACAAACAAACACAACAATCGTAAATAAGACATGAGCCCTCCTACAAACAAACACAACAATCGTAAAGACGGATTAAGACATGAGTCCTCCTACAAACAAACACAACAATCGTAAATAAGACATGAGCCCTCCTACAAACAAACACAACAATCGTAAATAAGACATGAGCCCTCCTACAAACAAACACAACAATCGTAAATAAGACATGAGCCCTCCTACAAACAAACACAACAATCGTAAATAAGACATGAGCCCTCCTACAAACAAACACAACAATCGTAAATAAGACATGAGCCCTCCTACAAACAAACACAACAATCGTAAATAAGACATGAGTCCTCCTACAAACAAACACAACAATCGTAAATAAGACATGAGCCCTCCTACAAACAAACACAACAATCGTAAATAAGACATGAGTCCTCCTACAAACAAACACAACAATCGTAAATAAGACATGAGCCCTCCTACAAACAAACACAACAATCGTAAATAAGACATGAGCCCTCCTACAAACAAACACAACAATCGTAAATAAGACATGAGTCCTCCTACAAACAAACACAACAATCGTAAATAAGACATGAGTCCTCCTACAAACAAACACAACAATCGTAAATAAGACATGAGCCCTCCTACAAACAAACACAACAATCGTAAATAAGACATGAGCCCTCCTACAAACAAACACAACAATCGTAAATAAGACATGAGTCCCTCCAACAAACAAACACAACAATCGTAAATAAGACATGAGCCCTCCTACAAACAAACACAACAATCGTAAATAAGACATGAGCCCTCCTACAAACAAACACAACAATCGTAAATAAGACATGAGTCCTCCTACAAACAAACACAACAATCGTAAATAAGACATGAGCCCTCCTACAAACAAACACAACAATCGTAAATAAGACATGAGCCCTCCTACAAACAAACACAACAATCGTAAATAAGACATGAGTCCTCCTACAAACAAACACAACAATCGTAAATAAGACATGAGCCCTCCTACAAACAAACACAACAATCGTAAATAAGACATGAGTCCTCCTACAAACAAACACAACAATCGTAAATAAGACATGAGCCCTCCTACAAACAAACACAACAATCGTAAATAAGACATGAGCCCTCCTACAAACAAACACAACAATCGTAAATAAGACATGAGCCCTCCTACAAACAAACACAACAATCGTAAATAAGACATGAGCCCTCCTACAAACAAACACAACAATCGTAAATAAGACATGAGTCCTCCTACAAACAAACACAACAATCGTAAATAAGACATGAGCCCTCCTACAAACAAACACAACAATCGTAAATAAGACATGAGCCCTCCTACAAACAAACACAACAATCGTAAATAAGACATGAGCCCTCCTACAAACAAACACAACAATCGTAAATAAGACATGAGCCCTCCTACAAACAAACACAACAATCGTAAATAAGACATGAGCCCTCCTACAAACAAACACAACAATCGTAAATAAGACATGAGTCCTCCTACAAACAAACACAACAATCGTAAATAAGACATGAGTCCTCCTACAAACAAACACAACAATCGTAAATAAGACATGAGCCCTCCTACAAACAAACACAACAATCGTAAATAAGACATGAGCCCTCCTACAAACAAACACAACAATCGTAAATAAGACATGAGCCCTCCTACAAACAAACACAACAATCGTAAATAAGACATGAGCCCTCCTACAAACAAACACAACAATCGTAAATAAGACATGAGCCCTCCTACAAACAAACACAACAATCGTAAATAAGACATGAGCCCTCCTACAAACAAACACAACAATCGTAAATAAGACATGAGTCCTCCTACAAACAAACACAACAATCGTAAATAAGACATGAGCCCTCCTACAAACAAACACAACAATCGTAAATAAGACATGAGTCCTCCTACAAACAAACACAACAATCGTAAATAAGACATGAGCCCTCCTACAAACAAACACAACAATCGTAAATAAGACATGAGCCCTCCTACAAACAAACACAACAATCGTAAATAAGACATGAGCCCTCCTACAAACAAACACAACAATCGTAAATAAGACATGAGCCCTCCTACAAACAAACACAACAATCGTAAATAAGACATGAGCCCTCCTACAAACAAACACAACAATCGTAAATAAGACATGAGCCCTCCTACAAACAAACACAACAATCGTAAATAAGACATGAGCCCTCCTACAAACAAACACAACAATCGTAAATAAGACATGAGCCCTCCTACAAACAAACACAACAATCGTAAATAAGACATGAGCCCTCCTACAAACAAACACAACAATCGTAAATAAGACATGAGCCCTCCTACAAACAAACACAACAATCGTAAATAAGACATGAGCCCTCCTACAAACAAACACAACAATCGTAAATAAGACATGAGTCCTCCTACAAACAAACACAACAATCGTAAATAAGACATGAGCCCTCCTACAAACAAACACAACAATCGTAAATAAGACATGAGCCCTCCTACAAACAAACACAACAATCGTAAATAAGACATGAGCCCTCCTACAAACAAACACAACAATCGTAAATAAGACATGAGTCCTCCTACAAACAAACACAACAAT